>CM019180.2:28093510-28508181 GCA_009739505.2 Apolygus lucorum
TTATATGGTTCTAGTACAGTAAAAATAGCACTTTTGATCGGAACTAATTCGTCTAAAGTTGAAACTTGGTGAGATGTTCCTTTTGGCATCATATTGTACTTAAAAAAGTCTCTAGCGAGTGGAGGGTGGGAATTTCGGAAAAACCACGAAAATTGGCCCTTTTTTTCACTTTTGGCTTACAGCTCCATAACGGTGCATCTGACAGAAACATTTATCAGTACACAAATTAAAGATCATTAAATTATGCGTCCAATGAGCTACTTAAACATTAAAATTGGTTCAGCGGTTTAGCCGCAAACGCTCGTCAAAGATCGTCGATGTTTAGGAACTTGGCTGAAAAGTGGTGTGTGCTCACGTTCAAACGCTTCTAGCTCAAAAACTGCTGCTCCAAATTAAAATTGTCTCTGAATCAAAGTGGTACAACATCAAATTCTGCGATAAATGGGCTCCTATTATTTCTATTTCCCCGTTCCCGAGAAGAGATAGAAGCGAAAACCCCAAAGTGTTCATAGCGTCAAGTTCCGCTGTTGGCTGATTTTGGAGGTATACCTACGGATTTCAAACTCCTAGTCGTCCATCAGTCGAAAAACAAAATATAATACTCAACTTTTTTCTTGCGGAATCGATTGAAACCTTTATAAAATCGGTAAAATACTCCCCCCCCCCCATTCCCATTAACATTCCGAGAGTCAGATCACCGACCTTCAACTGACCCTGACCTTGGATGACCTTCAAGGTCACAAACATGGTTGAGCAGTTGAGATAATCTTATACAGATGTTTACAATATTGGTTACAAGCCAATCAACTGTTGGTAGGTATAGATTAGAAGTTTACTTTCATGTTCACCCATATGATTTGTCACAGTATCTTGAGATTTGCCAAATTTCTGTTCATATGAATATCAAGAAATGACGGGAAACAGAGATGAATGAATCTCTATATAATTTGGAATGCGGATTTTATTATAAAAACAGCACTGCGGGTCGTCGATCGTCAAATCGGCCAAGTGAATCTTTTTCGGTTCGGATTTCCGACCGATTTTATCGACAGAAAAATAATATTCGATGGATTTGAACAATATTATTACCTACTGGGTGAGTCTCAAGCTACGGCAATTATGATGTTTAAATCATGTCGACTCCAACAGTATGTTTAAGAAGCATCTAGGAGAAGAGTGTGGTGGAACGATTTCAACAGTTTCCACCGCATTTTGAGTACAATCGACCGACATTATTTACTGCTATGTACTCCCGCTGTAGTCATATTGTAGTTATATGTGGAGAAGGAAGCAGTAAGACCCAGTTCTCATTCGTTTTTCATTTTACTAAGACGAGCGTTTTCAGGGCAAACTGTGGCCCCTTTTTCAACCCTAAAACAATTTATAACGAAGACCAAAAAATTTTTAAAAATTGAACCACACATAATTAACATTAATATATAATAGCAGTTGCTAATAGCAACTGATCAAAAATATGTTGTTACAATTTTAACTTGATTATAACTCATTTTGCCAATAAAAACACTAAAAATTAAAAATAAGCACTCATGTCAGAACTGAACAATATATCAACAATACATAGACCCAACATCAAAGAAAAGAAAGAAAACAGCTACCTATATTCAAAGAACTGCAGTCATACATTAACCTCCATCACCAACTCTATGCCTGGGAAGAAACATTTCTCTCACTGGAAAAAACCCTTCTAGTAGATAAATCATTACACATATCCCATTTAACCAGATATCCATTATAAAAAATCAAATTTTAACAACATATTTTTGACCAGTTGCTATTATGAACTGCTATTATAATACTAATATTAATTATGTGTGATTCAATTTTTAAAAATTGTTTGGTCTTCGTTATTAATTGTTTGAGGCTTGAAAAAGGGGCCACAGTTTGCCCTGAAAGCGCTCGCCTTAGTAAAATGAATGACGAATGAGAACTGGGTCTTACTGCTTCCTTCTCCACATTTAACTATGATATTATTTATCGGGTTAAAATTCTTGAGTTCCTAATTCTTTCCTAAAAATTCCTTGATATATTAGATAATTATGGTTTATTTTATATTTTTAAGGTTATCGTTCAAATTCGCTATTTGCCTCATTTAAAAATTTTATAAGCGCCCTAAATGAGATGGAAACCAGTTGAAAACCGTTCAAACCACTTCTTCTAGATGCTCCTCTATTTTCTGGTCTCAGTTTCCATCAATAGTGTGGTGAACCACAATTTATTATAGTATTTTTTAACACCCCCTCAAAATTTGATGGTTTACGTTTCAAGGTACGTAGAATCCAAAAATCGAATAAAAATTTGGCCGTCGTCCGCCGTACGCAGCACTTTCCCTACTTAGCATTGACCGATTTTGATGAAATTTGGTATGTTTGGGTCCATCTGGGGTCTAGTTGTGCCCCGAAGATTTTGGTTGATGTAGGTCACTTCTAAGGGTTCAAAAATGAATTTTGAAATTTTGAAAACGCCCTAACTCAAAAAATTTTGATATAAAGGTATTGTTTTTCCTTCAATTTAAGATTCTATAGAATTTTTAGAATTTTTTGAGACCACGCGGAGCTCTGTAGGACAAACCGTTCGCTCCCCACGAGAATTTAAGGGTTGGACGTACGCTAAATCAGAAACACGAGTGCGAATCGCAAAAGAGGCCTAATCTCCGTTCAAATTTTAGCTGACCTAAATGCGATCGATGTTTTTCTCCATGTTGGATGGTTGGTGGCTTTGCAGGCGAGTGATCTATATAGAAAATTAAAAAATAATAAACCATTGTGTAATAATTTGCAGCGTTTTCATTGTTTGTGCAATAATGGCACTCATTTTTGTGTATGCAGTATTTCCAGAGGTTGTCCGACTTAAAGTTACATAATATTACCTGTAACAACTGCTAAAAATTTCAAATTGATATCTTCCGTACATTCCGTGAAAAAGGTACTTGAATATGGCCACTTTCCAGGCGTTTTTCGATGTGAAAAAAAAAACATTTCCTTCTTCTCTTAAACGAACCAAGTTGCGGACAATTTCCCCCAACACAGCTGCTGAGTATGGAAAATTTCAAATTTTTTTAGAAGTTAAGCGGAGAATTTTGATAAGAAACAACTTGACCAATTGTAGAAGAGTAAGGAAGGGTGTGGAGAGGCTGGAAAAAACTGAATTACCAGGAGAGGGAGCTGAATCGATCTCCCACAGAGAGGTAAAAGGGCTGGTCAAAGGGCTGAAGGAGGGGGTCCCAATATGCTCCAGGTTTATAGAACAAGTGATCCCCCCCTGAATCACCCTCAGCTTCCTGGTTAGTATTGAACCATCCCCCCTTCTCTTCAGTACCGGTTTTCCTTTTCCCCCACCCCCGAGGGGAAATTCGCTATTCAACAGCGTTCTGTGGGAAACTATGTACAGCTAGAAATTCCGCATTTTCCATCGGCACATTGTTTTGAAATTTTTGAATAAATTAAAACTATTGCGAAGGCCTAAAAATTTGGAAATTTTATCCATTGGAATCGTTGATGGAACATTCTCGTTATTGATTAAGGGAATTAAATAATAAAATTAAGGGTAACCGTAAATCAATGGAATTACAAGTCAAAAACAATATGCAATTCGTAGCTTCAAATGTCAGAATTTTGAACAGCGTGTGTCTTTTCTCCTCCGTGATTAGATGACATACTCTCCTCTTCCCGTGATTTCTGGGAGGTTTATGGCTTCTTATTCTTGGGTACAGGATATTGGGTTCTTTGATGATAATTCATCATCTTCGTCGCCTCCAAAACTTCGAAAATTGTATCCATATCTTCCTCCTCCTCAGCATCTCTTTCTAACATTTCACCTTTATGTTTTTATGTATTGGTTACACCAGTTTAATAAAAACGGAGTTGAGTAGAACGTTGTCTATTTCAAAGAAAATAATGAGTTAAATCGATTTCGACGGTTTGATCATCATCAGTAACAAACAATAACTGAAGGTACATCACAGAGAGCATAGCTTATATTTGGTGGCATGGGAACCAGTGCTGGAACCATGGAGTAGGACATAGTAGGCATCAATCAGAACTTATGAACAGCGAAAGAACGGAAGGTAGTTACAGAAATATAGAAACTATGAACCTGGAGCGGGAAACAGCTATCCCCCGGAAACAGCGTTTAGCTCCTCAATCTTTGAAAACTCATATCTCTGCTTTCCACTGCTCAAATTTAATATTATTATATACCAAAATGTCTGGAAAAACCTGCAAAATTTTATAAAAATAAAAACGAAAAAGTCGACAAATTTTCGATTTTGACTCATTGAAGCCCTTAAAGCCTTGAAGAGTGGCAGACTGATGAAAACATCCATGATTGGACCTAATCTATAATTTACGGAGTTTTCATCCATCCCGGAGACATGATTTTTCGCGATTTTTGTTCACATTTCACTTCATTTTTGGAAGCAACCGTTTTGGAATGGCAGACTTGAATTTTCTCTCTCGGAATGGACAAGATTTTCACAATTTGTCGTCAAATCGTATCCCAAATGAAAAACGATTTTCGGTCTCGGCACCAAGGACTATTACTAATGTGTGAGCAGTGCAGTGTTGCCAACAAGCGGCTACCAAAACCCCTTGAGCCAACCTCGAAAAACCCCCAAATCCCCCCAAAAAAGAAAAATCCTAAAAGTTAAGGATGAAATAAATAATATTTATTTCATCCTTAACTTTTAGGATTTTTTTATATCTTTTAATATTCATTGATATATTATATCAATGAATACAATGCAATTATTTTTTTTTAGTAGTAGATTGTAATTTATTAATGATTTGAGGACGGAGTGGATCTTGAAGAAAATGCAATTATTGTATTAGCGATATATGTTTCAGGTCATACAGGTTTAAAAAAAAAATTTAAAAAAAAAATTTAAAAATAAACTAGTTTCTTCAGTATAGGTAGGGTATTTTTTTGTACAAAAAATCAAAATGTCAAACAGTGAGGTCGCATTCGTCCCCCATCTCCAAAACCTTCTCAATTTCTTCAAAACTTAAAGTTTGATAATAGTAACGAACGCGAACGGACGAATAAACTTCAAGAATTTATCAAAGTGTGTGCTTGCAAAAGATCAGAGATCGAAGAAGAGTAGAGACAAAGTTTGTCCTCAAAAACTCCAAAATTATAGTCCCATTGAGCCCACGATAGACATTGGTAAGTTCTTCACTCCATTGAACATATATATTACCTGCTGCTATTTTAATTGCTGATTCATTTTTATTCTCCCCAAATCCCCCGACTCGTCGGTAAAACCCCCCAAAAAAAACCCAAAAGATTTCTCCCCCCAAAATCCCCCCGTCTAGAAAAAAAACCCCAAATTTGGGGGGGGAAAAACCCCCAACTTGGCAACACTGGAGCAGTGAGTAGTTCCAAGGGAAATCCAAAGTTCCGCCATAACGAACGAAGACAACCGAAAGGGGTTACTAAATGGAGCAATTAGTTCGTAAGGAGGAAAGTTGGGTGTAAAACTGCTCTGGGAATGAGTAACGGATGCCAATAGTTCCGACCAGGTTCAGTCAGATAGCGGTATCGTACAGACCAGAGACCTCCCCTCACTACCTCCTCTGTTTTCCAAGACGCCAATAAAAAAACCTCAGTCAATGGAAAAACGCCGCGGAGCAGATGTCGAGGAATTGAGGCGAGCGATGTTATGCAAGATCCGACAAGGCCTGTCGGTGTGTAAACGAGATGTAGCACTAAACTCAATGAGGAGAATAAAACGGATTACCTCGTTTTCAAGCCCGAAATCAATTCTCACAAGCAAGGGACACTAAAATAACATGTAAAACAATTACGTATGAAGTGAATAAAAAAACAAGTGGGTGTGGCACATAGTTTCCTCGTATACATAACCCGATTGTATTCATGATCCGATGCATAGTAGTTAATCTCAAAACATCAATCTTGAAGTCCCTTGCACTACCCTCATAGGGGACTCTACACATCAACCGGCACAATCTCTGAATATTGTTGGAAAATGTAGAAGTTATGGCTGCGGCAAGGATTTCATGACAGACACACAGACAGACAGACACGGAACCGAAATTGTTCAGGAAGGTCTGAAACGTAAAACGCGAGTGGAAATTTTGATTTTGGAGAACATTTTGACATGGAAATATATCTTTTGGCTGGGGTCTAGGACTAGGTTCGGGGGAGTCTGGGAATTTATCGCAACACTTTTTTTTACCAGTAAACGGATAGCGATGTATCGGTAGCTATGAAGCAAGGTTCTCTAGAATACTGCGATGTATTACGTGCGATCGGAGAATTTTTATTTGAAAAAAATTCTGTTTATTCATAGAAAAAGAAAATAGATAACAACATATCGATACCTTAAAGCACAAAGGGGCTATGTCCAAAAACAGAGTTTGAGAAACATGCAAAAGAAGTTATCACCGGTGCTCAATTCCTAAAATAATGGCTTATTACACCAATATCTTTAATTTCTTCAAGGAATTTTCGAACTATAATCGTCAAGAAGGTCAATAATAGTTTTGTTAAATTTGAGTTTTTCTGAAGTTGAAAGAAAAATTAAAATGTGGAAGATGGATGGACATAGCTCATTTGTGCTTTAAGGTATCGGTATATCCTATCTATGATCTATTCTAATTTCTATCAATTTCTCCCTTAGAGGGGAAAACAATAGATTCTATTGTTTTCACTTCTAAGGGAGAAATTGATAGTAATTCACAGAATTCATTTCGAATTAATATAAGTTTTAATGCTGAAAAAACGTGTTTTGTAAGGAAATTGAGTGTTTTACGCGGTGGATGGCCACCCTCGATCTCAACATGGTAACATTTCCTATGCAATTCTTTACGCTGAATCCAATGGTGATACTCAAGGTGTCACCAGATCAATAGACAGAGCTGAATTTTTTGAACCATATTTAGTACATTATTACACAAAATGATATGACAAAAACTTTTTCATCGATTTCTTTGGATATTTTTGTCATAACTCTATTTTGAGACGTACAATGGCCCATACAAAATTCTCCTGTCCATTAAATTTAAAATTGAATTTAATTTTCGTTACTCTTGTGACACTTAGGGGCAGCTGTGGAGTTCCTGAGATGATTTTGGTGACACTGGTGACACCATAGTCCAATTGGGGTTAACTACGCCCAACTCTACCTACCAGCTGTAAACGTAATGACAGTTCCTAATGTCACTGTAACTCTCTAATGTCGAAGTCTACATTTGAATCAGCGCTTTTATTTCTCAAAATACAATCATTTCAGTACCTACTTTTCAAAAATTTTTCAAAATTTGGCAAAAATTTAAAATAAATATTACCGGGATCTGGACATGCGGCGACTCCTACACAGTTTGGAGTAGTTTCCCCCAATCAGAGGAGCCGCCGTTTTGGAACAGTTTCCAGAGGACGAGTTCGGCGCGAGGATTTTGCGTTGGATGAAAATGAGGCTCCATTTCCAACCCGCGGCCTGTTTTCCGCCGTATTGACGCTCCGAGGTGCGACCCCCCTCCTCCGCCAGGGTGGGAAACCCCCCCTCACTAGGCAAGTAGCCCCTGAAAATCCCCGTTCCAACCACCCTCCTCCTCCGACCGCCTAGGCCTCCCGCCGCCCCCGACACCTCGGGGTTCGTTGTACAGTTGGGAAGGAGGCCCTGGGGGAACCTCGAGCACTGAGCAATCTAAACCCCCCCCCCCGCCCCATCGTTCCTCTTTAGCCACTGATAAACACTACAATATCGACCCGGTTGTCGGCCACCCCCCCCCCCCCCTCCTAACTCTTCATCGTCATTACCCCGTTAGGCTCAGCGCACAAGACGCAACTCAAGAGGCAGCACCTCACATCGCACCTCCCTCTAAACAACACTGTCTCCTCACAATGGCGGATCAACTATGACTGTGTAATGAAAATCCACATTAATTTGTCCGCTACTTAGGAACAAACATCCAATCTGATAATATCAGACTGTGTATTATACAGTGTGTCCCACCAGACAATCCCCCCCCCCCCCCCCTAAAACCGTTATTTGCGGAATTTATGGAAATTCTTGTACCACACTTGGGGTTTACGAGAATCCATGTTTTGCGAATTTTTGTAGTTAGGCAACGTTGAGCGAGCAAAATAAGCGAATGAGGAGTAGAAAATTCAAGAAATTTTGCGAGGAATCCAAATGTGCCAAAAAAAAGGGGGGGGGGGGCAACAAGGTTGGTGTGCGTTGTGCACGATAGGGAGCACATTACCTCATAAATTACGGTTTGAGAGGGGGGTTTGCCTGGTGGGGGTTCATGATGCTACCAGAAGCGAATTTGGCTCTTCCAGCTGATCAGGGAGGAGCTCTGTGTGTCATAGTGAGGGCACGAGGAGTGAATATAGCACTCCCCTCTAATCAGATGGGATCTGAGTTGGTCACTCAATACCAAAGAGGCTCCATGAGGCTACCAGAAGCGAATTTGGCTCTTACAGCTGATCAGGGAGGAGCTCTGTGTGTCATAGTGAGGGCACGAGGAGTGGATATAGCAGGGCACGAGGAGTGGATATAGCAGGGCACGAGGAGTGGATATAGCACTCCCCGCTAATCAGATGGGATCTGAGTTGGTCACTCAATACCAAAGAGGCTCCATGATGCTACCAGAAGCGAATTTGGCTCTTACAGCTGATCAGGGAGGAGCTCTGTGTGTCACAGTGAGGGCACGAGGAGTGGATATAGCAGGGCACGAGGAGTGGATATAGCACTCCCCGCTAATCAGATGGGATCTGAGTTGGTCAGTCAGTACCAAAGAGGCTCCATGAGGCTACCAGAAGCGAATTTGGCTCTTCCAGCTGATCAGCGAAGAGTCAGTTATTTATTCGACCTCGGCAGTCTCAGAACGGCCCCTCTTGAAATTCCAGCTTCACGGGGGTGGTTCCATCGAATTTTGAACTCCCAGCTGATCAGGGAGAAGCTGTGTCATCGTGGAGCCACGAGAAGTAAATATACCGCAACGAGCTCAGTTTGTCATTTTTATACCGTCATCTGTAATTCCAGCTTCGTGGGGGCCTCTAGATAGAATTGACCTTGTACAGCTGATAACGGAAGTTCTGTTCATTCGAGCTCAGCAGTTTCAGAAAGGCTCCCTTAGAAATTCCGGCTGCGAGAAGCAACCAGAAGCGAATTTGCTTCACCAGCTGATCACAGAGAAGCTACGTGCCACCAAAAGTGAACATAGTTCCCCCATTTGATCATCAGTGCCATCCTAGAGCCACAAGAATGTTCTTTCTGGATATAATTTCAACTGTTTCCATCCGATATCGCTGGCATTTTCGAGATTATGTGGGGATTACGTGTCCTCTTAGATGGGACGAGTTTACTACTAAAGATTGACGTCGACAGTTGACATCAATATTACTCACATGGATGTTTTCTACTGACGGATCGATTTGTCGCTTACCTGAAACAAGAGAGAATAACAGTTAAATAATTCAATAATTAATTAAAATACATTCAATTTCGTAACAGGTTTTATTAAAAGACGTAATCATAACTAGCTTCTTTCATATTCAAACTTTTTCCTTATTTTTAACATGGAACATGTTTTGCCATCAAAACCGGCCAAAAATGAGACAAAATTACCGCTACGAGACGAAAACATAGTGGCGAGATGAAATTGTGGTTTTGAGGGGTGTCGGTCAGGAGTGAACGTATTCAAAAGACCTTATCTTCAAAACGAACTGAACGGGTTGTCAAAATGAACACGGTCATTCGTTCATCAACCCATCAATCGAACTTTTCGGAAAAATTCCGAGAACAACGGCAGAAGGCCAACAAAACAAATTAATTGCCCGCAAAATGTATGTATAATGTATTTTGTTAGTACATGGATCATGAATGTGTGAAAATGACATGGAAGTATCAACGGAAAGAAGTAAGTGGGTCATTTTTTCAGAAAGGGCCAATCGTTGTCCAGAGAAGATTCCGAATGCCCATTTTATGATTTGGGCGTAAAAAAAAATTCTCCATAAACTATCAACTTCGATCTACGTCGGGCAATCAATAAAATATGCACTTATTCACGCTAAAATATAGAAATTAAAGTTTAAACTGCTAAATGTCCAGTAATCTGCCATGTCCGGACCCCTAGGTAGTCAACTTTGCTTGAACACTGTGAATCACCTATGAAAGCAGCGGCCTGAATTTGTAGTGATTCTTTATTGCATATACCTGGACATGAAAAAAATGGGTTTGCAGATTTTTTCAGAAGCAAATAGCGAGCAGGAGGATAAAATGTGCTTGTCCGGAGGTTTCTGTCTTTAATCTGCCTTTCTTGTTTTTTCATATTTTGGCGGCTTATCGTTTCCCTCGGTTTCACTACCACTGTAAGAGGTGAGGATACACATCAGGTTATTAAAGAAAGCGGCTGGAAACGTTTTTCCTTTATGCGGAAGTGTGCACAGGAGGTTTCAGTTGCAGAAACGTGGTGTCACAGTCACCGTCTGTCTTTAATCTGCCCTCTGTGAAACGGCAAGAAATCGATAATATTTTTTTCTTTTTGGTCTCTAGTTCTAGTTTCTACCGAGCTGGTTCCAGCGATATGGTTACACTTCAGCAGAACAGCACCAGAACGCGGGAAAAGCTGAAAAACCTAACTGCCACCCAGGAACTTGTGTCTTTCATCTGCCTTTTTCAGAAGACAAAAAAATACTTTTTTCAAGTTGTTAACAATTTAATTTGAATTTT
This sequence comes from Apolygus lucorum, assembly GCA_009739505.2. Lineage (NCBI taxonomy): Eukaryota > Metazoa > Arthropoda > Insecta > Hemiptera > Miridae > Apolygus > Apolygus lucorum. Next base: position 28,104,228 of record CM019180.2, read on the forward strand.
CCGTTGCAATTTAAAAACTACATTTTTCGACCTCAAAACTGTATTCAGCAACCTCCTCTGGTATCCTCTGGTACCAAGTTTTGGCTCGAAAAACCGATAAGTTCAGCTTCAACATGCTTGAAAACAAGACCTGGTTACTTTCGCAGGTTTCTAGATTGCCATGTTCCTCGTTGGTTTAAAATAAATTGGTAATAAATAGATTGGTGGTTCATTAGTCTTCAGCACTAGACTAGAATTACCACCACCTGTGAGGGTGTTTCCTATAATCAACAATAATATTACATTGGTGGGTGTAAGGAGTGACCATATTGGTGAATTACGGGTGGAGTCTCTTTTCAAGGGTTTATTACCTCAACGTTACATGTTTCGGCGAAACATCGTCGCCTTCATCAGCCTAAAATATAAGTTACACATACATTATGTAAGTTACACGTAGTTAAGATGAGATAAAATTAAACTAATATAATATAAATATAAATAAAATTATATACATAATATATAATAATAATAACAATACAAATATAATCTAATTCTAAACTGCATAGCAGTTTTTGTCAATGTTTCATTATTTATTTATTTTAACTGACCTTTGAACATTATTCTAGGGATATAACCATTTGCATTTTTGATTCCTCGTCCTTTGTCATTCATGGAGGGCGCCCTCACCAGTTCTGCAACCCTTAAGTCATGTTTTTATTTTATTTTATTCTACCAATTTTTAAATTTATAAATGTAATCTGGTTATTAATAAAAATTAGTATCTGGATATATTTTTGTTCATGATCCCATTTGTCTTGTTAAACATTAGAGTTTATGGGGTATTCGATTTACTATTTGTAAAAAGAGGGTAGAAGCTTTCACTGAGTGAGTACAAGTCTGTTTTTATAACATTATAAATTTAAAAAGAGACTTGTACTCACTCAGTGAAAGCTTCTACCCTCTTTTTACAAATAGTAAATCGAATACCCCATACACTCTAATGTTTAACAAGACAAATGGGATCATGAACAAAAACGCCAGTGTCTGTCATGGAGTGAGCCGCACCGACTATCCATTCAAATTAAATGATTCTGATTAGAATGATTAAAAGTTTAGTTATCTCAAACCATTAGGCTGGTGATCCAGTACTTCACATTTTTCGACATTTTTCAATTTTTTAACTTTTATTTACCGATTATTCTACAAGTAAGTAACAATTTCACCTAATTCATTTCCAAGTATAAAAACCAAGTAAATTCCTTAAACGAAAATTATTTCATCCATCTCTAAATTTGCACTATGTTTTCAGCTGTTGTGGACAACACAATTAGTGGAGTGAAGGGAGTGGGCATGAGATGAATATTCCAAAAACAAGAAGGTAGATCACTGATGCAGATACTGATTTTTATTATTAACCAGATTTTATTTATAAATTTAAAAATTGGTAGAATAAAATAAAATAAAAACATGACTTTAGGGTTGAAGAACTGGTGAGGGCGCCCTCCATGAATGACAAAGGACGAGGAATCAAAAATGCAAATGGTTATATCCCTAGAATAATGTTCAAAGGTCAGTTAAAATAAATAAATAATGAAACATTGACAAAAACTGCTATGCAGTTTAGAATTAGATTATATTTGTATTGTTATTATTATTATATATTATGTATATAATTTTATTTATATTTATATTATATTAGTTTAATTTTATCTCATCTTAACTACGTGTAACTTACATAATGTATGTGTAACTTATATTTTAGGCTGATGAAGGCGACGATGTTTCGCCGAAACATGTAACGTTGAGGTAATAAACCCTTGAAAAGAGACTCCACCCGTAATTCAACAATAATATTACTCATGTCATGTTTCATGTCTGGTTTTTGGGATGGGCTAATTTTTAGGACGTCCCACGTAAAACTTGGGCGTCCTTATGCGATTGATCTGGGGTAAAGCTGGACAACACTCAACAGAAAAAAAATATAACCACACAGTAATCCGTTTTAGACCATTCTAAATCGAAATCCGTGAAAAAAAAACCATAGGAGCATGTCTATGTGTGTATTTGTGTTGTGTGTGTGAGACAAAATCTTGTGTCGTCTGCCTAGTCCTTAATTTTGAACCGATCTTCGTGGTTCTTTTGACATTTTATGTCTTTACTATGGCACATAAATGAAAAATCGTCACGCGGGGATCGTCACGCGGGGAGCGTCACGAGGGGAGCGTTACGCGGAAATTTCTGATGATTTTCACGTACAACCAATCGTTCCAGGGAAAACTAACTTCCTCATTTTCCACCCCACAAAAATCGTTCACCACTCATTGGAAAGCTCTCAATTTATTAAACATAAGACATAAAATGTCTCTCGAGGTTGCGTACTTGTACGAAAGCTGTATTTTATTCGACGCGGAGATCTATCCAGTTGTGCACTACGTCACCGGAATTTCGAATTTTGCCTATTAAGAGGGAAGGGGGGGGGGGGCTCAGGCCTCAATTTCCAACTGATTTGCGTGTTTCTTTTTTGTACGATTTAGAAATCTTCCGAGTAGCACCCTACTTAACCAGAGTGTCAACATTAGGGTAAGGAGGGAGCGAGTGGGGGGATAATATTCACAAAATATCCGATTTTTCAATATTTCGGTCCCATGCCCCTAGAAATGTTATGGTGGATAATGGCGAGGGGAGGGGGGGAAGAGACCACTATTTTTTGCCTAAAGTACAAAACAAATTACATCGAGTGAAACAGTTTTTTCGCTTACCAACTGTTGTAAACTGCTGTAAATTGACCAAATACTTATTAATTAATTTATTATGTTTTATTGGATTATTTTGGAATTACAGTTTTATTGAAAATTAAATCGAGTTGCTCACTAAAAACTTGGTTTTGTTATTTTATTTTACTTTTTCCCATTTTTAGAATATTTGAATTAGGTAAGTTTTTTGAACAAAATTATGCATTATTGATGATTGCACCGAATTTTGAAGGGGGAAAGTTTGGATGAAACATGATCACGTCTTATATGTCCATGAATTACTGCGATTTGGGCACGACAGTCTTTCATCTGCCATGGGTGTCTTTCATCTGCCGATAGGTTTTCGTCTTTAATTTTTAATTTATTAATTAAGCGCCCCACTGTGTGTTCTTCCGTCGAAATTCAATAAGTATGGTGTGAGGTTAATCCCTGATTTTTGGCAGAACTTGAGTCGAACTTCAAGTTTTCTGAAATCTGTGGATACCGATTGTCCCTTTCCAGGAAAATGACCCAGTTGGAAGTGGTTTTCTAAGCAAAACCTTTCATCCAAGTGAAGAATTGCGTTCGAATGAACTGAGGACTAAAAAGACAAAACTGAGAGACCAAAAACACTCAAGGACTGATTCATACGATTCATATTCATTCGATTCATTCAAATCGCCTCCTCACCTACTCAGGAAACTGAAATTTTGAGGGAGAGTCAAGGGAGAATGGTAAAGGAGCTTGAGTGATCACTGATCAGCTGAGTGAGCTCCAACGCCTTTCCTCTCCTATTCAACTCAGGAAGCTGAAGTTTTAGAGGAGAGTCAAGCATATTATCATAGGTAGGTGGCGAAGTATTTTATCATTTAATAATGACTAAGAGGAGGTTCGCACCTACGCGACCGATCGTCCGTTTTTTCTTGAAGTAAAGGAAGTGGAACATTTGAAACTCGTACATGCCATTTTAATGGAACGTAATTTTCGAAGTCAACAAATTAACAGGATGCCAAAGGGATCAATAAAATAACAAAAATGATAAAATTAACTGCAAAAATGCGTTGAACTTCAATAATATCGGTCAGGACGCAGCTTCGCAGTTTTCTGATGTTTAATTGTTAACAGTACATGAAATTTGATTCTATTGTCTTGTAAAGTGAAACGTACTCAACATCATAATATTCCTTTGCAGAAGGTGCTACAACAGCGACAATAACTGACTGTAGCTTCAACGGCCAACTATTGAGGGAAATCTCGGTATAAGAGAGTTTTTTCTTCAGGATGCCTCGAATAAAGACTAAAAGAACTTGGTGTTTATCGATCTGAGAGACAACACCCCTCCACAAGTCCCTCCACGCGCTCTCCACACAAATAGGTCGACCTGCTCTTTTATTATTAGTATAAAGCTTAGATTCGCCTTGGGACCCCGCGTTTACAGAAACCAACAAATCCTCTGCTCAGGTTCTCAACGTAACAATGTTTTTCGTTGGAAGTCAACGCTTTCTAACCTAAAACAAAAGGTTCTTTACCTATTATACTGTCGTCCAAAGCTACAACGCTTTAAGGGGGTCTCAGTCGGTCTTCGTATTTCTTGAAATTGAAGGGGCAAAAACTTTAAAAGTTGTACCTAAATATTAAATTTTAAAGAATTTTATAAATTCATTAGTGCACGGGCTTTGGGAATTGAAAAACTGAAATGTTGCCGCCGGAATCGTCAAAATCGAACAATAATTGCAAGAGAAAAATGGATAAACTACTGAATAAGCGGTTTTTTCCATATTTCTTTGGCAATTATTGTTCGATTTGATGATTCCAGCGGCAATATTTCAGTTTTTCGATTCCCTAGTGCCGTGCACTAATGAATTTATAAAATCCTTGAAAATTTCATACTTAGGTACAATTTAGGTACTTTCTAAGTTTTTGCGCCTTCGATTTGGCGAAATACTGACCCGGAACGAGGAACGAACGTCGACCCAAGCGAACCTGCTTCCTTACCGGGCTTTATGATACTCAGCAATCAAGTCTGGAGGTTGTCTGTCTCCTAAACTCTTAGATCACCTCAGAGCCACTGTTTCCCTCGACTGTCTTTAGCCGTCTGAGGATCGTTCTCTTCATGACATCCCATCGAGCTAATAGAGTTCAACCGGAGGGGTTCCCTCTTTTTCCCCGAAGAAACGGAATGAAGGACCCAAAGCGTGCAGGAAGGATGCAGGAGGAAGCAGGTGGGACGGTGCGATTCGGCAACGCCGCCGTTTTCAGTGAAACTATGGGAAACTAAAAACCTTCTCTGTGGGAAGACTTCAAGATGGCGGGTGGCGATGCTTCGTGTGCCTCCAGCCTTCCCGTTTGAGACCTTTTTCCGATCGCAACCTGAATAGCAAGTTCCGACGACCTCGAAAGAGCGACGCTGGCGCGGTGCTTTACTCTCCGCGGATATACTTCTTCTCTTTCTCATTTATTTTTCGTCGTTTTTTCTACCCACCGCCAGGTAGTGCTGCCAGACAATAGACCCTTTGTCTCCAAACTCCCCATAGTCATAGCGAAGAATATTCCAGGTGTACCCTGTCTACACTGGTCCTAGGCGTTGCGGAAATCTCAAATTTCAGCAGATCAGCAACTATGTGCATTTCGATTGGTTTTTTGGTGCTTTATAACATTTTATCGTTTAACTCCTTCTAGACTAGGTAGGTAGATCGATATTTTATTAGAGGAGAAAAACGGTTTGAACAATTTAACAAGAGAAAAAACAGTGGTGATGCGACTTGCTCTGATTTCCTACCCTATATTAGGCTTGGCCCGTGTTATGATCTTTCCTGCTCACTTTTGACAAAATTACAAGTGAAAAAAGTCTGCCAAGTAGGTGTGGCTAGTGTTGTTTCGATATTCCCATACACTCGATAATTGGTATCGAATGAGTATCGAAGTCTTGGTATTGATATCGATACGAGATCGATACGTAAGAACTCGATCATCATTCGATACTTCCTACTAAGTATAATTTTTCAATACAAAAATAAATACAATGATAATACTCGTATTTGTCAATTAAGTTGTCCCAAGTTGGGATACCCAACCTAATACCTAATACATACTCCACCAAATATGCCTTTGATCATCCTAGTAACTAGGTGACTTCTATGCTTTGTTTATTGCTCTGACAGCACTAACAAGCGGGTAGGTACTCGAGGAAAGAAAAATAATGAAAAGTGGAAGTCCAAAAGCGTTCTTATCTTTTATATTTATTGTTATATAGAAGAGTAATAATTTTTTTATCCTTGATAAGAAAAAAAAGGCAAAGAATAACGGCAAGTTGAAGTAACATTGGATGCAATTTATAGAAAGTCGTCCTCCTGGAAGCTTCCTTAAAATAACAGTTGGTCAAGGTACTTGGGCAAAAGACGATTTCTCTTTACCGTCATTATGGCACCAGTTTTTGAAAAAAAAAAATCTTTCTGATATTGTTTCGATACCTCATTATGTTTACTGATATTAGTAAAATATCGATCCCTCGGTATTCGAAGTATCGGAAGCTAGGTATGGATACCAGTAAATATCGCAAGTATCGAAACAACACTAGGTGAGGCACATAGTTTCTTCGTGGGGACGACTACTTTGGAGAAACAGGCAGTGAAAGTCAGTGTTGACAGCGCATATTTTGGGGAAAAGGTCATTGATCATATTGGGGAAATATCGCCGAGACTGATCGATATCAATTGTGCTCGATATCAGTTGTCGTTCACGTGAAGTGCAGTGATTAAGTCTCCGTTCAACATAAATTTATGCAAGTAAAAGAAACCTGTAATTTATAGATTTCAAATTTAAGAGGACTCATATAACCGCCGGAAAAAACGTACGCCCCAAACTCAACATTTCTGTGCTGAGATATTTCCCCAAAATAGTCGCATTTCTTCCCCAAATCCGACAGTTAGTCACCAATCTCTAAACACCTTGCATAACCCTCATAGGGGACCGTCTACACGCCAACTTGCACAGAAAATCCCTGATAATGTCATCGAATTCGAAAGGAAAATGTAGAAGCTATGAATGTTAAAAGGGTTTTAATCTATCAATCTGGGGGCGATGATTTTCATAGGTTACCAACTACTCGCTTAACTCGCACAATCCTTGAATCATCGAAATCGGACAATAACTTCTCATGGTTTTGCATGTCACAAGGATTTCCAGTCAGACAGGCACGAAACCTAAATTGTTCGCGAAGGTCTAGAACGTAAAACACGAGGGGAAATTTTGATTAAAAAGAATTTTTTAAACCATGAAAAGAGAAAACAATTATTGTTCCGCTACCTTGGTATACTCGGAAGCAATTACACAGTAAATTACAATATTATTGTCCGTTACGTTATAGTACTTTATTCCAAGTCACTATCATACATAGATAGTTTAGCCATGTTAACACTTGTTTTTGTATGTTGGTCTAGCGAACTGGAGTTTTTGTGCAAAAGAAGATGTACTCACACTAGTTCACAAGGGTTGCAATTGCAAGAGTAGGTTCAGGTCAGTTACGTAATGAAATCAATGGAACAACAAGGAAGCACTTGGTTGTGTCTTGTGGCCTGGTCTTGGCGACTAAGCGGATTGATCGAGCAGAGGACTGATCCAGAGATACGGTTGAGAAACTGTTTCAAGTTACGGAAATCATAACTAGTATCCTTTCACAAACCTCCTGAACTCAAAGAAACAAACCTCTTCCTCCAAAACTCATCCAATTCGAGTAGCTGCTTTCTGTGGGTCAGTTTCCTCCTGGGTTTCAAGGCTGACGTCCAAAGAAAAAACTAATCCGAAATAATCATTTAGACGACATTCAGGCCACAAGCCGCCATAGATCATCAAAATTCAGAGCTAAAGAGCAACTATTAGATCATCCTAGATACGAGGGCAACATTAATATATCATACTGACGGACGTTCAATAGCGGTATCTTTTTTATATCTAAATATTTGGTACCTGTATAATAATATTATATACCGTATTTATAAGAGCGAAAGAAGTTACATTTTATATTACGATCTCATTCTTCCGAACCGTGCGTTGAAAGGTAGTTGTGTTCCACCCAGAGCCAAATCGGATCTCGGATGCAGAAATCGTTTGGTGCCGCGTTCAAGAATAGAGGACTCATCTGAGAATATCACCTACTCACAACTGGCAGCTATTTTTACTTCAGACTGGAGGCACGATCCGCCATCGTTGTACAAACGAAAATAGGACTTCGAGAAGATAATCGATACGGGATCAGGACCAGATGGGCGCTTAAAGGAATAGTTTGAACACAGTTTCAACGTTTACAATCGTCCGGAGTAAGGTATGTTCTATAGAGTTGTAGTAGCGCGCGAATTGTTGTACGAGAATGAGGTAAATATCAACCATCGCCATGGTCTATTTTGTTGTTGATGAAAGTCATTCACGTCGAATGGATATAGCAGAGGCCTGAAGGGACAAATAATGATATGAAACAGATCCTTGAAAATTCAATTGGCCACAATAATAAATTACAAAATCGAGAATGGTAATAGGAAACCCCACTGAAGTCTAATCTTGAAGTCATTTTTTGTGGTACATACAAAAGTAAATGTGATGATCGACCAAACAAACAATTCTTTGTCAAATTGATTGGGAATGAGGTCCTCAGGAATAAAACTCCTCCTATGCAGAGTCTTCGGTAAATTTATCACCTTCTTCAGGGCTGAAAGGATGTGTTACCGAGTGAACATCACATCAGCGTCAGATGCCACCATAATTGGTGGGAAATGAAGATTTGGAGCTATTGCAGGTAAAATGGAAAAATTGAAAAAAAGAGGGGGGGGGGGTTAAAACATAATTTCCAGCTATAAATCATGTAAAAAATATGAGGATCCACAGCTTGAAGAGAGCAGAGTTAATTACCTAAATAACCAGTAAATAACACTGTTCTCTCTTAGCTGTGAATCCTCATATTTTGACTTAATATTTATAGCTGTAAATTGTATCTTAAATCCCCTCCCGCCCCCCACTTGAGGAATTTTCTTCCAATTTATGGACAATGTTGAATCTTCTATTTGGGAGGTCCACAACTCAAGAGTACAGAATGTAGTGTTATGATGAGAAAGGACACACTATGAAATGGAAAATCGTGTTTTGGGACCACTACGGCCGTTAATTGTGCCTTCATTTACATACAAAATAGTTTTATTCGGTATAAACAACCTATTCGGTATAAAAGGAACATTATTATCTCTTGTATGGATAGAACAATAAAATTGGCGTACATACACTGAACAAAGAATTTCAATCAGAAACTAGTAATCTACGGGTCTTCCTATAATTATAGATTTTTGCTTCCTCACTACCGACGGTAGGAAAGCGCCGAGTGCAGTAGGTCAAAAAAGGGTCTTCTAACATGTTTACTAACTGGCGTTTCAGAGACCTCTGAACAATTTTGTATGGGTGTGTGTTTGTTTTGGGTGACTAAAGCTCCCAATACAAGACAACTGTTATATTTTGACGAAATGTTCAGAGTATCAGTAGATTTTAAAGTCATTGAACAGAAGAAAGCGAGAACGTGGTTTTCCTGACATTGATTTATCACGATCTACAGGGCTGATTTTGCCCCAATTTGAATGGTAATGCTTGAATTTAGTCATCATCATCGTATTAGTATGAGAGTCAGCGTAATGTTAAAAAGCTGAAATCAACAACAATTAGATTGAGATGCTGTGAGTTCATAAATTTATCAACTTGTACTTCTTCTAAATGAGAGCTTTATTGTCCACAGTACATAGCAAACGTTTCTAGATTGGGAAAAGTTGGAGAATAATTCAGTTCAATTTCAATAAACGAATAAACCAGGATTCACAAGAGTAATTCAGGAGAATCTACTTGTTCAGCTAAACAGTCACCAACATGAGAGGGTGCAATGAGGCACAGATTCAGCTAAGGATGATAACCCTAACCGTGGGGCTGTGTAAGCAATGGAGAACTGAAAGTGTTGTGAAGGGCGAGGGAACTTTTTAAAAACCGCCACAGAGGCGGGTGGGAAAGGGTTAATCTGGAAGATCAATGAGAGCCGACGCATGGGTGGTGGAGGGAGATGCGAAAAAGGCTGCATAAGTTATTTAGGAAGGAAACAGCGGAGGACCGAGCAAACAGGAAAATCAATGGGGATGCCTGGGGTGGGAAAGCGTACTAACGTGGTCGACCTTCCGAGCAGGGGATGGTGGAAAATGGGTGTCGTGAGGCGATGAAACAACTAAAACATTACATAGCACGCTTGTAATGGTTATGTTACAACTCAACCATGGCATCCATTGCTCTAAAATACGGCATTTTTTATTTTATCGGGACATAAAAACAACATATTAGAAACAACAATTGAATAATGTAAATCATATAACACTAGAAGCGTTCATTTTAATATATGTAATAGAAGATAAACTGTATATATGAGATTTGTTGTGGTTATCAAACTCCGGTAGGTGTAATTTGAAAATTGACAATGATGAAATAGAATACAAACAACGTAGCATCTCTTCTAATAATACCTATGTACCAACCTATTTAGTTTTTCTATAAAGAAGCGGATTTTTTTCTAAAAAAAAAGAAAATCTCCGATCCCACGTAATATATTGCAGTATTCTAGAGAACCTTGCTTCATAGCTACCTATAATTAGCTATGATTTTGTTTACTTGTATCGAGTTACATTTTTTGTGGCAAAAAAGTGTCGCGAAAAATTCCTTGAACCCCAGCCAAAAGACACATCCATGTCAAAAATTTAGGAAGAAATAAATTTTTGATAAATAATCGACTCAATGGTGAGATCATACATTAATTTATCCCCATAGAGTATAAAAGAAGAGAGAAAGGCCCTGCAGTCATTTTGTAAGAAACTCCGAGAGGGAGAAACCATTTGCTTGAAACATGAACAGAAAATTTAAGTTAATAAATTGATTTTAAAAACCTTTTGATATCACAATTTTTCAAATTTAAATTCGAACTTTTTCAACTAAATTGTAATCATCATCTAAGTATGGATTCAATTATGTAAATTGCGCCTGACGATGACTAAAATTAAGTTCAAAAGCTTTGTGTTTAAATTTAAAATTGTGAAATTTGAATTTTTTTTCATTTATTAAAGATGGAGGATTTTACAAAAAGAAAAAAGAATCCCTTATTGGATGAGAAAATTACAAAGGAACAGTACTATAAAGGGGAAATAACAGTTGAAATCTGCACTGTTGGAACCATTCGAGTATTTAGAATGCACGAGTAATGAAAGAATATGACTCATTCTTTGAAAGAATTTTACAAGTTCCTAAGGAACAGTGCCAATGCGAAGCGAGGACCAAGCGAGAGGGAACTGGTAGGTTCGTTCACCTCAATACCATTTGATACGGTGAAACAATCAGCTCTACCATCAAACCATGTCAGCCTCCACGGAATTCATTTAGCTGCTCGCTGCTACCGAGCACATCATTCAATCAAATATCCGGATGAGGTTCGTCACCGCACCAGACAATGCAACGCTAACAGAAATATATCACATCATCAGCCATCATCTTAGTGGAGTTGAAAAAACACTCTGTGCTAGATTCCAATGAATTAACAACGGGTTGCAATGTTTCGAAAACTCGGACTGAAACATCACAAAGACGAGAACAGCTTCTTAGTGAATGCATTGTAGAGTGGAATGAACTGAAGATGGGGTACCCTTGTCGCACGCCTGTGCTTTCACCTCCCTTGAGGCCAACCCAACTAGGGGGCAGGAGGTTGTTACAAAATGATACGGAGGGTCCCCTTCTTCCTGAGCATGAAGCAACATCACTTCACTATTCAGAGGTTCTCAACAAGCCAAAGAACAACAGGGAAAGAAAGAACGCTGCGTTGCCAAACACAGATCGCTGTCGATTGCACAGGATTAGTATTCAGGTATACATTGTGGTATCATAAGAGGGAAAAACAAGTCAGCTAAGATTGCTGAACAATCAAAGATGCACACCTTTGGTTCCTACAAGTCATCATTCTTTCACAGATTACCTAGTGTTGGACCTCAGTCGAAAAATTCCAGGCAAAACGCATTTTTCGACTGTTTTCCGCAGTACACGATATGACAAGATGGGGTTGAAGACACCCAAACAGTCGGTTTGTTGGAGCTCAGGTTGGTCACTAATTGGTAGGTGAAAGGATTAACCATAAACTACCTGCTTACTACTTTTACATAACTGTAAAATAAGTTAAGATGAGCAAATACATTATGCAAAATGGAATATAAAAATCAAACAAAACAAAAACAACGAAATGTACAAAATAGATAAATTCAAGCAGCACAAGTCATATTTGTGGTCACTTCACTCCAATCCTGCAAACTGACAAGTTATTTCAATATTTATTCAAAATTGTAGCACATCATCGATCATTCAAGTGCTTAATGAGTATTAAATGAGTCCTGAAATATCCAAGTGAGAATTGAAACTTAATTGAACTCAAATTTTTGAGAAAAATTGGCCTAGAATACATCATTGGAGGTGCCTTCCAAAATCTAGGTGCCTCTGGTATGTTCTAAAAGGAAACTAGGACAAATCGGACTCTTCGTAGAATACTGACCATCTCAATTTCTGGTTATTTTGAATTAGGTATCAATTTGAAGCCCTGAAGATCTCTGTTGATTCTACAGGATCAGTATTCTGGTATGAAACAATAAGAATCATAAAGCCAAGATTGGCTAAGATTGGCTGCCAGAAAGCAGATGTTTTCCATTGTTGGGTGTAAAAAACCCGACCTCATTCCCCTTGCTTGTTACAGTTTCTTGGATGATTTAAAAAAACTGACTCTCAATATCAGAAAAGCCTCGAAATTCCACCAAGCCTGTGTATTTTAGTACTCTTGTTACTGTGATTCATGAAAAATTTTAATTGAATGAAAAAAAAAAAAAAAAATTAGTCTGGTACGTCTTAACATAACATGGAACATGTTTTTGCATCCATTGAAACTGCCAAATGCAGACATTTACTAGATTCTATTTTATTATTTTTTTAGCATTCTCTCTTGACTTTCTTTCCCAAATTTCAGCATCCTGAGAAATGGCTTTGAAGCTCACACAGCTAAATCAGTGATCACTCTGGTGCCTTCAGCATTCTACCTTTACTCCATTGAATGGAAGGGAGATAGTAAAGTGAAGTGGGAATTAGTTAAAAATGGCTAACATTTCCTTCGTGATTTCCCATAACTAGGGTTTTTTTTAAAGAAATGTTACAGAATTCATTGATTAGTGCGAAATCTTCTCCCTGTAGCCACAACAAACTTTGCCGAAACAAAAATCCGAAATGTCATCTTTCAGTTCATCATAAATTAGTTGACTAAGAAACGCATATTGAACCATTTCACCGTTTTGTAACACACAAAGGAATTCTACAGTGGGTCATGGGTGGCCTTCTTAGTAACTGCGTAGTATTTTTCGTCTCAGAAGGCCCCCAGTTTCGATGGGATCGACGCCATGGAAGTTTCCGTGGTACGCTCTTCTCACCCGTCTTTCGGTCCCTTCCAACCTCGACACCCAGATCAGGACAAAAGGGAAGACAATGTCTCTATCCCACTCCTACACGAGTACGAGTGGAAAAATACAGTCCACCACAAAAATACGATGCATAGAACAGCCATCTGATTTCATCTAGACATCTACTGCGAACTAGACGACAGTTGTCTGGTGTCTTGTGTCGCTCCTTTCTCTGAGCGATGACGTCAATGATTCTGAGAACAAAGCTCGTTCAAGAGGATAAGATAGCAGGTATGAGGAATACCTGGTTCTATTACAAGGTATAATAATGCGCAATTCATTTAGACAGGAGTCAGGTAGAAGGGAGTCTTCTGAGTTTGAGGCTTTCGTCTCCAAATTGGAATATTCAGCAAGCTCAAAACCTCCTCGTACGACTCATTAGTTCAAAATGACACCAGTTTAGAGCAAACATTGCATGGAAAAAGAGTTCGTGGAGTATGGAATTCCAAGCGAAGGATGGAGTAAGACCTTCAAAATTCAAGATCCAAATATTCATCGGATACCCCTCATATTAAACTCATTGTAATACCTTTCAAATCAAGAAATCATCAGCGATATTTTTTGTGTTGAATCGAAAAAAACCAAAAAAATGCATAGTTGAAATTATGTAGTACAATTAAATATGTGCAAAGGGGAAACAAGTAGGTACTAATTAAACATAATAAATGTATCAAACTCAGGTATCTGCAATCAGGGTTTGTTTCAACTCGCCAAAACAATACGTGTAAGTCATTAAGAGATGTCTGCTTTAGGTGGGCACCTACGTTTCATAATTTATTGATGTTTTATGCGCTCACCTTTCGGAAGTAATGTCTTGTATGGCGACTACAAGATTGAAAAAGTTTCCAAGTAAAGGGAAATTGGTCCAAAGAGCTGAGCGAAACTTGGTACAATCAAAAACAATTGCCGTTGATGACCTCTCCATTTCTTGCTTTTGAACAGCTTTCTTCCTGATGAGAGAAAAATTGGCCTGATGGTTAACGATGGTTCAGTTGACCGATTTGGCACGTTGAAGTACATGATTCCTAAATTGCCTTCTTGGGCACAAAAAGGTGTTTACCACGCTCTCAAGAGGGATCTCAACAATCTTGTTATGTTCAGTATGACAAACTTGGGACATTCGTATACAACCGAGTTATTGATTATAATATAATTGATAATGGCAAATTATCATATCGAGTTTTACCACAGATATTAAACTTCATCTGCCTTCAGTAGACTATGCTGACTAGATTCCATCAGAAAAGATAGTACCCACTGTTTGTGTTAAAACAAACTTTCTTGAACTCTTGAGAAATCAGAAACAACAACTTGGTAGACGGTGGATGAGAGTCATGCCTGGCCAAGACTCTGAGAGGGTCATTAAACCCACACGCGGGTGCGAGCGATGGAAGAATTTGCGCGTTCGTTGCCAGCCACATGAAACGGCTTTATGGCTCTCCAAGATTCCATCAGGCTGGTACAATGTGAATCTGGAAGTATTGCGATGAAGAGAACCCGACTTGAGGTTAGAGTTTAGCCTTTTGACAGAAAGACCATTACTTAGCAAAATAATTAAGATATATTCAGAATTGCAAAAATCAGAAAATGGACTTTCCTCAAATTCTGTATCCATGAAAATAGTCCAATAAGTTTGGGTTTATCCCGATTTTTGTTTAGATGCATCATGGGTTACAACTAATAACATTACTAACTGCTAATCCATTGACTGAAATTAGTCATTGGCAGGTGGACAAGTGGTAAGAGGAAGAGGTGATCTATTTATGTAATTGTTTTACTGCACACTGTTCTGTTGCAGAGACCGCACTGATGTGGAACCAGTTCCCCCATCCTGATCCGCGGGGTTGACGATTCCTAGCGGTTCGCTCAGTCTGATCTCTTTTTTGCGACGTTGCCGCATCTAACGATCGTCATTCATTGGTTTCAATTAATGGCCAATAAAATGACACCTTTATGGCCCGGTGATCCGAGCAGTATAAATAGGTCTGGTTTACGATTTGATTTCTTGGTGAATGTTGCTTCCAGATTCCATTGAACAAAAACTCCGTAGAGAATATCTTCAATTTGCGCGTAGCAAATCAAAATTTCAACTGCATCTATCGATTAGGAGCAACTCTATCAAGTATTCCGAATTTGAATCCCTGACGAGTAAATGCAATTTCAATATCCTGCAACAACATTTCGTATTTTGGACATCAAACGACTGAATGATGGGGAAAAACTGGTTCAATCCCAACAGTCTCAATTTTTGGGCCATTTCATGATGGATCCGGATCCATCATGGTCCGCAGTAGTAGGTATTGCAGTATTATAGATTAAATTTATATAGTACCAGCCGAGCGACCTAATTGTATGCAAAACATAATTCATGATGTTCATGTTGTCTAACCTATCCAACATCTTTCAAATTATCTAATGAAAATAAGAGGTTGTAGATCAGATTCGATTAAGTCTCGCAAAAAAAGACAAAGAGGCGCTGTTATTACCTCCTTATTAGGCGTTGAATCTCTTCAGTTGAGGGATGACTAATTCATTGATAATGTGTTTTTCTGCGGGATAATGAATAACAGTCCGACACGTTGCACAGGTTTGAAGTCTCTCTTCAAGTACCTACTGAATGACATGGAAAATTCCTCATTCCTAGGTCTTCGGTTCGAAACGTTTAGAAGACGGTGGAGACGATTTCCAAGCGCCTGTGGGGAGAAGATATCGGACAAGGGTTTTTATCTATTCAGGAGGCCGCGGGAGTGGAGGGGATGAGCGACCCAAGGGCGGCCGTATCCGATAATTAAAAAAAAGAAAACAACGAAATAAGAAGACAGAGGAGAAACAAATGGGCAAGAGGATGGAAAAGAAAAAAAGTTGTCACTCCCCCACACAGGTTGGTGAGGAAGTGGCAACGCTGCGGGCTACCACCACCTCTTGTCAGAACACAAAACACATTTGCCAATCAAAGTAAAAGAAGCGAGGGGCCGACGGAAAAAAACACGATGAGCGAGCGAGGTTGCCGATTTTAGCGGATGGTTCCAGTTAGGACTCAGCAGTCGTGAAATTATTACGACACCTCAACCGACACAAGATCCACCCTCGTGCTCGGGATGAGCAGATCATGAACAGCTAATAGTTGGCAATACGATCTCTACTGGTCGTGAGTGCGACTCAATGGAAATTTGATTCCTTCTATGGCGTTTCAACACTTCCCGGCTATTTAAACTTCCATGGGTAACATTTTTGCAATTTTCACCTCAACATCTAATTCAGCGCGGATGCCTCAATTATCAATTTTCAGCTAGAAACGCCTATTTTGGGCTGGAAAACGACATGAAAGGATGGCCTGACCTGATGGCCCAGCCCTGAGAAGGTTGAAGAAAAAAGGTGTTTTCCTTTAGTGAAATATGTAAAAGCAACTTTGATGTCGAATTTAATTGAGTGCTATATCCAATGCAAAAAAAATCGCATCAAAAATTGGAGAAGGGCGTGAGTCTGAGTCAATAACTTTATCGAAAGAGTAGGGGAAATGGCATTAAGCTGCTCCACGCATAGCGAGAGGGGTTGTTGAGCTCCTATTTTGTGAGAGCTCATACAGATCAGCTGTGTCAATTGTGAACGGGAGGAACCCATAGGTATGAAAAAGGATAGTCAGATCAGCTGAGTGAAAGGATTGATTGCCGCGTTGTATAGGAAGGTAAAACCTCGGTCACGATAGAAGCTCTTACAAATCACTCATCTAAGTACGCCCTTGAGTGAGCTGCCCCTCACGCTATGCGTGGCGCGGCTAAACGCATTACTCCTACTTGAAAGCCCTGCAGTCTTGGGATACCCGAGAGGACCATTGGATTTCGGGAATATTACACAAGGAGACGCAAACTCAGAGTTTGAGGGACGAATGGTTTCATTCTCAACCAATTCTCTCATTCTTCCCTGGGCCCAGAGATGCCGTTTTCTTTCCAATCTGTATGGTTTTTGTCGAATTGGTAACTTAGAATGTACAGCATACTTGACAAAACGGAATCAACCAAGTCGGAAAAGCATTTGTCGAACAAGGATCCCTGGCATTGACTCCATATTTCATCAGGTTACTGTGAATGGGGTCGTACACTGATAAGTTAGAATCATGGAAGAACTTGTTTGGAAGGCCTATGACGCCTTCTTAGGGACCCAAACATCGTACCCACCAAGTCCAGATCCAAAATTGTGATCAATTTTCATTGTGTAGGGAGTACAGTGAAATAATTAGAAACATCCCAAAGATACTTATGCTTTTCAGGAGAATAGGTTTTGCAGTACCTTCCTCTTCACCTTTTAAGAGCCAAATACAGATGTATATTTCCTCATTATTGAGAATCAGAACGGTTATATAGGATATCATGGCCAAGGAGGATCATCCTGCAGTTGGGAAGGCGGCAGGAACGCAAGTTCTTGTCGAGAGGTCATCTTCTCTTGACTGTTCACCTGCGCCTTTTCTCTTCTTCTTGTTCCCAGTTTTCTTCTTGTTTGTCTCGTCTCCTTCTTCTCTTTTGCTCAGAAAAGTTCTTCATCACCCCACTTCTTCCTCTTCAGTTCTATCGGACCCCGCCCCGATTCCTCCGACCATCTTCGGTCTCCGCGGCCCCCAGGACCATCCAGGACCAACAATCCGTACAGTCCGGTCCTCACAACCCGCCTTTGAGGCAACTGCCCTCCGTTGACCTTGCGAGACCTCCATTCTCTTCGCCACCTGACTGTACACTATTCCACTTTCACACTCTTCACTACCAGAACTCTTCCATCAGCATCTAGCCAGCACGAGTACAATTGCAAAATTCCTCGAGCCCAAACACTCCGAGTATCGCGTTCTTTCTTCTAAATGATGAAGAGCACGTTTCATAGGAACTTGACATTTAGCTACTAACTTGATATCCCTTGATCAGGTCACAGTTGCTTCTAGATATGGTTTTCAACTTCTAGATATGGTTTTAGTGATGTCAGACAACCAACCGAACTGAAATTTATATTAACGTTACACCGTGCCAGACCTGACGCACCTAAACAGTTCAACGAAAACTGTAAAGACAGCAACTTTCATCGCTGAAAATCAGAGTAACCTTTAAATTGAGCTCAAAAACATACTGAAGCTCAGCTGATAATTTTTTAACGATAACGGACTTGAAATTACTCAAATAATACGGGAAGAATGCGTTTAAAAACCAGGATGAGGTGACATAAAACTCTCTAATGGAACAGCTGAGTTGTAAAATTATTTTCACTGCACAAAAAAGCGGAGTCCATGACTGACCCCGAGATAAGATAACATCGAGGTTAAACGTGAGAGCTAATTTCGGAATATCACAACTGGAATCGCGATCACAAATTATATTTTCAAATACTAATTCAACGCCATGACATTTGTACGCTGTTTTGCGATAAAACTATTTGAATCGTTAAATGATTCCAGTAAACATCGATGTTCTCAAGGACAGTCAGTTGAAGTTACTTGTAAGGGTGATCTAAGATGAACATGAGACATTCTTAGGCTGTGAAAACGATAAGCTACGGTTCAAATGTGTGGGTGACAAAAACGCTGCAAATTATTACACAATGGTTTATTATTTTTCTATTTCATCACTCGTCTACAAAATCACCAACCATCCAAAATAAAGAAAAGAAAAAAAAAATCAAAAAAAAAAAAAAAAAATCAAAATCACCAACCATCGATCACTTTTCGGTCAGCTCTAATTTGAACGGAGGTTAGGCCTCTTTTGCGATTCACACTCGTGTTTTGATTTATATATGTATATTTCAATTTAAACCCTTAAATTTTCGTAGGGAGCGAACGGTTGGTCCTACAGAGCTCCGCGTGGTCTCAAAAAATTTTAAAAATTCTATAGAATCTTAAATTGAAGGAAAAACAATACCTTTATATCGAAATTTTTTGAGTTAGGGCGTTTTCAAAATTTCAAAATTGATTTTGGAACCCTTAGAAGTGACCGACATCAACCAAAAGCTTCGGGGCACAACTAGACCCCAAATGGAGCCTACAAACCAAATTTCATCAAAATCGGTCAATGCTAAGTGGCAAAAGTGCCGCATACGGCGTACGGCGGACGGACGGCCAAATTTTTATTCGAACCTTGAAACGTAAACCATCAAATTTTGAGGGGGTGTTAAAATTTGTTTTTCTTGGTCGATTCCAAAGGTTCATTATTGAAAATAATAAACCAAAAAATGCGTCTAGTTTGATTTACAATAGAGAGCTCTATTTAGGTTCCACAGACGAGGGGTCAAAGACGTCAGGAATTGAGATTGCTAGATCTCTCTCTCTAGATCTCTTGCTAGATCCTAAAATGAAAAATAAAATTCAGCCTTGGAATTCTCCAATTGCAAGAGCAAACTAGGTAATATGAATTGTTTAAATATCAGGCACGGATGTACTGAACGGCATGTTGTATTCAAAGGGCAGTTCCAAGTGAACCTGGAGCAGGAATGACCGACCATGAAAGTAGTTACCTCAACTCTCGAATCATCTCAGCTCAGCCTTTTGTTAGGACGTCCCACACACATAGACTTGGGTGTCGTTATGCGATTAATCTGGCGTGGAAGACAACACTCAACGTAGAAAAAACCACCTACATTGGTGTATGTCTGTATGAGTGTGTGTATATGACCAAATCGTCAGTACTCTGCCCAGGCCCTAGTTTTCGACTGACTTGCGAGGTATTCTCTGTTCCGCAGGCGGAATTTCGAAATTGTAATTTAAGGAAGAAACATATTGTTTAGTAATGCATGCATTCCAGGGGACGTCCCATTTGATAAGCATTAGATCAGTTTAACCAGTTGTTAAGTGATAAAACTGTTTCACTCGATGTAATTTATTTATTACTTTAGGCAAGAAATACTGACCCCCCCCCCCACCATTATCCACCTTAACATTTCTAGCGGCATGGGAGCCTCGAATCTGAAGAGCATTTTAAAATCCATGATCTACGACACCCAACATGCGAATTCGAGTTCACCCCCCCCCCCCCCACCACCCAACGCCAACAATGGTGCCAGTCTGGCACCAAAGCGGAAATACGTCGTAACATTGAACTTTCATCTGTTAGTTTTAGTAGGCGGTCCGTCGAGGTTCACATCCGTATTCAAGGTGAAACACACAAAA
Organism: Apolygus lucorum; assembly: GCA_009739505.2. Lineage (NCBI taxonomy): Eukaryota > Metazoa > Arthropoda > Insecta > Hemiptera > Miridae > Apolygus > Apolygus lucorum. Next base: position 28,124,621 of record CM019180.2, read on the forward strand.
AAAAAAACACGAAATATGCGGTTTATGGTGTCCTGGCACCATGTTGGCACCACTATTAGTTCCATGGTCGTACAGAGAATAATTCATGAAAATCCGGAGGTATAATGAGAATTTTTCCTTAATTTCAACGCTTGGGGACAGTTAGTAAGCAGTAAAGGAACCGAAATATTGAAAAATCGGATATTTTGTGAATATTATCCCCCCACTTGCCCCCTCCCCTTGCGAATTTTGGTACTCGGGTGAAATTATGTACAACTCGGAAGTTATTTGAGTCAAACAAAAGAAGAAACACGCAAATCGGCTGGAAATTGAGGCCTGGGCAGAGTTTACAAGATAACGCCCGCAAACGCACGTTTTTTAAGCATAAACCCCCCCCTTTCCCCCCCTTAAAAAGCAAAATTCAAAATTCCGGCGCCGTAGTGCACAACTAGATAGTATTCCGCGTCGATGAAAAAAAGAACCACAAAAATCGGTTGAGAACTAAGGGCTGTGCAGAGTACACAAGATTATGCCCAAAAACGCATGTTTTTCGAGCATTAACCCCCCCTTTCCCCCCCTTAAAAGGCAAAATTCGAAATTCCGGCGACGTAGTGCACAACTAGATAGTTTTCCGCGTCGAACAAAAAAAGAACCAGGAAAATCAGTTTAGAACTAAGGCCTGTGCAGAGTACACAAGATTTTGTTACACACACACACACACACACACACACACACACACACACAGACATACACCTATGGTTTTTTTCGCGGATTTGGATTGAGAATGGTCTAAAACGGATTACTGTGTGGTTATTTTTTTTTTCTGTTGAGTGTTGTCCAACTTCACCCCAGATCGATCGCATAAGGACGCCCAAGTCTTACTGTGGGACGTCCTAAAAATGGGGGCTATTTACTGAAAATAAATTCTCTAGTCCGCTGCCTAGTCCTGAATTCTTAACCGATTTGCGTGTTTCTTTTTTGTTCCACTCAGTCAACTTCCCATTTTCACATTACTTCATCAGAGTACCGCAATTAGCATACGGTAGGGCGCAAGTGGGGGATAATATTCACAAAACACACGATTTTTCACGATTTCGGTTCTCACTAAGGCTTTCTTACTAGTGGAACTGGTTTTTCATGAACCATTATTTGTGCCGCCGTTGATGAAATCAGTGGTGTTTCAAGCCAGGACACCAGAAACCGCGTATTGCGTGGATTTTTTGGATGTTTCATCTTGAATATCGATGTGATCTTTTACAAAGCACCTACCAAACAACACATGAAAGTCCAACATTACATGAAACCGCTGTGATGCCAGGAATGGATGGAGGGAGAACTCGAATTATAAAATGGATTTTAAAATGCTGTTCAAATTTGAGGATCGCATGTCGCTGAAAATTTTATGATGGAGGAGGGGTGTGTTTGCTGGAGGCCTACTATTTCGATATCAAAATTTCAAGTTTCGGGATTTCTTAATGCTTACAATTATATGGTAAGTCCTCAACACACTCGTACTAACGAAATTTCTAAAAAATGTATGTCTTATCGCATACTGGTTGAAAATGAACTACTCCTTATCCAATGGGACGTCCCCTGGAATGCTTGCATTACTAAACAATATACACTCCTGCTCAAAATTAGAGCACCACCATACATTTTTTCGTTTGTCTCTTTCCTTCTTCCCTTATAAATTTTGTATCTTGGACTGTCCACCAAGGAGCCCAGACATGAATCCGATAGAGCATGCTTGGGACGTGCTGAAAAGAAGAATTCGAGCCAGAGATCCACCATCAGACAATCAGCAGCTGGAAACAGCAGCGAAAGAGGAGTGGGACAATATCCCCCAGGAGGATACCCAAAACTTGATTAAAGGTATGGGTCGAAAGCTTCAAGCCCTCATCCGAGCTAGAGGAGGCAATACCAAGTATTGAAAAGTTAAACTGGCATAATTCCAACCTTTTTTCTTCACATTTTCAAATTTTATCGTTTTACTACAAGGAGTAAATTTTTTCTTCAATTTATTAAAAACATATTTTTTTCTCGAATTTGTGCCTTTTTTGGTTACCTTTTTCCTTCTGTGTTTGCTAACAACGTGTGCAAATGGATAAAAACTTGAACAAGGGAAAGAAGAAGGGGATAAATGAAGAAATAGATGGTGGGGCTCTAATTTTGAGCAGGAGTATACTTGGAGTCAATAACTTGATGTCAATTTTCTGTTCGTATTCGTCTATTTTGATCAACTAAACGAGTTGAAAGAGAGTCCCGATTTAGGATCAAAGACGTCAGTTAATTTGAAATTACGAGACCCGTTTTCAGTCTGTTTTATACGTCGGACATCTTCCATGTTATAGTTATTCAAAAAAATGAGAAAATAAAAAGCCACCCTTGGAATTTTCCATTATTCTATCCTCAGTTTTTGAACAGAATGCGAGGATGAACTGAATGGCCTGTTGGTTTTAAAAGGCAGCTCAAAGTGAACCAGGAGCAGGAATGGCCGACCAGAGGAAAGTTGGAATTGGAAGTGTAGATACGGGAGGTGTGGACGACAAGGCAACCCATTTAAATTCGGATATTGATTAGTCCGAGACCCCCTCCTTGCCCTCTCAACTACACTACCCGGGGAGAGTTTTGGCGAAGGAGGAAAAGTGAAGACGGCCGAGTCCATTGCGGATCGGTACCCGAGGGGAATACCCTTCTCTGCACAGAGAAAATAATGCTCGAGCGCGGCTCCTCCTCTCACTCCGTCTCTCTCGCACCATCAGGGGGGGTCTATCTCTCGGGGTTTGAAACTCGACGAGAAACCTTGGACTCGTCCGAAACGGGGTCATAATCCGCGTATATCTGGGGGCCCCCTGAAATACGAAGGTGTGGGCATCAGTGTGTCACTACAATCCAATATGGCTGGTCAGAGAGCAGCTCACTCCTTTGGTCAACAGTCAACGCTTTCCCGACCAACATGAAGGGGAAGTTGCCAAAATGATCGCCTCTCTACTCCAAGAATACGCTCTAACCCGAAAATTCGAACGTCCATAACTTAAAACGTCCTCCAAGCTGGGTGGGCAATACAGCTTCCTCTTAAACTAAGATCAGAACAGATCATGAATATAATGGAGCCAGTCAAAAATGAGAGCTCAGAGCAATTTCACAATAATGTATCAGCATTTGGGTCTACCGTAAAGGATGAAAAACACTCTGATTATACGAAGCATCTGTAGAGCTCGCAATGAGATGTTGAATTTGAATTTCATACCTTGAGTAGTTGATCGCAAACAAGAATGTCCCTTTGCAACTCATGGCAAAACTGTATTATTTTTTTAGCACATTGCCATAGCTTAAGGGAGATTCTTAGATTCAATTCGGCTCACTCACTAACCCCGTACTGACGCAGAATTATTAGAGTTTCTAAACGGGAAGAATTGGGTGTCTTTTCGACGGTTCATTGTGAAGGCAGTAAGGTAGGTATTGAATTGTATTGGTGGGAAAGTGGAGTAACTAATATGTGAAGTCAATTGCATAAAGTATACAGTAAACCAGGAAGTCTAATTTATTTCATGATGTTTACTACCATCAATGTTCTAAATACAAACTTATTGTTTAGTAATGCATGCATTCCAGGGGCCATCCCATTGGATAAGCATTAGGTCAATTAATACCAGTTGGTAAGCGAAAAAACTTTTTCACTCGATGTAATTTATTGAGTATTTTAGGCAAGAAATAGTGACCCCCCCCCCCCCCCCTCACCATTATCTATTTAGGTTCCATGGTGGTACAGATAATAATTCATGAAAATCCGGAGGTTTGATGACAATTTTTTCTCAATTTCAAAGCTTGGATACAATTAATAAGCAGTAAAGGAACCGAAATATTGGAAAATTGGATATTTTGTGAATATTATCCCTCACCCCTTGCGAATTTTGATACTCTAGTGAGCAATTTGGAAATTTTCTCAGTCGACCAAAAAACGAAACTTGCAAATTGGTTGGGAATTGAGGCCTGGGCAGAGTTTACAAGATTATGCCCAAATAAGCTCGTTTTTGAGCATCAACCCCCCCTTAAAGGCAAAATTCGAAATTCAGGCGAGGTAGTGCACAACTAGATAGTTAGTGTCGAATAAAAAAAGAACCACGAAAATCGGCTGGAAATTGAGGCCTGGGTAGAGTACACAAGATTATGCCCAAACATATTGTTTAGTAATGCATGCATTCCAGCGGACGTCCCATTGGATAAGTATTGGATCAGTTTAACCAGTTGTTAATTGATAAGACTGTTTCTCTCGATGTAATTTATTTATTACTTTAGGGAGGAAATAGTAACCCCCCCACCATTATAAACCATAACACTTCTAGCGGCATGGGAGCCTCGAATCTGAAGAGCATTTTTAAATCCATGATCTACGACACCCAACATGCGAATTCGAGTTCACGCCCCCCCCCCCCCCCACCACCACCTCCCAACGCCAACAATGGTGCCAGTCTGGCACCAAAGCGGAAATACGTCGTAACAATGAACTTTCATCTATTAGGTTTAGTAGGCAGTCCGTCGAATGCCACATCCTTATTTAAGGTGAAACACCAAAAAACCCAAGAAATATGAGGTTTATGGTGTCCTGGCACCATGGTGGCACCACTTTTATTTCCATGGTGGTACAGAAAGTAATTCATGCAAATCCTAAGGTATAATGAGGATTTTTCCTCAATTTCAAAGCTTGGATACAATTAGTAAGCAGTAAAGGAACCGAAATATTGAAAAATTGTGAATATTATCCCCCCACCCATCCCCTCCTCTTGCAAATTTTGGTACTCTGGTGAAATCATGTACAACTCGGAAGTTATTTTAGTCAAACAAAAAAAGAAACACACAAATCGGTTGGAAATTGAGGCCTGGGCAGAGTTTATAAGATTATGCCCGCAAACGTACGTTTTTTAAGCATTAACCCCCCCTTTCCCCCCTTAAAAGGCGAAATTCAATATTCCGGCGCCGTAGTGCACAACTAGATAGTTTTCCGCGTCGAAGAAAAAAAGAACCACGAAAATCGGTTGAGAACTAAGGCCTGGGCAGAGTACACAAGATTATGCCCAAAAACACACGTTTTTCGAGCATTAACCCCCCCTTTCCCCTCCTTAAAAGGCAAAATTCGAAATTCCGGCGACGTAGTGCACAACTAGATAGTTTTCCGCGTCGAACAAAAAAAGAACCAGGAAAATCGGTTGAGTACTAAGGCCTGTGCAGAGTACACAAGATTTTGTTACACACACACATACACACATACACACACACACACACAGACATACACCTATGGTTTTTTTCGCGGATTTGGATTCAGAATGGTCTAAAACGGATTACTGTGTGGTTATTTTTTTTTTCTGTTGAGTGTTGTCCAACTTCATCCCAGATCGATCGCATAAGGACGCCCAAGTCTTACTGTGGGACGTCCTAAAAACGCACGTTTTCTGAGCATCCCCCCCCCCCTTCCCCCCTTAAAACCAACGATTAAACATAATATTAAGATTCATTTGGATCCAGCGCCAAACTATCCATCAAAACATGAAGTTTTTTTCCATCATTGTACCAAGTATAACTTATTAACAATATTATTTTGAAAATATGGACAAATATTCAAAACCAAGATACAACACTGAGTTTTGTTGATGTTTCACTTCACTGCTTCACAAGTAAGCTAGGTCAAGTGGTTTGGTACGCTTCAATGTTCTGATATCACTTGTATCGAGGAGTTGGACAGCTTCCGGCGTTGATGTGACATCTTAGCCGCTGTAGGTGTCTCACAGCTTTATAGCTTCCCACAACTGAGGAGTGCAACGGTGTCTTATAATTGCCCTAATAATCATGGTTATTTTTGCAATGGCTTCACGCGGGAGATGCTTAACACCTTCCATACGGAGGGTGGTCACACCCTCTACTCATTCCAACGATTGATGGGTGAGATCATTCACACATTTTTAGAGATGTGCCTTCATTTTAGTCTTTTTTGACATCTTGCCGTCTTCAGTACGAGCTTAGCTATCCACTAGAACAACCACGTTTCTTTGAAGAGGCACCTATGTCAAAATAAAAGATGAAAAAAAAGGATGGGAGGGTTGGCACAAATTTGGGACCCGCATTAAAGGTGTTAAGGATCTGACCAGTGGTAAGGTCGTAGCCAGGAGCCCTTTTTGGACTGATTTCCTTATCCAATATGAGCTTAACCTCTTTGATACTAACAGGTGGAAGGTCGACATCTTGATCAATACCATTTGTGACCTATAGAGTCTTTTCATCTGTCATAGCAATGTTTGGAGTGAATATATTAGCTAGGTAATCAGCAAAAATAGAAAATCATGGAGTGAAAATATTTTACTGGAGTACCATTTTAGGGAATACTAGGCGTCCCGGTGTTGGTGTACAAGACGATTTCTATTTACCCATCGTCATCAGCTAAATTCGATGAAAGTGTCGAGGATGCTTAGCGCCTAGTGTTTATTTTGGTTTTTATACAAGCAAGGATAAAAGGGGGTCCCCTCAGCACGGTCGGCTGAGCTAGAGGCACCACTTGGGGGCGACCGACGCACCTCAGGTCGTACAGCGCGGTCACGGTTGGGCTGATCCGATGACTGACCCCCCCTGCAGCAACCACTTCGCTCACATCTGATTTTACACGGCCGCCAGAGCGAAGCGTGTGTTTTATCTCACCTCTTTTCATCGAGTTGAGCCCCGCTCTTCCAAACTATCAATTTCACTCGAGGAGGGATTTATTTTACTTCGCTGTTTCTCACAAACAAATTGGAAGATTATGACTGGGTCGAATTCCTGCACCCATTATAATTAGGCGATTACGAGCAACAATAATTTGGTAAAATGAAGGCGTTTCCTAAAACAATAATGGCGTACCGTACGACTTCTTCTTTACGTGAAATCATAGGCAAATCTTGTAAATCTTTTTACCAATCTATCTCCGCTCTTCAACCTGATGAACTTGAACTGAACACGTCTGTTAATAATTTTGGAACTTTTTTTTTTAAATTGTAATGTGCATTAATTGGAGAAGACAAAATTCATTACTTGATTACTATTATGGAAGATAAATTCAGTGTTTCGCTGACTCTGCAGTTAGTAGGCAGGAATGTTTAAGATTAAGAGATCCCCTTTCCCCTAACTATGGCGGGTCAGCGATTCTGTCTATACCGCGGTGCAAAACTTTATAATGCTTTACCAGTGATCATTAGGAATTCTCCGGCTTTAGACTCCTTTGAAATTTCAGTAAAAAAAAAAAAAAAAAAAAAAAATCCCGTTAATGATTAGGAATTATAAGTCCTATCTGAAGAGAAAAAATTATTATTATACACATAAGTAGGTACTAGTGTTTTTTTTTTTTTTGGATGTGTGACTTCTTTTCCCAGCACGAGGTTTTCTTCAAATGGGGGAATATCATTCATAAGTTGCATTTTTGGACGCTTTCAAGCGTAAACAAACTTTATTTTTTTCACTTTTATGTATTTATTTGTAAATGTTAACTTTTATTGGCTTGTACCGCAATTCTCCTTATTTTGTATTTTTTTTCTTTTCATTGAACAAATGGTTTTCTAAAAAAAAAGTCACTTCGATACATTTGCGCAGGGTAACAAGACGTCCAATTGAATACGTAACCTTCTTATTACCATTTTTTAAATTTCTATGTTAGGTACCTACGATACACTGCTATTTTGTTCCTGATAAACAGAGCCGTTTCAAGGATGTTCATTGGAGCAGGGAAATTCCTTCCATAAAGGGAAGCAGTGGTTTTTGTTCATGAGGAGAAGTTCTGATCAAGACCACTTTCCACCCCATTGCACTCCTTATGCTGACCATTTCTCAGTCAAACTTCATACTGCCCACTCCCTTGGGAGGCAAGCATACTGCAAGCCCACCGTGGAAGAGTTCATACTGCCCACACCCCACTTGAGACTTTACACTGTCTATCCCCTTCTAAGACCTCATACACTCTTCCTCTTGGCAGACTAGCTTACTTCAAGCGCACCATGGGTGACATTACACTGCCCACTCCCCTTGAGAGTCCTTACACTGCCCACCTAGAAGAAGTTATACAGCCCAACCTCCTTGGCAGCCATTATTCATTTTAATCTCTTTGGCTGACTTCACACCCCTAAGAATCGTGAAATTTTCGTGTCAAAACTAGCATCTCATCAAATCAGTTACTCACTGGACTTAGTTTGTTACAACAAAACTTAGTGTGTTAGACAATTATTTCTAACAAATAATTATTTAAAAAAAAATTATTATTGTATCAAAAATTATTTGTAACGTTGATATACCTCGCCGTTTCAACGAAACCACGCATGAGCCACACAGGGAGCTGTCTTTGCTAGTTCGATACTTCCTACGTGAAGAACACACATAGCCGTTAAACGTGTATTGCGTTACATTCAAGACACAGAAGACGTGGTACTTGTACTGATGCGACATACAGAAAAACAGGAAGCTCACTGGCATGAGAAAATATGCGTCATAGCAAAGAGAGGCAACAAAATTCCCACAAATGCACTCTTGGAATCGAGAAAACATCAGTTTGGAGTTATCAACAGCAGGAGCTGAGTAGGCATAAGACACTAATCAATGCCGCCTCAGAGGCTTTTATCTCGAGTTTCACACCTCAAGAGACCGTGAAATATTCGGGAGTCGAAGAAATAAAGTGCGACAACCAAGCTGCTCAGAACCTGAATGAACTATAGAATGATCGAAGACAAAGCAAATCTCACTTCGAGAGCACTCCATCAGAGAAGCGATACGCCGGAAAGGCATCCTGGTCACATAAATCCAAACGAAGGGACTCTCAACTCAGAAGAGAACTTGGACGCCACCCCCAGCAGTCACGATGAATGTTGTAAAACAACCATAACCACAGGACTCCACCACTATTTATCTTGTTTACCTCTGAAAAAATAACCCGTATTGTTTATTTTGCTTCCGAGTCTACCAAGGTAGCGGAAGCTTTGTTTTCACTTTTCAAGGTTGAGAAAAAAGTTCTCCAAAATTTCCACTCGCTTTTAACGTTTCAGACCTTTTTGAACAATTTTGGTCCAATGTCTGTCTGTCTGTGTGTCCATGTGTCTGTCATGAAATCCTTGCCACAGCCATAACTTCTACAATTCTCATCCGATTTCGATGAAATTGTCAGGGATTGTGCGGGTTGGCAAGTAGAAGGTCCCCTTTGAAAATCTTCCCCCCATACTGAGTGTAGCCGCTGCACATGTGCAAACTTGAAATCCTTGTAACAGCCTTAACTTCCACATTTTCTATCCGATTTCGATGAAATTTCTCAGGATTGTTCAGATTAGCTTGTAGATGGACCCCTTTGAGGATAGTAGAAGGTACTTAGAGATTGGTGTTTTGAGATTAACTACTGTGCATCGGATCATACATACAATCGGGTTATGGACACGAGGAAGCTATGTGCCACACCCACTTGGCAGACGTTTTTGACTGCTATTCGCACATATAGATGAAGAAGAAGAAAACACATTTTATTTAGATTTCACATTGTAACGTGCTACAAATAATTTTATTTCGTAAATATCACTACTTGTGACAATGTTTGTACATTAATTCAAATTCTGTCTGAAGGGGAGGAGGGGGGGAGATTACTATGGTTTATTATTAATATTGTCCTCTATTATTGTTTATTTATAATTGTTATTGGTATTTGCTCCGGTAATAGAATTTTCATTGAGGCCTACCGATTAAATTCGGCTATGAGCTCTGCTCGGTATCTTGATGCGTGGGATCCAAATCTTGCCAGCGCAAGCCAGTCTCCTCCATTCAACAGTCCAATCATTGCTGCCTGTTCCAGCAAAAGATGCTCCAATATTCGCCCATACATGTAGGTACAACATCAACTCACTGCACTTTGGTGCGTGGATTACGTCGGGGTTTTCAAACACTTGTAGCACGATAGTTCGAGGGTTGTTGACTGACCAACCCTCAAGAACCCACCATCATTAGCTACGTAGACAAAAATGTTTCACGTTTTTGTCAGTTTCTGGAAAAGGGTCAAGAACACGATAGTGAATCTCCGTACCACAATGATTAAGGGGGTTCATGAGTCGGTACTAATCTAATACTTTTTCATTCACCTGTCTCTCTCAATATATTCATGATATCTTCAAACTTTTTTAAATTCTTTTACTCTTCATATAACCACTGAGCGAGTTTCAACTCTGTTGCGAAAATATTATTTTATCTAGAGACAATATAGCAAAACAGTTTTTTTCATATTTTTTATGTTTATGATTTTTTAATTCTAGCCATGATTCTGTTGGGAGTTTTTCGTCCAAACTTGTTCAGTGACTGTAATAAACACCTCTCGACAATATAAAAAAAATCAAGTTGCCAGCTCTATTGGTTGCTGAGAAACAGGTACCTAAGTGACGAAAAACAGGGGTTTTCCGGTTTGGAGAAAAACCGCGATTTGTGAAAGGTTGCCGTTTTTCGAGGTATTTGATCCATAGTTCGTAGTTATTTCATGTTGAAGAAATTGCAAATGAGGTCTGATTATTCCTTAGGTATGTATGATTCTTATCAGTCACTGTTTTTACCGGTTAGGTAAGGTTCATATCACTTACTGATACGTATAAATACATTTTGTGCTTGGTTTTCGCCTTCTCCCATTCTCCGGTTGTTTTTGTTTGCCGTATATTCCCTGTTTTGTTTGTTTGGAACATTGTCTCAAACACAACTTGTAAGTATAATACATATTGTTTTATGTACTTTATTGTAACTAATAAATAAATAAATAATGTTGCTTTTGAATGGTTATAAACAATTGGTTCACTTGATTTTGTCGTTAGTCTGGTGCTACGCTATTTTTGTAGTTTTTGGTGGCAACCTGTGCAGGTGACAAGGACTAGAACATAGTAGGTATCGATTAGAAGTTATGAACATCGAAAGAACGGTAGGTAGTTACAGAAATTTAGAAACTATGAACAGTGCAGCTCCTGGAGAGGGAAACAGCTATCCCCCGGAAACAGTGTTTGACTCCTCAATCTTTGAAAATTCATATCTCTGTTTTCCACTGTTCAAATTTAATATTTTTATATACCAAACTGTCTGGCAAAACTTGCAAAGTTACATAAAAATAAAAATAAAAGTCGGAAAATTTTTGATTTTGACTTATGAACCCCCTTAAGGAGGAAAAGTCTACACTCGGATAATATTTTGGAAGATAAATTCAAGTGTTGCGATGATTCTGAGCCAAAACTTGAGCCAAGAATAATCACGATTGACACACAACCTACGGATTCGTATTTTGTAAATTTTAATATGATTTTACGTACTTTTGAGACAAAATTTGTAATTTATTGAATTTTTCATCCTACTTTATCTAAATTTGAGATACAATTTTGCCTCAATTAAATTTTGAAAATTAAAGTATATTGAAAAATAAGAAAGGAAAAAAACAAGTTCAAATTTGAGGGAGACGGAGGTTTTTCATAAGATTGAATCGGATACTTATAATTTGATACTAATTCACAACTACCTTTATCTAGTGGAAAGGGGAGGATTATTCACTCCGCCTAGAAAAAGAGACTTACATCACCCAGAGCTGGAGTGAAACTTGTAATTGTGTTTAGCGACGACAACGTAATCCGTCATGACGCAAGATCTGGGCTCCAACACATCCTCTGTTTGAGCTCTCCTAAAAATCATGACTGCGGCCTCAACTATTCCGACAATGAATATTTTAGTTCACTACGGGTAACCGGAATCCATATTCAACATGTCAGTCAGACGTCTCAATGTAGAAAGGCATTGGACCTGTTTCTCCGTTAGCTCTTCGGATCAGACATTTTCCAATTTTTTTTGTTTGTAGAAAACAATCTTAAGTGTTTTCTTGTTTTGTAGAAAACAATCTTAATCGTTTTCTTCTTTTGTAGAAAACAATCTTAACATTTAGACCACTTCGTTGGACTTTTAGATAAGTATTGGATCAGCTTCTCATCCAGTTCTTGGGACCAGCTGGACGCTGATTTTTGGCCACTGTCACACTGAGTCAATAATCCATACTTTACAAAGTTCTAAGTTGCGGATTCAATTACTTGGTGATGTCAAATGAGCCTAATGGGAGAACCTAGTTCATAAAAACTTTCTACCATTTTGCCGTTCGGTTGAATTAGCATTGGTTCAGAGTTCCATGGATCAGTTTACTATCAAATCAGCTCAGAAGTACTTTTCCGAGAAAAAAAATGCGTAGTTGCAGATTAGGTATGTTTTGGTGTTACTTACAATTGAGGATGGATTTTGACAAGAAGAGAAACCAAACTCACCTGAAACAAGAAATATCATATTAGATAAAATTGTTGATCAATCAACAGAATAGATACTATCATTCTAGAGTCCTTCAAGTGCGATTTTCGACAAAAAGATGCACTATTTCACTATCGAATCGCCCTATTCAAACGGAGGGAATCATTGTCATGAATCATGTATCACCACTGTGCAAGCGCTTCTACAAAAGTGACACAAGATTACAGGGATAAATAATTATTATAATTTCCAAACTAATATCGACAAGTGATTGAGATTGAACGAATTAGGTCTTAGATGGTCTCTCGAGAATTTCATGGCTCCCTGTGGTAGCTTCTGGGCACAAATAAGGGTGATATTCTTAGCCCGTCAATAACTTGAATAATTTTCATTCGATTTCGATGGAATTCTTAGGAATTGGATGATTAAGGCCCTAGATCTCTTACTAAGAATTTCTTGGCTCACGATGGCAGATTGTGGGCACAAATAAGGGTAAACTCCTTACCCCACCAGTAACTTGAATAATTTTCATTAATTTTCGATGAAATTCTTAGGGATAGGGATAGGGCGAATTAGGCCCTAGATGGTCTCTAGATAATTTCATGGCTCACGATGGTCGGAATTCTTACCCCACTATTAACTTGAATAATTTTCATTCGATTTGGATGGAACTCTCAGGGATTGGGCGAATTAGGCCCCAGATCTCTTGATAATAATTTCATGGCTCACGATGGTAGCTTCTGGGCACAAATAATTTTTTTTTTTTTACAAATAAGGGTAAACTTCTTACCCCACCAGTAACTTGAATAATTTTCATTAAATTTTGATGAAATTCTTAGGAATTGGAAGAATTAGGCCCTAGATCTCTTAATAAGAATTTCTTGGCTCACGATGGCAGATTGTGGGTAAACTCCTTACCCCACCAGTAACTTGAATAATTTTCATTAAATTTCGATGAAATTCTTAGGGATAGGGATAGGGCGAATTAGGCCCTAGATAATTTCATGGCTCACGATGGTCGAAATTCTTACCCCACTAATAACTTGAATAATTTTCATCCCATTTCGATGGAACTCTCAGGGATTGGGCGAATTAGGCCCCAGATCTCTTGATAATAATTTCATGGCTCACGATGGTAGCTTTTGGGCACAAATAAGGGTAAAATTCTTACCCTACCAGTAACTTGAATAATTTTCATTAAATTTGGATGAAATTCTTAGGAATTGGATGAATTAGGCCCTAGATCTCTTACTAAGAATTTCTTGGCTCACTATGGCAGATTGTCAGCACAAATAAGGGTAAAATTCTTACCCCTCCAGTAACTTGAATAATTGTCATTCGATTTCAGGCGGAAGAATGCTATTGTTTCCGGATCGATGGTCTTCTTCAACCATGAGCAATTTTCGTCCAACATCGACGAGTATTCTGAATGGGCCTCAGATTTTGATCAGGCCATGTTAAATCATCGCCCCACACGCAACTGCCACAACTGTCATCAAATTTTGAAAAAATTCAACATTGCTATACATTTTATAGCAATCAGATGTATTAAATACAAGGAAAATAAGTGTTCTGCAAACTTTTTTTTCGAAATAGGAATTTAGAGTTACGAAGGGCCTTGCAGACTATTCCAGAGGGTCACTCAAGATTCTCAACTTCCCGTGGTCACCGCTGAAAACAGGTTCTGCATGAAAGCCCCCCTAGATATCCACGTCTTACCTTCCGAGTTCGGCACCCCCGTTCTCTTTGCAAACTCCTCTTCTCCTGCACTCTCGAGGACTTGGTGCCGTTACCGAACCAACCTTCCTATCCTTCGACTCCCGGCTATGGCAAAGACGGGCTATCGGCCATCTTGAGGACTCTCCGGGTCACTGACCCAACACCCTCGGACACGACCCCGAGAGCGGACACGATGCGGGGGCGGACCTCCATTTCATTTTGAGATAAAACGCTGAAAATTATTACACAACGGTTTATATTATCCTGAGAAGATCACACATCTGCAAAGAACTTGGCTCTGTCATTACTCGTACCAACCAGCAAAACCTCTCAATTCCAAAGTTGTGGGTGCCTTCATTAAGAAATTTGGTTTTTAGTTGTTAAGGAACTAACAAATGTATGACCTGAAATTCTTTCCGAAGAAACGAAGTGACCACATTTTCGGCCCAGTTACAGTTAGGTACCAAGACGAGTCTAACAGCACACTCAACTAAGGACCCTGAGGACGGTTGACACAATAGAGGGTTTGAGGGACCCTCAGGAGGGTCGTAAGCAGGTCACACGTGTAATAATGATTAATTTCACAATTCATAGTTCATCGTTCAAAGTTCGAGATGGTCTCATTCGCTTCTTAGCTTAAATCATTGACGAACGGTTGGCCCCACAAAGCTCTGGGTAATGTCAAAAAAATCTTTAAAATCGTCGCTATTTTAAGTTAATGAAAACTCAATACCTATACATCGGAAGTTTTCAAACTAGGGCGATATGAAATGTTTTTCCTCACTTTTACCCCTTACCAATTTTACTGACGATCACCAGAACCACAATTGGTCCACGGGAACTGGGCAAAGTGTCACGCACGGGGGACTTACGGAAAGATTTTTATTCGATTTTTGTAATCCTTACCTTGAAATTTTGAGAAGGGGTTTTTTTTTCTTGATTGATTTCAAAGGTTCAATATTGAAAATAATAAACCAAAACTAGCTCAATGGCGGATATACACCTTTTCAAATAACATCGAGGACTAATCGAGGATTCTGGAAGGGAGTACATCAGCAAAGTTGGATGGCGTTGGTTCACAGAGAAACTTGGATGAAGAGTAGAAATAGAAAATTTGTCATTATACTCAGGGCTAGTGACTGCTCCAGGTCCTCGAAGTGATAGGAAACTGGACAGTCATCCTGGACCCGATAGGGACTATCCAAATATTTAGCTCTACCCCGGACAAGGATAAGAACATATGAGTAGACTGTTGGATTCATTGTTCATTTTAGAGCACAATTTTTGATACTTCTTCATAGGGAGGAAGTTACATAGCTCTCCTTCCAATAAACAGCCAAGTCGATGTTTTTCGATAGCTGGGACAAAATGGTTGACTTGTATAATTCGACTTCTTTCAGTACAGGAAGAATATATCTAAACTTTCAACTCGAAAAAATTCCAATTTTCGAACAATTTGTCACCAATTGGCACGTGTCTGATATACCCGTAAGTCTCGGTTAGCTCTCAGTTACAGTGTTGTAAGACAAAATGGGTGGGTAACAATCCAGGTAACCAGTACGATCGGGTACATTGACCCGAGGCCATTTTGAGATTCAATCTCAGACGCGGACCGACGGTAGAGGGAGGACCGCCTAACAAACGATGGAAAACCTTGGCCGAAGTTTGCAATTGAAATGGTCGGGAGGTTGGTAAACAACGCTCTGACGAAACCTCGGGTCGATTTCACGCCGTTTCTTATCGCTATCGGGAGAAAAATTCACCAACGGCTAATATAAACCGCTTATTGGTTCCAACGATACAGTTTATAGACTGGTGATATCGAGCGATCAAGCCTTGATATTACGAAGCAAATTCTACTACTGTTCAGAGCGGTCGAACTGTACTCGAAATTTAGATTCCACAACTTCCAGTTAGCACCCAACTTGCCAAACTTTTTCTGTCTTCCTCCGTTCTTATTCTACTCATAGTATTCGAGTCATGTGGTAGAAGTAGGAAAGAAGTTGAAGCCAAGTACGGAGGTACTTACAGAGCGAAGTAGAGATGGGCAAAACGGTTCACCAAGGAGAACGGCTCAGAGAGCTCCGCTCATTCAAAAGAACCGGCTCTTTTAAACCAATAAGTGGCTCATTTTGGCTCTTTTGCGCTCGTATTTACAGTAGACTTGTAAATGCGATGAAATACACTGCAAATTATTACACAACGGTTTATTTCAGTTCTGCCAGGAAATATTTATTCAATTATTGGATGCTACGTAACCTTGAATCGTAAAACATCAAACTTTGAGCGCAGGAGGGAATAATTTTTCTGTTTGCTCGATTCCAATGGTGCATAATTGAAAATATTAACCCAAAAAGCAGTGTTGTTCAATAAATACTTTAAAAAACCAAGGAAAAACAAAAAAAATGAGTGGGACAAATACAGTTTTATCGTAAAACATTTATTTAAGTATTTATATGAAGTCTGCACATGTTTATGCCTCCCATGACTGAACCACAATTTAAAAAAAATTCTTAGTATATCACTTTCATAGTATAACATCTGACGATATATTACGTTAATCAAAAACCAAAAATAAGGCCACAAAGGTGAAAGAGAATAAACGAACCAATATGTAAGCTTCAATATTAATAATAATGGTAAGAAAAGGATGTGCTTTTGCTTGCCTTTTGAACTTGTATCAGAAAGCTCCTCACAAAAAATCACGATGTAAAAACCAAACAGGGAGAAAAAATTATTAGTTAACTGATAAATTCTTTGTTGGGTGGATCATCACACTTGCTGTAGGGAGAAAAAACAACGGAAAGAATCAGCAAGTGGATCACAGAAAACACTGGGAAAATACGGTAAAGTTTACGACCAAATACAATAATGCATAGTGTGCAGTGGTGGTTCGATACAATTCTGCACAATTGTATTATTTGATCGACTTGTATCGTATTTTCCCTCTGCATTGCATGGGGTGTTAACAGTGAGCTGAAGAAAGGAAGTCCGAATTTTCCCGAACACAACCGATCTCAAAAGAACCGAAGATCGAAGAACCGCGAAAAAATTAAATTCAAAATCAAACTCATATTTTTCCGTATTTTTCCACATTTTTCTACCAGTAACATCAATCTCTGCATAATAATAGTAACAGTTATAAAGTAAAAGTTATAATTCTTGAGGCCTTCATCCATGGCGTATGGATGTAATTTAATATCCACACATTCTCGTTTCACATTATTATGATTATTGTTTCAACTTGGTAAAAACGATAATTACCAAAATTATCAAGTATTTTTTGTGATATCCACAAGTTATTTTTGAGGCCAACAGCCACCTTAGTATTTTTTGTGTGGCTACCATATCTGCCATTTTGAGCCCCTCACCTGTTAGAATAGGAGTCAGACATTTTTATAGTCAGTTCTACTCAAAGCCTCCTTGTATGATCAGTCTGCCATCTTTCTTTTGTATCTCTTTGTTCTACTTGCCAAATAATTTTATCCATCTGTATCTTTTGTACTGAGTGCCACCCATCATATATCTTGTTTGAATTTGCATTCTTTGAATCCAAATTGGTATTTTCAACAAGAATTGCACAGTGCCCAGTGGTATTTCTGACATTTTTAAACCTCATGGGAAGAAGCCTGGGTGTGCTTGCTATCTGGTCCCTAAAAAACTTTTACTGGTGAATCAAGTCTCCCAGAAGTTTTCAACCAAGGAGGAAGGCTATTTCTATCAGAAAGTTGGAGTTGAAACTTGGGACCTAGCATCTTGGAGCAGTGGAGTTTTCACCTCACTGAACTACCTAACTGGAGTCTTGGGCTACTGGAGCAACCTCTCCCTCCTTCTGCCTTTGGACTGTGGAAGTACTGGTACTGAGGATCTCATCTTGGATCTCCAACCTGGCACCTTGGATCTCCCCCATCAGTGGCACTACCTTGAACTCGAAGGACCTGGACTTAATCTTCATCAACAGATAAGCCTAGGTTAAGTTCAGCAGATAGGTTTTCAATCTCAATTGCAAATTTTAAGGCATTTACTTCATACCTAGGTGGCCACCAGTAGGATTCAAAGAATAATATGCATATATTATATTGACACTGAACCAGCAGTTCACTCGCTCTTTTGAAAAACCGATCTTCACCGAACACTACCAACACTGATCTCAAAATATCAGAAGAGCCGCAGTTAATTTTTACTGAGTTCACTCGCTCTTCTGAAAGAGTCGGCTCAAAGAGCCGGTTCTTTATTGAGCGACCCATCTCTAGAGCGAAGTGTTGACGTAAGGAAACAGCCGTAAAACCACTTTACAGATACCTAAGTAAGGGAGGAAGGCGATTAGGTGGACTTTCCTTCCAATCCAGGGAGATTAGTAGAGGGGTAGCTGCCCAGTTGTATTGGATTGTATAGCAGCCAATAGTAAAGCATTTGTACAGGCAGGATCAGGTCGTGAAAATGGAACGCTCTGTTATGGAATGGGGGAAACAGAGACAGGGAGATCGTGGGTCCAGGGACAAGGAGGTCGGGCTAGGGGCCTCAAAAAAGGTTAAATAGAATGGTGACGGAGGTTTTCACCAATTGGCACCCTTCGAATGGTTTCATGTTGGATTTCAAATAAGATTAGTGATGGGTTAAATATTTGCAGATACAAGTGAATTTTTGAAAATACGCCAATTGTTGACAATACGCCAAGCATGACTGTAACCATCTGTTTTCAAATTCTGCTTCTCGAAATACGAACCCTGGAAGAATGCAGGACCAGAGGCAAATGTGGGAGGAGGTCGAACCAAAGAGACCTTTTCCCGTCCCATCATCCCCCCTTTCGCGTTCTACCAGCAATCGATCCCACTTTTCCCCCGTTCCACCTGCAACACAATCCGGGTCCCTGGAAACGGATGTTCGACGGAAGAGCTCCCCCACAACTAACGGCCATGACCGACATGAATATCCCCACTTCAATCGTGTAGTGCGAACGAGGATTTCTAATCATGGTCCAAGAGCTTTTTGACTAAAAACACTGGTTGTTTGACCAGAGGCCGAGGCATGGGGAGTAACGGGGGAAGGGGGTTATAGGGGACGTCCCTCCACCAGAGAAGAAGAAAGAGACAAAGATAGTAGCAACGACCTCTGCTAGAAAGATCGTGGCATTCGACCCCACAGACTTTACCAGGTTGGCCTAAGGGCCTATCTTCCACACAAGACTGATCAGTCAGCGTACTAAAGAACCCAGTACAAGTTTGTGCATCCCCTTTTGGTTTATTATTTAGTATGGAAGTACTGCTTTGGATACAGTAATTATCCAACACTAACTAATGTGAATGATCAAAATGAAAAGAGAAAAAGAGCTGAAGACTCGAAGGACCACCCCTGAAGGTTGACTGGTTTATTTATATATCTGCACATACATTAGGGCCATTTGGCCCTCTCTACCATGATGGCAGAAAACAAGATTACAAAACGTATTCAAAAAATAATCTTTCCTTCTTCTCAATTAGTGACAAAACAAGTAAAAATGATAAAGTGAGCTTGCCTTAAACTATTCTTTTTTTTTTTTAAACATGTGAAAAAGCATACAAATATTTAATACAATTTCAACAATTCCTTCTTAAATGTTTTCTTAAAACTCTTTACACTCGCAGCTTGCTTAAATATTTCACTAAAATCGTTAAACAAACGTACGGCCTGTACATGAAATGATTTCTCATAAAATGTTGTTTTATGGTGTGGTACTATGAGACGGTTTTCTCTGGGCTCATACTTATTCACCTCCCAGTTATATGTAAAATTTTCTCTTAAATACAAGGGGTTATCAAATTTCAATATTTTGTACAATGTTACTCCCAATCTATATGAACGCCACTCTTTAATCTTCAGCCATCCTATTCTTTTATAATATTCGGTTACGTGGTCCCACTTATTAATTTTGAAAATAAACCGAATACATGCATTTTGTGCACGCTGAAGCCCTTCTATTTTTTGGCCCGACATGTCTATGTACGCCAAACTGGCGTAGTCCATAAGAGGGAGAAGCAAAGATTGGACCATCTGTTTTTTTACATCAAGTGGAAAATCATGGGCAAGTCTTCTAAATTGATATAAACCCCTGTATACGTTACGACATACTGCTGAAACATGATCCGACCACTTGAGGTTACAGTCAACCAACAATCCTAGATTCTTTACTTTCTTTACAAATGGAAGCGTGACTGATTGGACCAAAATTTTCGTACACGACTGAAGATTAATCTGATTTAGTAGAACTGAATTACCAACGACCATGGCTGTACATTTTTGAGGATTTATTCTTAGCATGTGATCATCGCACCAGGCTACAAGTTGGGTCAATACTTTATTCATTATACACACTGTCGCATCTAAAGAACCGACATCTGTTTCAAGCCACAGCTGAAGGTCGTCCGCGTACAACATATATTTGCATGATTGCCCGAAACTTGACGATATTCTATTCAAAAAAATTATAAACAATAGTGCAGAAAGATTTGATCCCTGCGGCACCCCAACAGACACATTGCACCACTGAGATGTATTACCACTCGGGGTTACAATCCTCTGAACTCGGTTTGTCAAAAGTGACTCAAACCACAGTGCTAAACCATCTGATAAATTATATGCTTTTAATGAACGCACAAGTAACGTATGATTTACCGTGTCGAACGCACGGGTAAAATCGATTAGGCACATGACTACTATTTTTCGATTGTCCATTGATCTTCTCAGATCATCCAGAACACGAACTAGTGCTAATTGGGTACTTTGACCCACTCGAAATCCAGCCTGATACTTGTCAATTACATCCTTTTCATTTATAAACCTCAGTAAACGATTGTATATACAAATATCCAATATTTTCCCTGGAACACATAGATTATTAATACATCTATAGTCCTTTGGTTCACTAGGTGATTTAATTTTGTTTAGTGGCAAAACAGTGGATTTTTTCCACACATTTGGGTAAACTTTGTTTAGAAGGGAGCAATTAAATATATCTACAAGAATGGGTACGATTTCATCTATAACTAGGCTCAAGAAATGTATTGGAATCTCATCGTGCCCCACAGCACCTGATGAAATTCTTTTCATCGCTACCCTAACTTCCTCTTCAGTTACTTGATCAATCACTAATTTTTCTGCATTAGGATCAATAAGGCTATCATAGAAATCTATGGTTGAACGTTTGGCTACTGGTTCAAAATTATCACAAAAATAAGAATTTAACTTGTCCAAATCACAAATTGGTTCAGAGAATGTCTTCATTTTACCAATCCCATTGTTCCTAATTATCTTCCACATCTGCTGAGGCCTAGCGTTCAAGGAGAAAAGTGTTCGAAAATGTTTCGTTTTGGCATTTCTAATTAATTGTTGAACCTTATTCCTCATCTTATTGTAAGCTCTGCGATTGTCATCCGTTTTCGACTTGATGTAAGTTCTATAAGCTTTATCTCTTTCTTTCATAACATTTCTTATGTCTTTAGTGATCCATGGAGCTGGAGGTCTTGAAACTTTCACTTTTCTAATTGGCATGTATTTATCTAAGATCAATTTAATCATTTTATTAAAATACTCAACTTTTTATCAATATTTGTTTCGTTTAGTACGCACTCCCAATTCAATAATGCAATTTCAACTTTTAGTGCTTCTAGGTTAATATTTCTGTTATCCCGAAAACTGAGATATTTTCGTCGAAACTTCTCCACGTTACACATGATGCTACAATATATTAACTCATGCCTGGAAAGCCCAGGTACAGGAAATTTTCCATATACCGATACCCTATCCAAACAGTTCAAAATAATGTGATCAATTTGAGTGTCGGCAGGGGGGAAAATAGAGTGGTGAGTAGGACCCAACGGTACCAAATCTAAATTGTGCATTTTAATTTGATTAACCAAAAATGCCTTTTCTGGTGTTTCTGACAACATGTCAACATTCCAGTCACCCAACATAACCGTAAACGTATATTCGTGCATAATCACAGCAAGATGGTTGAATACATCAATCATATTACTCGAAGGGGAAAGAACTTAGCTAGGTTAAGTACCTACCTGAAGTGAAATATGCTGTGTGGTGAACAGGTGATACAGAAGAAAAAACAGATTTTGAATTGATGAAACATCAACAAGAATCTGAGTTTATTGAAAGGTTGAAAAGCAGGTTTTGAAATGGTTATAAATTGAAAAGTTCTATTGTTTCCCTATATGGCCATGTGAAAGATAAGAAAGAAAAAAGGCTTAGCTGTGGGGTGATCAGTCCCAGATGAAAGGTTTTCCAGAAGAAAGACAGGATAGGCAGCTCCCACCAGAAATCAAAGGCAGCTTCCAGGAAGAAAGAAGGTTGAAGATGAGTACAGGTATTCCAGCTATTCCAAGTCCAAAATATGTAGAATTGGAGCAATACCACACTGCTTCAGAGTTTTTGTGTTCAAGTCCATCTCGTTTATCACAAAAACACTACTTATTTGGAAGAAGGACACACCGCAATTTGGATGTTATTGGAAAACGGTTTTTATAGAGCAGGTTGGCAAGGGAACAATAGCAAGAGTGTGTGAAAGATGGCTGCCAGCAGAAATCTCGGCTCTGACCAGGGTTGTCCTGAAGGCTCATGCTGCATTGGTAGAATTTTTGGCGTAGTTCAGGAATTACGATGGTTTCAAATTACATAACAATATTTTTAAACTTTAAATATGATGCTTTATAAACGTACAACAATATGTGAAGAAAAAATATGAAGGTAAGCACGGATGTAAAATAACAAAGACATCCATCTAAGTGGATGTAAAGGTGACTATTAAGTTATGGAGATTGATGGCAAAAACTGTTCTATGGTGATAAGGCTGATAACGGTGATGTAGAATTATGAAGAATGTAAAATGTGAGTTGTTTAATGAAAGGTGGTTTGTGGAAAGGAAAATGAAGTTGATAATGTGGATGGTGGTATTTGGAAGGAGAAAAATGAGCAGCTATTGGTTGTGCATGAAGTAAGTTCGAACAATTTTCAATAATGAACATTTGGAATCGACCAAGAAAAATAATTATTAAACCCCCCTCAAAATTTATTGGTTTACGTTTGAAGGTACGTACGTAGAATCCCAAAATCGAATAGAAATTTGGCCGTCCGTCCGCCGTACGCGGCACTTTCCCCACTTAGCATTGACCGATTTTGATGAAATTTGGTATGTAGGCTCCATTTGGGGTCTAGTTGTGCCCCAAAGAAGGTTGATGTAGGTCACTTCTAAGGGGGTGATGATTTTCATAGGGGACCATCTACACGCCAACCCGCGCAATCCCAGAAAATTTCATCGAGAAATGTAGAAGTTATGGCTGTGGCAAGGATTTCATGACAGATAAGGAACCAAAATTGTTCAGGAAGGTCTAAAACGTAAAACACGAGTGGAAATTTTGATTTTGGAGAACTTTTTTTTTCAACCTTCAAAAGTGAAAACAAAGCTACCGCTACCTCGGTAGACTCGGAAGCAAAATTAAAGTAATTTGGAAAACTTTTTTCCAATTTTCTCGGATCAAAATTGCTTTCAGTTTAGAAATCACCCTTGTCACAGTTCAGGCTACAATTCGGAAATTATGAAAGTACTTCTAAACAACATGATTGCCAATAATGTTCTTCACAGCGTGAAATATCAATGTTGGGTTAAAAAGAGAGCACGATCTGGCAACACTGTGTACAAGTGGTTTAGGATTAGTGTGAAAAGCACTACTACGGGGAGGGTCCATATCCCGGGTATCGCCTCAAACTGGAGGAGGAAGAGGGGGGGGGGGGGGGATATGCAGCAGCGACGCTACCGGGGGCTACCGCGATTGATTTCGTAGCCATAGCAACATCACACGGTTCCAAGCAAAGCGGAGAGAGCGCAACAGAACCCCCGGCGAAAGGAGAGAAACAGATGAGAAGGGCGAGGGGGGGGACGGGAGATTCGGAGGGGGATCAATCTACCAACACTTCCACGAGTCCTGCCAGCACCCCCCCTCATTTTCCACCCTCGCGGCTTTTCCCGGTTTCTACCAACTAACCCCCCCCCCCCCCACAAAACCACGTTTACAGTCAAACCGAAGGGGTCAAGTCGGAGGCAAACTGGCGAATTCCGTCGGAGATCGATTTCATCGCTAAACGACTCGTGTAAACAAATACTAGACGTCTGAAAATGTTAGCTACGTCCTGCAAATCACCTACTGCCCACCCCACTTGGATGACCTTATACTTCCCACCCCCTTGGCAGCTATCAGACCTACATGGCGATCGAAGGTCCTTTTTTAAGCGAATTTTCGAGGAAAATGAAACGGCTGCAAGACTCAAGAACAAGTGGGTGTGGCACATAGCTTCCTCGTATCCATAACCCGATTATATAGATGATCCGATGCATAGTAGATAATCTCAAAACATCAATCAGGCCCACTTTCACCAAAAGTTGTTCAAATCGCGTTTAGCAAAACGCCTTGATTGTTAATCTGAAGGAATAAACCCAGCAAGATGGCGAGCGTCTTTCACCAACCCAAATCAAAGTTAAACAGCGATTGAGATAATCGAGCTTAGCTAACCTTGAATTGTCAAGTGAAATGAACGAAAGTTGGACATTTATGACGCATTTGGGGCAATAGAAGCGTTGAACAACAACCACTCCCGCGCTTGCTATCAGTAGATTCTCGCCTTCATCAGTGATGTTCAGTGATACAAGTTCGTCGCGAGTCATTTCGATTTCTTTATTGCCAATCACCTACTTCTGATACAACATCGGTTCTTTTAATTTTTTATTATTTAAAAATTCGTATCAATAAAGGTAGGTAAGTTAAGGACGACCTTTCTTCTGTTCGACCTGTTCCCGGTTTACAAGGTATTTCATCAGGAACTCTAGCCGAGTATCAATAAAATTTAGGACTAAGATGACCGTGGGCTTGGTAGTGTGGAACACGTTGAAGGATTCTCCTCGGACGTCTCCTGGGGACGTCGTCGTCAGACGAATCATGAATTATTTGTAATGGCATATCCATTTCCAAACACAAAACAGAACCGAGAACACACACAAAATCTCACAACAATAAAAAATGTTCACTGCGCGGCCATATTGAATTTGTAGTTAAACAAGCATACCGAGTTTATTCGGCCAACTTTCAACCATTTAAACTCGAACGCCTCGAGATGGAGTTTAAACTTGTAAATCACTCTGGTGAAAGACATTTATTGCTAAACGTCGATTATCTCTTGGCACTCTTGGTTTAAACCCGTTTCGAATATTTGGTGAAAGTGGGCATAAGTGCCTTCCACTATCCTCATAGGGGACCATCTACAGCCTAATCTGGACAATCCTAGAAAATTTCATCAAATTCGGATGAAAAATGTGTTAAAATGTGAAAAAAGTGTTATGGCTGTTACAAGGATTTTACGTTGGCGCATGCGCAGAGGCTTCTGTAAATTTTAAGACCTTGATTTTCATTGGGGACCATCTACAACCTAATCCGCATAATCCCTGAAATCGAAGAAACGAACATCGATCGTATTTCGGTCAGCTAACATTAGAACGGAGATTCTCACTCCTCTTTAGCGATTATCACTCGTGTTTCTGATTCATCGTTCGTCCAACCCTTAACCCTGAAATGGAAACCCTCGACGTAAATTTTACTCCCACTAAAAATTTGAATTTCCCATGATTTTTTTTCGCTTCAACGTTCTCTATAATCTATTATTTGCTGAAACGCCACATACTATTAGGTTAGCTAACTGGGAGCTTAGAACAAAAAGAAAAGAGAACAATTTTGTCCCAAAATGGTAATTTTTGTAATTATACTCAATTATTTATTGAAGCAGAAATTATTTGAAATTATATACC
This sequence comes from Apolygus lucorum, assembly GCA_009739505.2. Taxonomy (NCBI): domain Eukaryota; kingdom Metazoa; phylum Arthropoda; class Insecta; order Hemiptera; family Miridae; genus Apolygus; species Apolygus lucorum. The sequence continues at coordinate 28,150,452 of CM019180.2, forward strand.
TACTTTTCTCTTATGTAGGTATATATGTAATATTGATAAACTATAATATAATCCAATATAGTATAAACTATAATTGAAGGTTCGATTTAAAAGAATTACAGACGTTGAAAATGATTATTAAATGTATTTATTTCAAAATAAACTCAATTTTTAATTCTGGTGTTTTTTTAAAAATAAGTTCAAACATTGCTTGGTCGATAACAGGCAAAAAGCAATCGATAGGCTCAAGTAATTCCTTCCTCTTCAAGCATGAACAAAGCTTCGGGAATAACCTCATCACTCATCAACTTCTCCATTTTAGATTACTATTTTCAATAATAAACCATTGAAATCGAGCAAGAATAAGAAATTGTACCCCCCTCAAAATTTGTTGGTTTACGTTTCAAGGTACGTAGAATCGGAGAATCGAATTTCAAAAAATCCGTCCGTCCCCCATACACTGCACTTTCCTTGGTTACCATGGACCGATTTTGATGAAATTCGGTATATTTATGGCCTCCATTCGGGGTTACCATGTTTTTGTTGATGTCAGTCTTTTCTAAGCAGTGGAAAATAGGCGTTGCAATTTTCAAAAGTGCTCTAGCTCGAAAACTCTCGAAATAAAGGTACCAATTCTCGTAGGGAGCGAACGACGAAAAAATGTCTATAACTTCTATACTATCATAAATTGATGGAAAAATAATACCTCTATATCAAAATTTTTTGAGTTAGGTTGTTTTCAAAATGTCAACCCTTAGTAGTGACCTACATCAACCAAAAGCTTCGGGGCACAACTAGAGCCCAATTGGAGCCCAGAAAACCAAATTTCATAAAAATCGGCAATGTTAACTGAGTAAAGTGCGCATTTTATTCGATTTTTGGAATCTACGTACCTTGAAACGTGAATCGCTTTTATAGTTAATGGCAAAAACTAAATAGTTTTTATAGTTAATGGCAAAAAATCACTATTTGCCTTTATCGGACGTTTCTGTTACGAAATTTTTGTGGTGAACCTCAGATTCGGATTCAGCATCCACAAAAAAATGAGGAATAGAAGATATTAAAAACCTCCCAAAACTTTCCAGTGAAAAACACATTTTGACTGGTCTATTGATGTAGATTTGACCTTCGCAAATCTTGGAATATTTTGGAATCTCGACTCTAGTCCTGCTTCTTAGCAAACCACGAAGTTGTTCTTGAGGCTACAACTTGCGCAGTCGGTTCTGCGCAGGCCGGGGTATAGTTCCGCAACGCGAACCATTGGAAGACGAAGAGGAAGAAGATGGGTCTGGTCTAAATGGGGCTGGGAAGGTTGAAGGAGACGAAGGGGGGTCCTGGTTGGGGTTGCCCGTAAGTGGGGTAACTCCAGCGAGGCGGAGGCGCCGGGGTCAATGTCCCCCCCACTTTTTTCCTTCCCCTTCGGAGCCGGCTTCGCGGCGTTCCTCGCCGGAAAGTGAAAATCTTCTCGTCTTCGCCGCGTCTTTTACGCGCCCTCCTCTCATTAAACCCAATAATAATTATCGCTGTAATAATGATTAATATAAATTCATAATTAAAATTTTCTTTGTTCATGCCACATCTTTTACGGACAGTTCACAATTTGGATCCAACGAAAATTATTCCATAAATAATTATTAATTTAAGTACGGTAAAAAACGCTGCAAATTATGACGCAGAGGTTTATTATTTTTCTATATAGAGCACTAGTCTGCAAAGATCACGGCTTTGCCATTGTTACCACCAACTAACACGAGGGAAAACATCGATCTCATTTCGGTCAGCTAGAATTTAACGGAGATTAGGCCTCTTTTGCGATTCACACTCGTGTTTCTGATTCAACGTAAGTCCAACCCTTAAGTTCTCGTAGGGAGCGAACGGTTTGTCCTACAGGGCTCCTCCGCATGGTCTCTAAAAATTCTAAAAATGCAATACTATCTTAAATTGATGGAAAAACAATACCTTTATATCAACATTTTTTGAGTTTAGGCGTTTTCAAAATGTCAACCCTTAGAAAAGACCTACATCAACCAAAAGCTTCGCGGCACAACTAGACCCCAAATGGAGCCCACAAAACCAAATTTCATCAAAATCGGCAATGTTAACTGAGGAAAGTGTGCATGTTATTCGATTTTTGGATTCTACGTATACCTTGAAACGTGAACCAACAAATTTTGAGGGGTTAAACTTTTTTTTCTTGGTCAATTCCAAATGTTCATTACTGAACCTAATAAACCTATAGGTGACTTAGCCGTCGGATGTTAACTTTGCACCAAAAAGTTATTTTTGTTCATTTGGCTACGTCACGTGTGTGGATGGTTGTAAATTGATCAATGATAAATCATATTTATTCCATGATTGTTTGTGTATCATCTGGATACCTTATCAGTGGTCTGGGGGAAGGTTAAATAGTGTTATCTTCACGTTAAATGATCGTGTTACTTTTTGTTCGGAACGTGCTCCCGCGAATTTGGCCCCTGAACAACTTCCTTCCGGCATTTCAAGGTAACACTCTAGATTTTTATAGGAATTAGTTGTGAACACATCCTGTTTGAAATTTTTAAATCTGTAAAGTTTTGACGTCTACATGAGTGAAAAATGACTGGAAGGTAACTTTGCACCGAAATTCACAGGTAATTTAGTCATTTGATAGTTTTGATTGACTTTTAACAAATGCCGAAGACATAAGTAATGAAAATGGGTGGACCAAAGTATCATGACTATGATAATGAAGCCCAGCAGAAGTCCATTCACGCAATCAGGGTGTTGAATGTATCCAACAGAAAGGCGAAAATTCTCTTCAAAATTATAAAATTTTCAAACATAATTAACCAAAATTGTAATTACTTTCCAAAAAAAGTCTGTGTAAGCAGTTTTTAAATATTCCATTTTGTTTACAAATGGGAAGCTACTTAAGTTTGTCTTGGAAAGAGCTGACATCTATCCAAAACGAATCGTATTAAAATCGGGGACACTTAGCCTTAAGAGGACTGTCATAAACATGTTAAAGAAGGAACATGGAATATCAGTGGGACAGCCTCCAGTGTTTCCCTAACGCGAGAAAAACTGGAGGAAAACCTGTTTCATGTATTCAAAAATGTTCGAATTTTGATTACCTTTAAAAAGGCTGAAAATGATAAACCAGAAATACTAACAAGGCGCCTCACAAGCGTATACATCGATATGAATGCTGCAGGTATTCCTCACAAAAGGGCGCCTTCCGTCAATAGCGCCTTGTTCTTGGCATGTCATCTATTGGTGAGTAAAGCAGAATGCCTTAGAGGCTCCTGGCTAGTATTAGAAGCAATATATGTTATTAGGCGACAGAAATTTGAATAAATTTGACTTTCCGAATGCATCACCGAAAGAAATTGACATTTGAAAATCTTCTCAATTATAAAATTAAATTCTTTCGAATACTATGTACTAGGTCAATATAAAAAAAGAGATATTTTGTGGTCAACTGACATTTTTGAAGGGTTTTTGGAAAACTGTACGCCTCAGAGGGGCTTTGTTAGTATTGGTGGAGTAGCAGTCCATGTAAGTATTTCAGAGTTAAGTATCAAAGACTATTTGTCAGGGAGGATGGAAGGCTATATGGGAAGGCTTTGGAGCTGACATGAGAATGTTTGGTGAAGTTCTTGGGAAGTTGAGGATCTGGCTGTAGCTCTATTTTAGCGATATCACCCGAGGCGGGTAAGCGCTGCACGACTTGGATATGAGGTAAGCGCTCGGCCCAGTTAGATGTCAGTGACTTGGTTCCTCTCTCAAGGTAGTGCGTTGAAATCCTGACTTTCCTTTCGACTCATCCTCAGAAGGAGACGATGTGCGGAAAAAAAACTTTACCGCTAGGTCGAGTTTGGGAGAGGATAAGGTCCGGTATTTAGGCCGTAGTTTCGAAGGGGGGAGTAGGAAGTCCCGTTCTTGATTTCATCCAACTAGGAAATCAATGTAAAACAATAATAACGGAGTGGTTTCTCACCAACGTGGGGAGAAATTTGGGAAGGAATTAACTGGGGAATTTATACGGAGTCCTAATCCATGAATTTACGGTAAGAATTAATCCATGACCTCGTACGAATTAAATCACTCGCAACGGAGTTGTGAACACCCATTTCAATAAAAAACGGAAACGCCTAGAACGTAGTCTATTTCCACGAAAGTTATCAGTTACAAAAATGAATCCATTCCGACGGTTAGGTCATCATCAGATGAAGAACAAGAACTGGAGGAAAGTTACAGGTAGCTGGAAAGTCACAGGTGAAAGGAAGCTTGAATCTCAATAGATTGAGAAAGTGAAAGTCATACCCAATCATATTGAAGCAGATAACAGTGAAAGGAGAACTTGAATCCTATTGGCTTAGAGAAGTTAAAGGGTCTGGGAGAATAAATGCCAATCTAGGCAGCCAAAGTGAAAGGAAGCTGAAACAATGTTGAGGGCAGAGATGGGCGAATTCTTAATCATAAATACGATTATGAATACAAATCATATCTGCGATTTTATGATTATGAATACGAATACAGGTCTGAATATGAATATGAACACGAATACAATCGTATTCAAACTTTGAATACGATTTTCCGCCGTATTCGTATTTTGAATAACATTTTATGATTTTTTCCGTGATTTTTTTGACGATTTTCCCTGAAAATCATACTTTTTTAAATGATTTTCTCCCGATCTCTCGACATATTTATGACCTAACATTGTCAAAATAATCAATCAAAATTCGTAACGCTGACATATTCTTATAGGATTTTTCACGCAGAATCGAATGAGACCAACCCCAGGTCGCTACGACCAACCGAATAGAAAGTACGACGACATTTCCGGTAAAAATCTTTTTTTTTTTAAACAATTTGCACTGAAAATCATAAAAAATTATGATTTTCACCGGAAATGTCGTCGTATTTTCTATTCAGTTGGTCGTAGCGACCTGGGGTTGGTCTCATTCGAATCTACGTGAAAAATACTATAAGAATATGTGAGCGTTTCGAATTTTGATTGATCATTTTGACAATGTTAGGTCATAAATATGTCGAGAGTTCGGGAGAAAATCATTTAAAAAAGTATGATTTTCAGGAAAAATCGTTTAAAAAATTCGATTTTTAGGGAAATCATAGAAAAAAATCATAAAATTGTATTCAAAATAAGAATACGGGGGAAAATCGTATTCAAAGTGTGAATACAATTGTATTCGTATTCATGTTCATATTCATACCTGTATTCGTATTCATAATTGTAAAATCGCTTGTATGATTTGTATTCATAATCGTATTTATGAATAAGAATTCTCCCATCTCTGGTGAGGGTAACATGGTAGGGGGGGGGGGACTATTTCAGGATTGATGATTTCACCTAAAAAAGGTGAAAAATGTTGACTGAATACCACCTTATTCAGACATTTACCAGACCTATCACTCTCCAGAATTGCGAACTTTTCAAACACTTCCAACATACGAATACCTCCCTTCGGGGAAAAATGAGGAAATTCTACGAGCAGTCCGTTTGTTAGATCAAAACTAAAGTAATAATCGTATTCACTCACTTATGGACAACCCAATTAATACCAGTTCCGTGGAGTTTAATAAAGGCAAATCCTAGGCCCAAGTGATAATGTGGGCACTAGTAAAAACTCAATTATCCGTTCACCAAATAAAGATTAACTTTTTGAAAATGTAAAAAAAAACCTTAATATCCAAACCCCTATTTGAACTTTTGGCGACCCAATTTGAACTGTTGGCAAATCAATTTGAACTTGGGCAAATAAATTTGAACTTTTGGCGTACCAATTTAAACTTTAGTCTTAAGAACATGAAAAGTCCTTGTCCGACTCTTTCACTCCTATAAAGTTCAATAACACTGAATGTGTTCATGTTTTTCTCTCCCGAATAAAAAAATATAGGCATTTTTTGATATGCAACTCGCAAGGTTTGATTTCTGACAGTGATTTCTAGTACCAAATCATCTATTTTACATAACACCACGGTATGCAACTATAACACCCTTCGACTTCGTAATAATTTGTATTCCTACCCTGATGATTCCGTAGAGATTGTTAAACGAGGGGGTACAGGGTTTGAAATCGATAAATGGATTGATTCACACGTCACTTGTCTGGAAGCCGGACTTTGCTTATGAACATTCTTTTCTTTCAGTCAGCCCAATAACTGTGATTCATCGGAATATTTTTCAAGGAAATTTTGTGTAGCAGACCCTTTGGAACGATGAGCATCAAAAGAGCTAATTACGACCAACAATCTTTAATAACGAACAGTTGAATAATTATTTACACCGTTTATTAATAAATGCTTTGATTCTGACCATTTCATCCAAAATTCGAAAATATTTCGGTTTTCCAATTATTTGTCGAATTGAAATATTTAGGCACTAAATCAGAAACACTAAATCGCCTCCCATCAATAGGTTATGATTACGACGCGGAAATTCCCATATTATCCCTCATGAGTAGGATTCAACTCCTCAAAAACCATAATAAATTATCCCTTTTCTCAGTTCTGGATAAATTTCGTTTAGCTGAGTAACGGCTGGAATCGGAGAGCCGTTCCTGATGAATAACCCATTTCAAGCCAAGGGTAGAAATAACTGAATAATGAGGAGAAGCATCATTTGCTCTCCAATCGAGAGCAAAAATACTCAATATTTTATGAATTTTACTTTTTAATGATATTTGAGATGCCCCAGTTTTTCAAATCGATATGATTTTTCCAGTTCATTGTTTCTGGTAAAATGTAAAAGTCTATTTATGGACCGGAATCTGTTTCAACTCATGGCCCAGAACCTTGTCTCACTCGTCCAGAATCGAATTTGAGCCACCATGCTCATGCCTTCAGCCAAAAGCTCATTGAGCTCCCAAACATTAAAAAAAAAAACTTTTTCTGAAAAGTTTAGGAAGAGCATGAACTAGAAAAAATTCTTCTGTAATAATTTTCCGCTATTTCCAAAATTAAAAAAAAATTATAAATTGACGATGCGAAAACGCATCAGCGGCCGGAAATGGGTTAAATGGGGAAAGAAAAATAACGCAACTAAAGCCCTTTTGGTGAGTTATAGTATTACTTCGATAGTTTAGCTTCACGTGTGTAGATGTTGCCAAGACACGATGTTTGCTTAGTTATTCGTACCTACGTCAATATTCACTCTCATAGAAGTCAGTAAATGGAAATATAGACATTTTCATGAACCAGTTCTTGTGATTCCTAACATTCGCACTGCGAAAAAAAGAATGCAGACCAGAAAGCCAAGAAAGGTGAAGAAAATTCAATTTTTAAGGGGACACATATGTCAATTTTCGGTCCGGACGCACAAAATTTTTTTTCTCCATAATTTGTAAATAGACTCAATTTCGGAAATTAAAAAAAAAATTCTAAATCCGATGAGTAGAAGTGCTCCAAATTTGGGTTAAAACCTAGGGAGTCACTAGTGCTGAGGAGCGCTCGGAAGCGCTGTTGAAGGATTGATGCACAGGCTGAGCTAGATCAACGTTTGTTATAATAATAAGTAGGTAATTATTTGAAGGTATAAATTATAACTCTCATTTCAATAAAGACGTGGACCATAAGCGGGATCATCAACTTCTTGTTATCGCATCTGTTCTTCAAAATGTTTACAAGCTCAGGATCTTCTTTTTCGGGCAAGCTGCGATTCTTTATTGGCCTCTATTTACGCAAATCTCATCCTCTCTTTGTCGATTTCGCACAGTCCCTTAGCACAATATTTCCCGGGCACAATACCTAATTCATCAAAGACTCGACGCTTCACTATACAACCATCATTGAATGATAACGGCATCGAACACACCAAAGCGCAGAGCAGTTAAGAGACAAAAGTGACACAAAAATAAGACGTGCTCCTGTAAACATACACTCAGGATATCATTCTTTGAGGTTTCGAAGCTAAACGATGTATTCTATTCGATATAAATCGATGTTGAACTATCGAGAGTTGATACCGCAATTCCATTGGTTGAAAACAGGCAGGAACAGTCATTCAAATTTCGATAAACCTGACCGCCCAAACTCGGCCGCACGTTTTTGATTCAAACCGCTCTCCTGTAAAATTACGTTTTTGAGCTTATTTGTTCCTTTTTCTCAAGAACTATTCATCCGATTGGAACCAAATTTTTACAGGATGTTCTTCTAGTATGTACCTATAATTATGATGAAGGGTTTTGCCGAATAACGCCATGGAGCCTAAATATGAGTGTGTGAAAATTCAAAATATCGCTAAAAATGTAAAACCCTCATAACTTTTTTCCTGTGAACTTCATAAAAACTTTGTTAATCATATTTGCTTCACTACGTATACTGATGGTGCTGTCAAAATTTCAGACCGATAGCTCGAGTATTCTCAGAGAAAAAGGAACATTTATATCAAAAACTTAGGTTTAGAACAGCTCAAGTTTGGAATTGTAACTTTATTTTGGATGGTCTGAGTGAGTTCAGATTTTTACCATCCAACCGGAATATATTGAGGATTAGTCCCTTAAATTTTCATCAAAATCGGACGAACCATTGAACAAATATCGCGAAAAAACCAAAATTGCTGCCATAGCGCGGAAATGACATATGTGTCCCCTTAAAGAGGCAATTTTAAATCAAAACCAATACCAGGAAAATGGGAAGAAATTCAGAGATTTTAAAGAGGTAAGTGTTGAACAAAATGTGATCGTGATGTTTCACACTCTGTGATAGTAAACCGGAAAGAAGAACCTAAAATCTCCAAGTAGGGGGAGGAAGATTAATCACTTTGACATTTTTGCAAAGACAATGTTTGGTTAGTCACATATTTTAGTCAAATATTCGTTCTTGTAGAAGTATGTGGATCAAAATACAGACATTATATTAAACAAGTTTTCGTGAAATCTAACAAGAGGATGTCCCCATCAATCATTGCATCGGACCAATGGAGATTTCGTCCATTCTATTTTCATCAAATTTATGCTTTGTAATCTTTTGTCAAAATATCTGACCATGATCATTATGAAATTGATCAGTTAGTTTAAGATATCCAGTTCAACAGTCATAGCGTTCATCACCAAAACATAATATTGTAACCACCTGTGGATACGTGGAACACACGGCTAACCGGACAGCGTTATGTTGTGTAACTTTTGAAAATTTTTAAACAGTTATATCCACCGCCTCAAACAAATAAACCATTCGCATTTCTCCTATAAATTGTTCGCATGTCTCCTATAAGAAGTAAAGTGACGTTTTCAACTTTATAAATGACACAAGTTTCATTCTTCTCTCGTTGGCTGATCAAAACAAAGCCTGATTCAAACACTTGGATCATGAATGATGATAAAGGGTAAATAGCATTACCTCATTGCATGACACACAACCACTTACTGATCCGGGAAACCCTAGTTTTGGCAATCTATTCTTCACAACGTTCATCATTCAACGTTGTAGTTCTTACTTCATAAACTCGTTTGTTTCAGAGGAAATCACAAAGAAATTAGCTCTTCCTAATTGTTTTTTTCTTCTTCAAGGTCTCGATCATTGACGTAAACACTCGAAATTGCAACCAACAGTTTATTCATTTAGATAGATTGCACCTAAAAAACAGTACCTATAGAGGAAAGATCGAAAAACCGGTTTTTGAAGAATACTACATTGTATAATCCAAGTACCAATGGCACACATATGAGAGCGGTAGTTTCAGTGCAATGTTGACCCAGCAAGGGGCCCACCGATAGCAGCATGACACCACATTCCAAATTACTGTTCAATGAATTGAATATTCAACTCATTAATCAAGAACTCCGATACATTGAACTACCTAAAATCTTATCTTTTTTACGGATTTTTGGCGGTTAGTGAATTTTTGACTGAAAATAACAACAGCGTGACAAATTGAAGCAATAATTATTTAATTCTGCTGGGATGGTATCGTGACAACCCAATTTTTAGTCAAAAAACGGTTTTTACACAACGGTTTATTATTTTATCTGTATAGACCTCCTACCAACCATATTTCTGCTTCAGAATCAAGTTTATTCTGAAGAAATAAACGCTTAACACTCAATCCGGAGAATCAAAGAGTTGTGGTTGCCTTCAATGGGAAATTTTATTACTGGTTGCTAAGGACGCAAAACTGAGAACAACTTCAGAAACGAAAGTCAACCCTTCATTTCTCAAGGGGAACGAACGGTTGGTCGTACAGTGCTTTGGGTGGTCTCATTCGATCCTAAAATTCAATACTATTTTGATTTGATGAAAAAACAATACCTTCATATCAAAAGTTTTTGAATTAGGGCGTTTTCAAAATTTCAACACTTGGAAGACTCGATCACTTAGTGATCGACATCAACCAAAAGCTTCGGGCACAACTAGACCCCAAATGGAGCCCATTTACCAAATTTCATCAAAACTGGTTCATGGTAACTAAAAAAAGTGCCGCGTAAGGCGGACGGACGGCAAAATTTGTATTCGATTTTTGGATTCTACGTATCTTAAAACGTAATCCAACAAATTTTGAGGGGGTGTAAACTTTTTTTTCTTGGTTGATTCCAAAGGTTCATTATTGAAAGTAGTAAAACAAAATCTTCTTTCAAGTTTTTTTTTCCTTGTTAGAAGAAGTCCAAGAAATTTTAGGGCGCAAGCTACTTAATGGAAATAAAAAATTGAGAATTTTATTAGCAATTTTTGAAACATAAAACTTCAAATAATGAGTTTTCTGGAAATTTGAGATTTTCGACTAGTTTCGTTAAGTTGCACAGAACACAAAACGAAATTTTTATATTCAATACTAATGAGAAGTGATTTTCAGAGAGAAAAAGATGCGAAGAAAGGATGGCGTGGTATCCATATTGCGCCAAACATGCCCTCCGCCGTTTATATTCACCCTGGTATTGTGCTTCATTTCAACAAAAGACCGGGTGTTTAGAACTCAATTCATGTCTTACATTTGTCCTCAATTCTTGACAACTAATTTGTTGGGGTATTGTTATTTGATTTGGAGATTCAACTATACATAGCTATATAGTTCTTAATGACGCGAATAAAGAAGGAAAAGAACTCACCCTGGCACCGAGGAATCGGGCCTCTAATAGCTCTTGCTTCCTGGGATCCAGAGCCGGTTGGAAGTGATGTTCCATCTTCACACCTGCACCTGAGAAAATAAATTACAATAATTGAAATTTACAGGATGAAAAATAACCTTAGTAGCTATTACTAGACTCGTACGTGGAGGAGGAATGGTAATACTGCAATCTGTTGCAATATTGCCGAATAGATTCCATATTTCACGATAATACCAGGATTTGACTCTCTGCAACCATCTTTCATCAAGATATTGTGCCACATGAAGTTGTGTCTGATAATTTTAAAAACTTAAAAAGGTTATAACATGGAAGGAAATTGTCTGGTCGTCCTCATATTAGGGGTTATTTGGAGTTAAAATAAGGGTTCGAGGGATTCGTAGAGAGTAGCGAGCTTCACAGGAGTAGATAGGAATTCCGCGGAGTTGATGGATTATATTCGTACAGGGGTTCAGAGAAATAGTTGTACCAATATACTTGATAAATTTATGGGACGTAAGTGGTTAATAGAAGTGATCGATTGGTCATAAGATGTTGGTAGAGGGTCTTGACGCATACGTCGTTCACGTCCCAAGTACCGTGGAAAGTTTCTTCCAATGGAGGACCCCAGTCATGTCGCACCTCATCTCATCGCATCTCTCCTCAGTCGCTCAAACAATTTTTCAAGGCATTTTTTGACTTCTTGCTCGAACTCGAAGCTGATCAATGAATCAAAATTTGAATAATAGACTCAACAAGTCACATCAAATGAAAATAAGTCTAAAAAACAAAATTGCTGGGTTGAAAATGCTTAAGATCTATCTGAAAGGGAATTTTCTGTAGAATGATTCATAGGTACGAAAACTTACACAAGGAAAAGGCGTCAAAAATCAAATAGGTTATATCTTGTTATGTTCCAGCTACTGTATGGGTAAGTAAACCTCCTTAGTGGTTGGTATTGTTTTGGAGCACGGAGGCAGACTGATTGACCGCCAGCCTATTCCTGGTCGGGCGCCCGTCCAACTGAAAATATTCCCGCAGTGATGGGACAACGGAACGATCGAAATAGAAATACGGAATTCATTTTTGTTAAGCTGGATACTCGACAGAAATTACTTAGTTATACAGTTCAGTTGAGCTTCGCGACGGTTGGTTATGTCTTGTAATAAATCTGCCAACATTTGTGGACAGGTTCCTCCAGTAAGTAAGCCAATGTTACATTGCGAATCTTCGCAAATTGAAACTTATTAAGGGGGTCTCAGTCGGTCGCCGTTCATTCCTCGTTCCGGGTTAGTATTTCAAGAAATCGAAGGCGCAAAAACATAAAAAGTTGTACCTAAATTTTAAAGGATTTTGGAAATTCATTAGTGCGCTGACCTAGGGAATTGAAAAACTGAAATATCGCCGCTGGAATCATCAAATCGAACAATAATTGCCAGAGAAAAATGGGAAAAAACCGTTAATTCAGTTTTGTTTTACCCATAAAATGTGGCTAAACTTGAAATTTTAAAGGATTTTTAGAAATTCATTAGTACACGGCCCTAGGGAATTGAAAAACTGAAATATTGCCGCTAGAATCATCAAAATCGAACAATAATTGCAAGAGAAATATAGAAAAAACATGGAAAAAACCTGTTTATTCAGAAGTTTTTCCCATTTTTCTTAAGCAATTATTGTTCGATTTTGATGATTCCAGCGGCGATATTTCAGTTTTTCAATTCCCTAGGTCCGTGCACCAATGAATTTCTAAAATCCTTTATAATTTCAAATTTAGATACAACCTTTTATGTTTTTGCGCCTTCATTTTCGTGAAATACTAAGAAAAAACCACGACTGACTTAAGTTGAAGCTGAACCGACTTAAGTTGAACCGACTTAGATCTTAAGTTGAAGCTCATCTAGTCGAAATTTCGGTTTGCCGTGGGAATCAAACCTCTTTTGTCAAAATGTATGGGCAGTAGTACTCACTCAATACTTCACATGGAATGCGAAGGACGTACAGAATCAATAACTAAATGCCATTTACTATTGTGTTTCTGATCACTTATCGTCATGTTTCCATAACATGATAGTGAATTGCTTCCTATTTTTCTAACTAACGCTAGTGACAAAAACTCGTTTAAAACGCTGCAAATCATTGCTCAAAGGTTTATTATTTTCTGTACAGAAAAACAAATAGATCACTCTATAGATCTCTCCTTCTCTATAGATCACTGGTTCTCCATCAATAGCACCTACCACCATCTGTATTCTCCCTTGACCTTCCCTCTCAAATTTCAGCTTCCTGCGTTCAATAGGATTGAAAATGGCTTCGGAGCTCACTCAGCTGATCAGTGATCTGAGGAGTGAAGAAGATCTCCTCGAATGCTGAAGACGCCTGGAAGAGCACTTCCATTCAAAAGGATTGGAAATGGCTTCGGAGCTCACTCAGCTGATCAGTGATCTGAAGAATGAAGAAGCTTTTGAGCAATGATTTGCAGCGTTTTTTACCCACCAACATTTTTTTTACCTACCAACTTTTTTTACCTACCAGCTAGGTACTACCTACCACACCATACTGGCTTCACAATCAAGTTTATTAGAAAGAACTAAACGCTTCACACTCGATTGGAAAAATAGAAAGCTTCATATGGAAATTTGATTACTGGTTACGCAGAAGGAAAAACTGTATACAAATCGAAGAAATGAACAGCGATCGCATTTTAGTCCGGTAAAATTTGAATGGAGATTAGACCTCTTTTGCGATTCACACTCATGATTATGTTTTATCGAAGGAAAACCTTCAAGTACTCGTAGGGACCGAACGGTTTGTCCTACAAAGCTCTGGGTGGTCTCAAAAATTTTTTAAAAATTCAATACTATTTAAAATTGGTGAAAAACGATACCTTTATTTCGAGAGTTTTCGAGCTAGGGCACTCTTGAAAATTTCAACCCTTAATTTTCACCCCTTAGAAGTGACCTACATCAACCAAAAGCTTCGCGGCACAACTAGACCCCAAATGGAGCCCATATACCAAATTTGAACCAAATCGGTCCAGTGTTGCCAAGAAAAGTGCCGCGTACGGCGGACGGGGGACGGCGGACGGACATTGCAAATTTGGATTCTACGCACCTTGAAACGTAAAGTGACAAAGTTTGAGGGGGGGTTATAAAATTTTTTTGCGATACGATCACATAGGCTTATTATTAGGAATAATAAACCAAAATGGTCACCATACAGTTCGGAAGGAATAATAATCGTATATTTGACATTTTCATGTCTGCTTTGGCACATAAACTGAAAAATCGTCACGAAAACTAAGCAAGTCTTGCTCACGCGACCTGTGGAAAAATTTTCAATATACCTCCGGATTTTCATGAATTATTCCCTGTACCACCATGGAACTAGTAGTGATGCCACCATGGTGCCAGGACACCATAAACCGTATATTTCGTGTTTTTTTGTTGACATTTTCATGTCTGCTTTGGCACATAAACTGAAAAATCGTCGCGAAAACTAATCAAGTCTTGCTCGCGCGACCAATAAATAAATAAAATCGACTCACTGTGTTGCGTAGAGAATAATCAACTGTTTTCTTATTTTGATGCTTGGGTACATGAACTAAGTGAGGTAAGGTTGTTGAACTTTACCTCACTACGTTGTGGTGTAGTGGTTGACATGAAAATGTCCCAATGTGTTGCAGACTCGTATGCAAGCATTTAAAATTGAGTTTCTTCAAAAGACTACTTTCGAATCGAGTGTGAATTTATTTTTCAAGATGGCCTGTGACCCAAGAGCAAGATTTTTATGGTCGTGTAGGGCTTCTTTTCGTTGGAAAAAAAAGTGCCAGAGAGCAGCACACGCATGACACTTAAAAACTCGATTTTCTTTTTAAAAAAGTTCCTTCTAACAAATAAAAACTGACTATGCCGTTGCGAAGATGAGGATTTTCCGATTTTCCAGGCTGTAACTTACCTCCAGAATTATGAGGACTAATAACCGTTTCAACAAAAGGCACTTTTCAAAATGTGAGAAAATGAATTTCCTGGGCTCATTTTGGTTTATTATTTTCAATAATGAACCTTTGGAATCGACCAAGGAGAAAAAGTTTAACCCCCTCTCAAATTTTGTTGGTTTACGTTTCAAAGTACGTAGAATCCAAGAATCGAATAAACATTTTGCCGTTCGTCCTCGGCACTTTCCTTAGTTACCTAGGACCGGCTTTATAAAATTTGGTATATGGGCTCCATTTGGGGTCTAGTTGTGCCTCGAAGATTTTGGTTGATGTCAGACTTCTAAGAGTTGACATTTTCAAAACGCCTTAGCTCAAAAACATTTGATATAATGGCATAATTTTTTCATAAATTAAAATAGTATTGAATTGTCAGGATCGAATGAGACCACCCAGAGATCTGTAGGACAAACCGTTCGATCCGTATGAGAACTCAAGGGTTGGACTTTCAATAAATCAGAAACACGAGTGTGAATCGCAAAAGAGAATAAACTTTATTGTTTAGTGAAAATATGGCTTATATGGCAAAGTTGAATTCTCTCCTGGCGAGTGATCTGTACAGAAAATAATGCCTTTGAGTAATATTTTGTAGCTTTTTCAGGGCTTTTTTTTATGAAGTAATAATATCTTATGAATGGAATATGCTTCGTTCCGGAGCTAACTAGATGGTATTATCTTGAAAGATTGATTCCATTGTTTTGATTCAAACAAAAATCTCAATAGATCTTGGATATGTCTAGGTATTATTACAAAAAATGTTGATGTCGGCCAAGTGGCAATGAAAAAACAATGTTCTTTGCAGGCGAGTGATCTATACAGAAAAATAATAAACCTTAGTGTTATAATTTGCAGCGTTTTTCACCCTTCAGTTTCCTTCAAAAAATTATTGGTGGAGGCGTCGAGAAATTTAACGCTCTTTCCAACGGTGTACTCAGATTTGGTTTTAATCGTCATATTAAAGAAGTTATGAGCTTTTCAGTCACCAAAGGTTGAGAACACGAAAAAGACCTTCACTTTAAGTGATTTGATAGAGGAAAAGTTACTCTGACGCCTGATTCGTGATTCGATGGACTGATTACTCCCTTGCTCCTCAGTCTTATTGCAGGCAACGATCCTGTAAAGTACTTACTTTCATACAAGACCCCTTACCCTCGTAGTTCAAATCTGAAGAACTACAGTTAACTCTCTCTCTTTCTCTCCCTCCGCCTCCATATCGACAGATACCTCAATTTCAGGAGACAATAAAAACCATCTAACTCACTCCACGAGGGGAATTTAAAAAAAGAAAAAAAAAATCGGACATACTATCAATATATAGGAACAAACCTCATTGATTAAAGGTTAATATATCTATATTTCCTAATTCAATTTGTATCAATTATTTATCATCCCCAGTCTTAGGTCGATCTCCACCATGGAGTAGGTATTCGAAACGTATAGTTCACTAGGGGTAGAATACATGGCCGATTTAATTATTCTCATTAATTAATCCGATTGTCCAAATGCCCCTAGTAGCGTTGTTTCGATACTTGCGATATTTACTGATATCGATACCTAGCTTCCGATATTTGTATCGAATACCGAGGAATCGATAATTCACTAATATCAATAAACATAATGAGGTATCGATATCGATAACAAACCATCTTCGGTTTATTCTCCGAGCATCAAATTTATTCTCCGAGTTTATAAAAATGGCATAAAAGAGATGATTACGAAAGGAATGAATAAAAATAAAAGGGATGATTACACATTGTAAACATCGATATGAATCGGTGATATCCAACCGATATCATGCTATCTATTGTGACATTGTTATCATTTCATCAGTCGTTTCAGTTTGTCGCTAATCACTTATTCGTCAGTCGGATTTTTTAACCTACCTACCTGATTATTTGTGCTTTCCTTGAGCACCTACACATACTCGGTATTAGGGTGGGAGTCCCAACTTGGGACAACTTCGTTAACAAATATGAGTATTATCATTATATTTATTTTTGTATGGAAAAACCCTACTCCTACCTCCCCCCCTCCCAACTTAGTAGGAAGTATCGAATGATACTCGTGGTATCGAGTACTTACATTTCGATCTCGTATCGCTATCAGTACCAAGACTTCTATACTCATTCGGTACCAAGAACGGTACTGTTCCAGTGAAGAAAACTCAGGCTTTTCGTGGTTTTGAAAAAAAAACTTTACAAGACAAATTTTGTTGGACATTAGTAGCAGAACAGATGGTCGAAGTTTTTTAAATATATTTTAGAACGTGAGACACCCTGTTAGAGATACCTAATTGACCATCTAACCTAGTTTAACCAAGAAACCGAGTACTAGGTACTCTAGTAGGTACTCTTTCTGAGATGGTCTTTAGAAATGATTAGAAACAAGCACTTCTTGTCGACTTCTAAACAAAGCGAGTGCTGAACTTGATCCTGAACAGGAACGGCGAATTATGAACTACCATGCTTTCCATGTTCCGTCAACCAAGTCGTCTTCCAAACACGTGGTGGAAGTTATTAAATAACGTTCTATAAATTTTATAGAACGTGAGACACCCAGTGTGGAGATGCCTAACTGACCATCAACCAGTTGGAAACAAGAAACAAAGTACAATTTCTGAGATGGTATTCAGAATTGAAAGTACTTCTTCGCGACTTCTAAACAAACTAAGTGCTGAACTTGGAACAGCGAATTTTGAACCACAATAATTTCCATGCTACTTCACCAGGTCTTTGGTAACAGGTATGGAGCGTCAATTGGTTTGAATAAGCGGGGTAAACAAAGAAGCGATCGCGGCGGCTTAAAACCTGGCGATGACAGTGGGCATAGGTATCGATCACTCTATTTATACACGAAAAAGGACGTGGATGGGGGAGAGGGGTTTGCTGCCTCTGACTCCGAGTTGAGTTCCACTTCCTCCAGGTTCTTCTAGTTACATTACACCTTCAGGTTGGCCAACCCGCATCGAACCGTCTTCACCGCAAAAATTACGTCGCTCGTGTGAAGGTTGGCAACACATGCCAACGGAACGGCACGAGCTCGTCGCCTTTTACGTGAACTTGGTGACCGATTCGAATCATGACGAGCTGGTCGACCCTTACGTCTTCTTCAAGCTGATGGCAATCTCTCAAAATTCAGGGCTGCAGTTCAAAGATATCTTCTCCGAAAGATACATTTTTTCTAGATTCGAATTTCCTTTTTTACGTATTGGAGAGGAATAACAATAATACCCTAATGGTTAGAATTTGAATAAATTCAACTGGAGGGATAAATAAAACCCAATAATATCCAACTAAGACGGAACTAATGATATTCCCTACCTCACCTTTACTCCTTAACCCGTTTCCGGCCACTGATAATGATTTTTTTGAATATTGAATTCGTGGAAAATCTTCGTCGAAGAATTTTTTCTCGTTCATGCTGTTTCTAAACTTTTCAAAAAAAAAAAATTTCTTCGACATTCGGGAGCTCAATAAGATTTGGGAATTTTTTTTGAAAAAGAGGCATTTTGGCCGAAAACTCGATTAGGGTGGCTCAAATTCGATCCTGGGCGAGTGAGCGTCCTGGGCCATGGGTCGAAACAGATTCTGGTCCGTAAATAGATTTTTACATTTTACCTAGAATTTTTTCAGATTTTTAACAATGAAATGGATAAAACATATCGATTTAGAAAACTGAGACCTCTCAAATCCTATAAAATGTTAAATTCATAAATTTTGGAGCATTTTTGCGCTCGATTGGTGAGCAAATTATGCCTTATTTCGGCCGGAATTCTGTAAAATAATTCATCCTCCTCCTCCTCCCATTACTCTATTATTTCTACCCTCGGCTTGAAAGAAGTGGTCACAGTGATGGTAACACGACATCATCTGTCTTTAATATACAGTAAAATAAATACATAAACAACTCAAACCAACACACCGAAAAGACTATAACCCAGTAGAAAGTAGGGGTCCACTGGTCCGAAACTGGCTGGTTTTGAAACAGATTGGAAAGAATGTTTTCAACATAAAATATTCCAATCAGCTCTTTGAATTAGACCTCACTCAAACACGAAAATTTCATTCGCATATTGGATAAGTTAATTTCTCCGAATCAGATCCTTCTCCGGAACAAATCCAAAAAAATGGTAAAATTTTCTTTTGGGCGCTTGAAAGATTTCCTCGCCGTAGCGGTTTAGTGTGCTGAACACATGAATATCAATATTAAATTCTAAAAAATTCAATTTATCATAAACGTCCTGTTATGATTGATTTTTATGACAAAACTTAGTTATTTGGTTCATATAATCTAATGTCGCGGATTTTTCTTATTTTTTCTTCACCGAAACGATTGGAAATAAAATAATAAATTTTGGCATTGTTTAACTGCCAATATCGTCGTTTATGGACTTTTAAGAAATTGTCTGAACGGTTTGTGATGTATTTAATTCGAAAAAGAGAAAAGAAAATAAGTTTATTTTAACATTAATTTGCTTAAGGAGGGATGTAAGTAATAAGGCGGAACCTGCCCATGGATTTTTATAACATTTCAACTTGAAAATTGAAGGATATAACGAGTTCTAAACATTTTGTCAATATTATAATAGATATTTTGTCAACCCATAATAGATACTCAATTTGTTTCATGTTTTTTAACCTATTATTTATGATGTATTTATATTTTATGTTAGCATTAATATTGAAGGGAGAAAATCAAGAGGTCTATCCTTATTTTTGCGGTATTCAAATCCGAGGCCAAACCCTTCATAGAATGATGAGAACTTACGGACAAATTTTCTCGTTTTTACCTATATGTTTTTTCTTTTTTATGAGAGTCAATAGGATTACGGACTTGGCTCCTACGGTATCGAGACTGCGCAGTTAAACAACAAAGCTTATAATATCGACAGTTGCGCGACAAAGGAAGGATTAGGAATGTATATTATGAAATTCAATGCTGCGAACAGGCCTTCTAGTGACCAGCAGGATCTAAGGTAGTTCCAAATGTTCTTCAGGGATACTAATTCGAGCCTTTGATATCCTTTGGCTATCTTTTGATAGCCTTTGGGATCCCATTTTCGCATAGGAACTCAGAGAAAACTTCAAGGATAATTTCTCAGATGTGGTTTCACTTCAGAGGCTCTGTCATTGCCAAGGCTGGAAATGTTTTGTTGACGACGGATGCGGAAGATGAGAGGTTTTCGCTTCGAAGAGAATTTAAATCTATTGTTTAAATTGCCTGAGGCGGATTCCGCCAGAAACAACCCCGTTTTCTACCCTCACCTGCAGGAAAACAGTTTGGAAAAGGCTAAATCATGTACCCTTGTACATCACGTATTATATAAAATCGCCTTTGTAATAGGAAATTGAAACACACGGAGCAAAAGCTGTTCTGAGTAGAAAATTTAAACCAACAGAAAAACAAGACAAGTCATGCAAAATGACAGCTCTCCAGAAAACGAAGTAGGGGGTAGGAATTTAGGACTTGAGATAGTGGCCACCTACTGGATGATTTACTGATGAGGCCTCCAAAGGGGATTTTCTTGATCAACTCGGGCTGGTGACTGGTGCCGTTAGGCCATCCGGTCGATCTTCCCGCACCACAACCTGTTTCTCAGATCCGAGTTCGTTTTACAGTTTCTCGAGAAAGTTCAACAAAAATTAAAACGGAATCGTCGCATTTCTACGAGAGTATCAGAGCCAAAATGCAGTTGGGTGCATTCGTGTCATCCGAAACTCGACAGTCCCGGAATATCAGCGCGCTAATATAATAAAGACAATAGAACGTGGTTAGTTGAAAACATAAAATGTTTAACATATTATGTTAATCCCGACGTAGTACCTACACCTACCTATATGATGAAAAAACGTTGTAAATAACCACAATTAGAAGGACAACATCCTTCATGTAAGTCAAGATAATACAAGTAGTGTACTGAGTGTCTACACCAGAGCTGGACAAAAATCCAAGTTTCGATTCTACAGCTAATTCACTTTTTATTTACCCGCTCAAAATGCCACTTTTTGTGTTAGCGAATTTTCAAGGAAAATGAAGCTATTGCAAAGGCCTCAAAATTTTTAGAATGGACTTTTTCGAGAAAAAAAATTGCCACTGAAATACGTTTTGGAACATTCTAAAACGATCCCTGAAGACTGTGTAGACTGTAAAAAAAAATATATCTACCGCCAACCAAACCAGGTTTCTACGGAAATTTGCTCATTAACTCATGCTGCATGAATGTATTTTTTCGACATTATATCAATATAATGTTTATAACTCCCTTAATTTACAAAATAAAGTCAAATATGACGATACTGTTGGAAAGAGCGTTAAAAATTCCTATACCCTCAATATTAAGTATAATTTTTCGATCAGTTATAATGATTTAAAAAATCATAATACAAAATTTTAAAAATGTGAAATAGCCGGGTTTTTTCACTCTCAGTATGAGGATCTGTCGGCAGGTGGTCATCGGGAGAAACTTCCTCAAAATGCCAGCTCTCCACTCCCATCCTTCGAAAACCCCGGAGATCAGAACGTCGATTTCGTTTTAAAAAATCACGGTTTGTCGCGTACAAACTAAGATGTCTCCCCTAAATTAGATTTTAAAATATTTTTTATTGTACCAATGAAAAGCCGAGATATTTGCGCAGTTTTTGGTGTTGAGGTACGGGAAAAACGATGGGGAAATACAACCTCAACACTCACAAGAAAAAATAGGAAATTTTGCTGATATGACAAAAGTTACTGTACGATAATGATGGTTACCGATACCCGATATTTCAAAATATCGATACTTTGGATCCGATATTTTTAAATATCGAATATCGATACAGAAAATTCAGCATAATGGCTAAAAAACGAAAAAATGTAGAGGGCTATTGGGTGATTACTTTTGAGTGAAGCTCAACCCACAAAGAAATAAGCCCGGATTTCGCCAGATAATTTATACCTACAGATAAAATTAATTCATATTATGGAGAAAATGTTCAATAAACATTCAGTTATTAATAATCAACGGTATGTTGATACACTCAGCTCGGACACTTGATAGTGAGAAATGAATAAACATTGTTCGATAAAATACTATTCTTGAGAATATTGGAATATTGGAATTTTGTGGGACCAACGTATCGATACTCGATATTTTGAAACATCGATACTCAAGCCAAATGATACAAGAATATCGATATTCGAATACAATACAGTATCGATACAAAATATCGATACTTTTGTATCCCTACAGTACGAATTGATTTTTCAACATCAGGACCCCGAAAATAGTTTTTTGTAGGAATTTTGTAGGAATAGTTTTTTTTGAAAGATGGAAAATACGACCTCCTTTCCAACGACGCCCTTAATTTTTACGGTAAATAAATGTACTTACTGTAATTTTAGTGACATGAGGTCGAAAACACGAAAAAAACCTTGCAATGGGGAGAACAAGGGGTTAAAAGAAAATTGCAAAGAGATATTTTCTTACTGAAATTAGTTGTAGAATCGACTCCCGATTCGAGCAATAGTGCAATAGTTTCTGGTACCATAATATGGTTTTCTGGTGCCATAAAATTTTTTAACAAAGATTTTCCACTATTTCAATCTTTAAAAAAATCATTACTATGACGACCCAAAATAGTCATCAAAAATCATAATATGATTGCTTACTGAACTTGATGCATTTTTGGATCGCCATAATAATGATTTTTTTAACGATTGAAATAGTGGAAAATCTTTGTTAAAATTTTTTTTCGTTCATGATGTTCCTAAACTTTTCAAAAAAAAAAATTCTTCGAAATTCGGGAGCTCAATACGATTTTGGAAATTTTTTTTGGAAAGGAGGCCTTCTGGCCGAAAGCGTGATTATGGTGGCTCACATTCGGTCCTGGGAGAGTGAGCGTCCATAGAAATAGATTTTGACATTTTGGTTTATTATTTTCAATAATGAACCTTTGGAATCGACCAAGAAAAAAAAATTTTAACACCCCCTCAAAATTTGATGGTTTACGTTTCAAGGTACGTAGAATCCAAAAATCGAATAAAAATTTGGCCGTCCGTCCGCCGTATGCGGCACTTTTGCCACTTAGCATTGACCGATTTTGATGAAATTTGGTTTGTAGGCTCCATTTGGGGTCTAGTTGTGCCCCGAAGCTTTTGGTTGATGTCGGTCACTTCTAAGGGTTCCAAAATCAATTTTGAAATTTTGAAAACGCCCTAACTCAAAAAATTTCGATATAAAGGTAGATTCTATAGAATTTTTAAAAATTTTTGACACCACGCGGAGCTCTGTAGGACCAACCGTTCGCTCCCTACGAAAATTTAAGGGTTTAAATTGAAATATATATAAATCAAAACACGAGTGTGAATCGCAAAAGAGGCCTAATCTCCGTTCAAAAATTAGAGCTGACCGAAATGCGATCGATGGTTGGTGATTTTTATTTTTTTTTCTTCTCTTCATATTGGATGGTTGGTGATTTTGTAGACGAGTGATCTATATAGAAAAATAATAAACCATTGTGTAATAATTTGCAGCGTTTTGACAATGAAATGGATAAATCATATTGATTTGGAAAACTGAGACCGCTCAAATCTCATTAAAATGTAAAATTCATAAAATTTGGAGTATTTTTGCTCTGGATTGGTGAGCAAAGATGCCTTATTTCGGCCGGCATTCTGTAAAATAGTTCATCCTCCTCCCCCCATTACTCTGTTATTTCTTCCCTCGGCTTGAAATGGGTTAATCCTCCATTGTCATGCGCGTAGTTGCTGAATTTATTTACGAATTTAATTCTCCTATCAGTATTTGTTTTTGCGAGTCTTAGTTGAGCAATCAGTCTAATTTGTTAATATTTCCAGCAAGATCCAGATATCGTTGTCTCCCATCAAAATCGACCATTTTCCTAAACTTGGGATTATAGCTGCTATGTAGGTACCTAGTGTTCTTTCTATTTCTCGGTTCCAACAATGGAAATTGTCCAATATATCTACACAATCGTGTAGCAAACGAGAAACCACATTCATTTGAGGGATTATTTTATACTTTCTTAACTAGAATAATATCGCACACCAAACGAACTCGTAGACTCAAAGAAGTAAGAACACTGCTCAACCAATTTGGCAGACGTCTGACAATCTGCCTTCTTCTGGACTCCTCCCCACCTTATTCTTCTAGACTCTTCCCCACCTTATTCTTCTGCCTTTTGATCGCTGCAGCCCGCGACAAGGAGGATGTGGAGCTCTGAAATGTCACACACGAGGTCCGATATTGTGATCGGAACAGAAGGGGGACGACGGACGGCCGCCATGTTCTTCTCCTCCTACTTGCGAGGCTTCGAATGGAATGTTGAGTTTTAAAAGGGCCCTCCCTCCTCTCACCTTCACCTCAACCTCTTCATCATCCTCCAGAGACTAAGAAACGACGCACTATGGGAGAAAACGTTAAATTACTCTCGATCGAAGCGCAGTTGGATTGTTTTCGATGGCGTCAGAGAGCTTTCTGCTGGAAACTTTGGATTTGACGACCACACATTGCAAACTAAGACATCAACAACAGATTCCATCATCGAATACATCAATTTACCAACATCTAAGAACAATATTATGTTGTGTTCATTGTCCACGAATGTAAGAGAACGTGCCTTATAATATAAGGCACGCAATATATTAAATATATTGCGTGCCTTATATTATAAGGCACGTTATAATATATGAAATTTTCATATATTATATGAAATAAAGCAAAGTGAAAGCATTTCACTCCTAAGATATCTATCAGAGGTTCTGAAAGCCATCAATACCACTCAGGGAATGCCAGTACAGGGAGTCCAGTGATTCACCGAAAAAAATTCCTCGAGTTTTCCAGGGTCAATATTCGTCTTTTTCCAGGGTTAAAAATGAACTTAAATATAAATAAATGTGATCTAATTTCTCAAAATTCAAGTTTTCATGGACATTTTGAAATGAAAAAACGCTGCAAATTATTACACAATGGTTTATTATTTTTCTATATAGATCACTCGTCTACAAAATCACCAAAAAACCCAATATGTAGAAGAAAAAAAAAATCACCAACCATCGATTGATTGCATTTCGGTCAGCTCTAATTTGAACGGAGATTAGGCCTCTTTTGCGATTCACACTCGTGTTTTGATTTATATATATTTCAATATAAACCCTTAAATTTTCGTAGGGAGCGAACGGTTACTCCTACAGAGCTCCGCGGGGTCTCAAAAAATTCTATAGAATCTTAAATTGAAGGAAAAACAATACCTTTATATCAAAATTTTTTGAGTTAGGGCGTTTTCAAAATTTCAAAATTGATTTTGGAACCCTTAGAAGTGACCTACATCAACCAAAATCTTCGGGGCACAACTAGACCCCGAATGGAGCCTACATACCAAATTTCATCAAAATCGGTCTATGCTAAGTGGCAAAAGTGCCGCGTACGGCGGACTGCGGACGGCCAAATTTTTATTCGATTTTTGGATTCTACGTACCTTGAAACGTAAACCATCAAATTTTGAGGGGGTGTTAAAATTTTTTTTTCTTGGTCGATTCGAAAGGTTCATTATTGAAAATAATAAACCAAAAGCACTAGAAAAGGCACATAGCTTTCTCGTAGCAATAAACCGATTGTATAAATCGATGATACGATGCATTGGAGCCAATCTCAAAACATCAATCTCTAAGTACCTTGGACTTCCCTCTAAAGGATCCATTCACACATTAACCCGCATAATTCCTGAAAACTTCTTCTAAATCAGGTGGAAAATGTAGAAGTTATGGCTGTTACGAGGTTTTTACGTTTGCGCACGCGCAGAGGCTACTGTCAATATAGGTACGATGATTTTATTAGAGAACCATCTACACAAGAAAGGAATGCAAGGCATTATAAATTGTAATAGCAAAAATGGTAAACAATATAAGTAATTTATATTTAGGTAGTATACTAAGTATACAATATATTTTATTATATTTAAGTAGTTGGAATATTATAGTTGAGAAATTTTCTACATTTAGAACATCCATAATTGAAAAATACTGCTAAAACCGTACTCTAACTTTTCTCCCTCAGACTGTCTGAATTTCCCAAAAAAATTCGGCGTTCAGGCTTTTCCCAGGTTTTTTTGGGAAAAAAATTGAATTTCCTGAGTTTTCCTGTAGAGTAAAATTCCCTGTGTATTCCATGTTTTCCAGGTCGCTGGACAACCTGCAGTAATTTGTTTGGCAAGAAGGATGTGTTGTTTGTTCTGGTGGAACCATTTTCCATTCCATTTCATGAATTATTGGAGTTTTCATCAACTCTTGAGATATTTATTGAAGAACTAGAACTTCTCCCCAAGGCTGGTCCTCAAATGGTTGTTGTTATTTATTGTTATTATATAATCATGTTCTCTATTATTATTTTAGCGTTAACCTTCATTACTTAAGTTTCAGCTTTTATTGTTGTTGAGTGAATTGGGACAAAAAAAGCATAGATGGCAGCATATGATTTTGCGCAAATATAAATTTTTTTGAATTTTCTCCACATGGCTTGTTTTAATATATTATTCAGATATATTGAAAAATGTTGTACAAGCCATGAGGAGAAAATTTTAACAAATTTCATATTTGCTCAATATCTGTGAGGCGGAAAGCGAAAAGGGACCTCTCGTCGGCGTTCGTCGAAATGGAGTTATTGCTATTTTCTCAATCTGTACAGATTTATGAAGAATTTAAGACCAAAAGCAACCTTGTAGCTCAAAAAATGACGAAGCTGCAGTATTTCAGTGTTTTATAACAGAAAAAATGGATTATGAGAAAAACGACCATAAACTTCAAAATGCTACCTTAAATTCTTCTTAAGATTCTTATGCTGTCATATATGCTATTTCTGCCCCAATTCACATAACAATAAAAGCTAATCCTAAATAATAAGACCGATAATGCTAAATTCTCTATTCCAATCATCATTCTGAGTATCTAAACTTGGTACAGAGAACAAGCTTCTTGTACTTGATCTGTAGTTACTTTTCAAATTTGGATCCTTTCTAAAATATTAACTATTGATGATTTTGCAAATACGTCGTTTTCCAGTCTTTTCGTGCAATCTACTTCGTTTCAACAATGAAATCCTCTTTTGTCTCCTACACGTTGAGTATTGGTCCTTCAGATAACCTCCGTTTTGCCACATTATCACCATCTCATCACTTCCTACCCGCTATGCGCTCAGCCCCGATTCCTCGTCCTCGAGCTCGGATCAACTGTCCACTTCTTGATTACAACGTTCATCTGATGATTTTAAATCGCCCGAAAAACGCCCTCCACTGCAACCTAAATGAGTCCCGGAATCTGCCACCATGTTAAGCTTCAAAATGAGCAAAATGCATATTCAATAATTCCGGTAATTTCGGTCAACTACGATACGGAAAACGGTAATTCACTTATTACATACTTAGAAACTAATTAACATTCATCAATTTTGAATTTTCATTTTAAATTCACAATTCACTTGAATTATTTTTATTTAACGGGTTATAGGATTATTATGTAGATCCCAACGAGTAAGGACAATATTTTTCACATTGGAACGAACGTTGCTTCAATTGCTTCAAATTTTG
Organism: Apolygus lucorum; assembly: GCA_009739505.2. NCBI lineage: Eukaryota > Metazoa > Arthropoda > Insecta > Hemiptera > Miridae > Apolygus > Apolygus lucorum. The sequence goes on from CM019180.2 coordinate 28,178,045, forward strand.
ACATTCCTCAATCATTTTCTACTTAGCTGTTAAAAACTTTGCTTTGTGTTTACAGGTATCCGGACGAATGACAAACGAAGTCAAAGACGGAGGATAAAGATTATTTTTGTTCATAAATATAATTTTTACTTTCTCTAAAATATCATTATTTATCTTTATTTTTTATTCCACATCTACTCGCTATTCTTTATGAGATATCTCTTTTTTCATACAATCGAGAAAGTTGTGAGAATTGAACTTTCAATTCGTGCATAAATACCAAGTAAATATTTTAAAAAAAAGATTCGGACCTACCAAAATTCAATACTGAGCTTTCACATACCAACGGTGATGGAATCAGTCTGCCTTGAAAATGACGTAGAATTCCACCCCAAATTCGTCGAACCTGCCCGAGGCCCAACGAACCAGACACCTTGATTTCTATGAGCGCAACCACGTTTTTTAGCATTCAAACGTATTTTTCACCCCTAATTAGCGGAGTAAAATTAAAACAAATTATACCATTAGAAAGCTGAGATCTTTGCGCAGTTTTTGACGTAGAGGTACGTGAAAAATCATTTGGAAGTAAAACCTTAACAAACAAAAGAAAAAGTAGGAAATTTTGACAATTTTACAAAAATGACTTTACGAGTTGATTTTTCACCCATCACGACCTTTCCAAAAAATTTTGTATAGCCACTAGAAAGATGGTAAATTTAACGCCATATCCAACGGTGTAATTAGACTTTGAATTGCTCGTAAGTAAGGCGAGTTATGGTCATTTTTATGGCTTAAGGTCGAAAACACGAAAAAAATTAAGAGTCTAACGAAAAATTGCTAATAGACACTTTCTTACTAAAATTAGTTGTAGAATGGACTCGCGAAGTTTTTCGGTCCTTAACATGGGACACCCTGTATACTATGCCTTTCCTTCGGAATTAGGAGCCTCCGCTTACCCAATGTTTGTCTTGAAAAAAGTTGAATTTTTTGGAAAAGGTTGAATTTGACTTGGAAAAGATTGAATTTGTTTTTGAAAAGGTTGAATTTGTTTTGGAAAAGGTTGAATTTGCGTTGGAAAAGGTTGAATTTGAGTTGGAAATGGTTGAATTTGACTTGGAAAAGATTGAATTTGTTTTGGAAAAGGTTGAATTTGAGTTGGAAATGGTTGAATTTGACAATGAAATGCAATAAATATCTAGATAGTTATTACCTGATGTAAAATACCTCAAATGTAACTAGTTGATATGTTAACAAATAAAAGCTTAAAAAAATTATCGAAAATGAAGAACCAATAATCAAAAAGAATCTCTCTGGTAAAATTCTGGAATGTTTGTACGAAATCGCGGTGTAAAAGTGAGATATTTAAAAGCGAAGAGAAAAAGCGACGAAGGGCGGGCGAGCGGACTTGTTGAGCACGAGGAGGGGAAGCCACCTGGTTGTCGAACCCTCTGCTTGGGGAACAGCTGGACCTGGTTCCTTCGCTCCTCCACCTAAATGGCGTCCAAGAACCGCACGACGCAACATCAACAACAACATCTTCGCTTCAACAACATCATGTTGTCGTTTTCGTTGAAGCTGGTCGACATTCGAGCCGATTTGGGGGGTTTGAAACGGTGATATGAAAGAATTCAACGTCGTCGGAACCGCTTGATGAGGAGCAATTGGCGGTGCTATAAATAGAAGGCTAAACGCGTCATGTGAGGTCTTCGATTGAGATTACGAAGCCGCGAGCCGTTTAAATAGGACCTGCATGTTATGAAGAGAAATTTGAAGTCAAAATGTGGTCGATTTCAATCAAATGCGTTTTTCACGCCAATTCATAAGGAAAATGAAAGTTTCATACTGATCAAACCAAAAACAAATCACACTATTGAGCTGCAATCATCGTAAATCATCATTTATTGTGTTATTAAGGCTGGGAGATGTCAAATTTTAGTGGAACGAAAAAACGATTTTGATTCATTCGAAGGTGGAATTGTGGTGGTTTTAGGGTGGAATTTCGAGTAGGGTTGAAGAATTTCGAGTTGTGTAGAAGGAGGGTTGGAGATCGTAGGGGTGAGATGACGGAGGGGAGAAGAGTGGTTGTTGTGGTTACCTCTGGGTCGTCCGAAAACTTCGATGACCATTATCAGTCCTATATTAGGGCCAAAGGTGTCATCAGATCAGCCAGGGCGTAATCCAGAGTTGAAAGGCACTCGCACTTGTTCACTGATATTTCGGAAGGGACGTCAAAAAAAAAAAAACTGATAACGAATCCTTATAGGAACTGGCGGTGGGGGGGAGGAACGGTTCCCGGGAACAACAACAAAACACAATGTAACCTCCGCTGTGAACGGACTGAGCGGAGATGCCAACCCCCCACTCGGAGCCGGACGGGTTTTTGCCCCCCACTTCGAGGAGTTCGTGGCGGCGAGGCGGGGGGAGGGGGTGTTTTGAGGGTCAGGCGAGGCGCGGGGTTCGGGTCGGTGGGTCACGGGACGGCGCGGGGAGGAGATCCGCGCACTGAAACTTTCAATTAAACCCAAACGCGATTAAAGGAGCTTAGCGGGGGGGGGGGGGGGGGGGGCTCCGACGACGAGCCGGTGTCTCGCGGGCGACAGGCAACGCTGCGAGGCGGCTCGTCATCTCACCCCCAACAGAGTTGGGGAAAAAAGATTGAAAATTATTACACAAAGGTAGCGGAAGCTTTGTTTACACTTTTCAAGGTTGAGAAATGAAGTTCTCCAAAATCGAAATTTCCACTCGCTGTCTGTCATGAAATCCTTGTAACGGGTATAACTATACGAAGTCATTGTCCGATTTCGATGATATGTTCAGGGATGGTGAGGGTTGGCGTGTAGATGGTCCCCTATGAAAATCATCACCCCCGGACTGAGCGCATGCGCAAACGTGAATTCCCTGTAACAGCCATAAATTCCACATTTTTCATCCAATTTCGATGAAATTTTCAGGGATTATGCGGATCAGGTTGTAGATGGTCCCCAATGAAAATCAAGGCCTTAAAATTGAAATTAATCTCCGCGCATGCGCAAACGTAAAATTCTTGTAACAGCCATAAAATTTTTCATCAAATTTGATGAAATTTTCTAGGATTTTGATTTATTATTTTCAATAATGAACCTTTGGAATCGACCAAGGCAAAATTTTTTCAACACCCCCTCAAAATTTGATGGTTTACGTTTCAAGGTACGTTGAATCCAAAAATCGAATAAAAATTTGGCCGTCCGTCCGCCGTACGCGGCACTTTTACCACTTAGCATTGACCGATTTTGATGAAATTTGGTATGTAGGCTCCATTTGGGGTCTAGTTGTGCCCCGAAGCTTTTGGTTGATGTAGGTCACTTCTAAGGGTTCCAAAATCAATTTTGAAATTTTGAAAACGCCCTAACTCAAAAGATTTTGATATAAATGTATTGTTTTTCCTTCAATTTAAGATTCTATAGAATTTTTTGAGACCACCCGGAGCTCTGTAGGACAAACCGTTCGCTCTCTACGAGAATTTAAAGTTTGGACGTACGATAAATCAGAAACACGAGTGTGAATCGCAAAAGAGGCCTAATCTCCTTTCAAATTAAAGCTGACTGAAATGCGATCGATGTTTTTCTTCATGTTGGATGGTTGGTGGCTTTGCAGACGAGTGATCTATATAGAAAAATAAAAAATAAAAAACCATTGTGTAATAATTTGCAGCGTTTTTTAATTTGCGTGTGGATGGTCCCCTATGAAAATCATCTCCCCCATAACTTCTACATTTTCTATCCGATTTCGATGAAATTTTCAGGGATTATGCGGATTAGGTTTTAGATGGTCCCCAATGAAAATCAAGGCCGTAAAATTGAAAGTTATCTCTGCGCAAACGTAAAATCCTTGTAACGGCCATAACTCCCACATTTTCCGACAATATTCAGAGGTTGGTTACCTGTACAATCGGGTCATGGATACGAGGAAAATAAGTGCCACACCCACTTGGCAGCCGTTTTTATCAACGTTTTCACTCTAAATTCCAGCCCCTTTCGATGCTTGCTCGCTATTCTCAAATTTAAATGCAGGTAGGGAGGGAATTTATCTAAATTTCCTCTATTTCAAGAACAGGGAGTGTAGATGGTCCCCTATGAGGGTAGTGAAAGGTACTTAGAGATTGGTGTTTTGAGATTAGTTATTATGCATCAGATTATCTTTATAATCGGTTTATAGATACGAAGAAGCTATGTGCCACACCCACGTGGCAGACGTTTTTTATGACTTCAACTTCATTCATTGTCCCAAGGACATCATCATCATTCAATATTGACATTAAAGATTCTGTTGATAGTTTTCTGGATTGACAAAAAATCGATTCCATTGAGAATACATTCACATTCATTTGATATGGTTATATCAAACAACAATTTCAATGGATATCAACATGACGATTTTTGTTTAAAATGATCGCAGGTAAGTTCAATTCCCTGATAATAAATTCTCTGAGTTTTCCAGGATCAATTAATCATCGTCTTTTCCCAGGGGTTTAAATAAATGAATTAAACTATAATTTCAAATTAGATGAAATAGTATTGAATTGTTCGGGACCACGCGGAGCTCTGTAGGATAAACAGTTCGCTCCCTACGAAAACTCGGACTCGGGTCGGACTTACGATAGGTAAATCAGAAACACGAGTGTGAGTCACAAGAGAGGCCTGAGTTCCGTTCAAATTAAAGCTGACCGAAATGCGATCGTTGTTCGTTTCTTAGCATCCGGTAATCAAATTTCTAAATAATAAGGGCAACCTCAACTCACCTGTTTCTTTGAACCAAGTGTGAAGCGTTTATTTCTTCCAAATAAACTTGATTGTGAAGTAGGTAGGTACTTAGTATCTATGGTTGGTAGATGGTGACAATGGCAACCTGTGTTCTTTGCATACGAGTGATGTATAGCATTTCCAAGTCAAAGTCAACCTTTTCCAAGTCAAATTCAACCTTTTCCCACTCAAATTCAACCGTTTCCAAGTCAAATTCAACCTTTCCCAACTTAAATTCAACCTTTTCCAACTCAAATTCAACCTTTTCCAACTCAAATTCAACGTTTTCTAAGTCAAATTCAACCTTTTCCAACTCAAATTCAACCTTTTCCAAGTCAAATTCAACCTTTTCCAACTCAAATTCAACCTTTTCACCATTTTTAGGGAAATGACCAAGAATACGCACAAGCCTCAAATGTAGTACCAAATGCTTGTCTGTGATTGGGGACTGGGCGCAAAGGTCAGCTTTGGAAATTTCTAACGCTTCACATTTCTAGTCCATGTGATCGCCAGCTTGGGATTTCCATATCAATGGAAGCACAAATGGAGAACTTTAGGAACAATTGGCGAAGGTGTCTTTTAAAAATTTGGATCAATAGATTAAATTTTTTTTAAAACTGCTTCTAGGAAAAAGTTGAATTTGCCTTGGGAATGCTATAAATTACATTTTTTGTTGATTTCTTTCTTTAATAAAACATGATTTTGTTTTATGTATAGAGGTACCTACCTACTGCGTTTGGAGTATTGTTTTTAAAACAGTACCCAATCACAGACAAGCATTGGGTATTACATTTAGGACTTGTGCGTATTTTTCATAATTTCCTTAATAATGGTGAAAAGGTTGAATTTGAATTGGAAATGCTATACATATAAAAAATAAACCGTTGTGTAATAATTTGCAGCGTTTTAAAAATAATTTTTTAAATGGTTTTCAAATATTTCTAGAAATAAATCCGAGATGATCATTTTAATTATTTTCTTGAAATGTTTTAAACGCCTTATTGGGGCAGAATTACGGACCTCCCTTACAGAAGAACTTGTAGAAACATCGGGAGGCTTTATAGTGCAAGATGGAGGTCGTCGGTTGGAACACATAATGAAGAACTGTAAAACCAGACAGTCGTAGTGTTGTGTTACCCAGGAGGAAAGGAATTTCCGTGGAACGGTTGTCATCGACCACGCCTAAAAGGTCTTCATGACTTGTCGGGGGGGGGGGGGGGGGATGGGGTCATATTCCCCTTCCTCTTTTCGTATAGAAGTAGGCTGACTCGCCCCGTTGGCGATCTCCACTCCGCCTATCGTTCTGGATGTGGTTGACCAAAGTGATACAGAAAGCTGGTGGCGCGGAACTCATGATTCAATCAACTTTATGTACGTTCATTTTGTACAATAAATGTTACAATTCGGAAGGAGAAACCCACAGAAGAAGAGATCCAAACAGCAAAACAGTCTGCAAAGTGGGAGTGGTACAAAGCTTCCAAAGTAACAAGATAGGGTAATATAATTAAAGGAGATTATCAGAATCATCAACTTACTAAGCGGCCGACTTAAGGTCAATCATCCAGGAAATAGTTCCAGAAACGACCGACACGTTGCGTTGCCAAAATGAAATCCAACTCAGTTCACGTTTTTCTCCTCGCCTGTTCATAGAATTCTCATTTTCAAATAAACAATTTTTCAAATTTTTTTTTTCGTGAACATACAACCGTTAATTTGAAGAAGTGAGCTTATAGCACTCAATGTATATCTACAAAATTTTAGGTTCTGAACATCGGGAGTGCGGCGAAAGCGTCGGAAGGAAAATCGGCAATAAGACGATGTTTAGAGGAAATCGAGTATAAAAGACCTTCCTCAGCCCAATCCACACAATTACAAAACACGTTTCCATTTGAAAAGTATTTTCCAAATCCATCGATACGACCACCAATATTTTTGGACATAGCACCATTTCGAACTGAGGAATCGACATAGAATTAGTTGACGTAAAAATACTTTTGGTTTATTATTTTCAATAATAAACCTTTGGAATCGACCAAGAAAAAAAACGTCTGCCAAGTTGGGTGGGCAGTATAGCTTCCTCACTCATTGTAACATGGACGTATAGAATCAGTTGGCGAAAACTAGGCGGGGGCTTCGCCCCCTGCACCCCCGGATGATTTCCGCTTAGAGCCTAATGGCTAAAATGTGACATACCTTGAAAAGGTTTTTGCTCTCTCTCCCTCTTTATCTTTCTTCCACTGTAATATTTAAGCTCACTCAGCTGATCAGTGACCACTCAGGCACCTTCAGCATTCTCCGTTGACCCGCCCTCTCAAATTTCAGATTCCTGCGTTCAACAGGAGAGGAAATGGCCTTGGAGCTCACTCAGCTGATCAGTGACCACTCAGGCACCTTCAGCATTCTCCATTGACCCTGCCTCTCAAATTTCAGCTTCCTGCGTTCAACAGGAGAGAAAATGGCCTTAGAGCTCACTCAGCTGATCAGTGATCACTCAGGCGCCTTCAGCATTCTCCATTGACCCGCCCTCTCAAATTTCAGCTTCCTGCGTTCAACAGGAGAGAAAATGGCCTTGGAGCTCACTCAGCTGATCAGTGATCACTCAGGCGCCTTCAGCATTCTCCATTGCATACGCAGCGGCTATTGCTTGACCAATTTGATTGAAACTTATAGGGTGTCTCTTACAAGTTAGTACCTAACTAACCTCCAAATTTGAGCAAAATCGGTTCATTAGAAACCGAGAAACCGAGGTTCCAGGAAATTCACGTTTGCGCATGCGCACTCACTCCTATTGGTCCGAAGGTGCTGAAATTTATAGGGGACCGTCTAGGACCTAACCCGCACAATCCCTGAAAATTTCATCAAAATCGGACCACAGGTTAGTATAGTTTTGCCCGGGACAAGGATTGACCACAGACAGACCGACAGACAGACAGACCGACAGACCGACAGACAGACAGACAGACAGACACGGAACCAAAATTGTTCGGGAAGCTCTAAAACGCAAAAAGCAAGTGGAAATTTTGATTTTGGAGGACATTTTTTTTTCACTTCTTTCACGAATACAAAGCTTCCCTACCTTCGGTAGTGAGGAAGCAAAACAATTTTTAACACCCCCTCTAAATTTTTTGGTTTACGTTTCAAGGTACGTAGAATCCAAAAATCGAATAAAAATCTGGCCGTCCGTCCGCCGTACGCGGCACTTTTGCCTCTTTGCATTGACCAATTTTGATGAAATTTGGTATGTAGGCTCCATTTGGGGTCTAGTTGTGCCCCGAAGATGTTGGTTGATGTAGGTCACTTCTAAGGGTTGAAAAATGAATTTTTGAAATTTTGAAAACGCCCTAAATCCAAAAATTTTGATGTAAAGGTATTGTTTTTTCCTTCAATTTAAGATTCTATAGAATTTTTTGAGACCACGCGGAGCTCTGTAGGACAAACCGTTCGCTCCCTACGAGAATTTAAGGGTTGGACGTACGATGAATCAGAAACACGAGTGTGAATCGCAAAAGAGGGCTAATCTCCGTTCAAATTTTAGCTGACCGAAATGCGATCGATGTTTAATTGTGTTGTGTGCGATGTTGTAACCATTGTGTAATAATTTGCAGCGTTTTTTTGTATTGTGAAGCAGTAAACTACCACCGACGAATTCTCCAATACAAATTTGTGTTTACCGTAATTTGATTTTGGTTCATTATGTTCAATAATGAACCTTTGGAATCGACTAAGAAAAAAAAGTTTTAACCCCCCCTCAAAATTTGTTGGTTTGAAAAGACGTAGAATCCGAAAATCGAAAAAAAATTTCCGTCCGTCCGCGGCACTTTCCTCACTTAGCATTGACCAATTTTGATGAAATTTGGTATGTAGGCTCCATTCGGGGTCCAGTTGTGCTCCGAAGATTTTGGTTGATGTTGGTCACTTCTAAGGGTTGAAAATTTGAAAACGCCCTAACTCAAAAACTGTTTGTATAGAGGTTTTTCCATCAATTTAAGATAGTATAGAATTTTTAGAGACCACGCGGAGCCCTGCAGGACAATCCGTTCGCTCCCTACGAGAATGTAAGGGAGAATCTGTCCCTTCAATTCTCTGTGCAATGTGAGAACCTAAAACTATAACTCTTTCCATATTGGACCCGGTGGCTCAGGGGTAGTGCGTTAGTCTAGCGTTCCGGGTTCGAATCATGCTCTCGCTCAGAAATTTTTTGATCCCATCACATCAACTGTTGGTTTATTATTTTTATATCTACTTTCGATCGATGTGTTTCCTCATGTTTTTGATGGTAACAATGTCAAAGCCGTGATCTTTACAGACGAGTGATCTATATAGAAAAATAATAAACCATTGTGTAATAATTTGCAGCTATTTTTTTCTTTACGTCTGAAAACTAGCTCTCACGGATCATGCTGATATCGATGTTCATCCTTCTTGGATCAAGTTCAAATTAGGTGACTGAGGTCGGGAATTTTTCTAAGCTCTCCCTGTTACACAGAACTAACAGTGAACCCTCCCCCTTATTTCTGATTCCCGATTCACCAGGAAGTTATTTACAGGCAACCACAATTCAAAGGTTCAATTCGCTCAGTTGTTGCGAATCTGGAAATTTCGATTTTTGCATCCGAGTCTACCAAGATAGCGGAAGCATTGTTTTCTTTTTCAAGGTTGAAAATAAAAAATCTTCAAAACAAAAATTTCAACTCGTGATTTACATTTTGGAACTTCTTGAACAATTAAGGTTTCGAGTCTGTCACGAAACTCCTGTAACTGGCAAAATACACCAAGTTATTGTCTAATTTCGATGAAATTTTCAGAAATTCGCAGTTTGGCGTGTAGTTGGTCCCCTATGAGGGTAGTGCAAGGTACTTAGAAATTGATTTTTAGAGGTTATCGACTTCGCAGGCAGCTACTATACAAAACCGCTACAAATTATTACAGAAAGGTTTATAATTTTTCTGTGCACATCACTCGCCTGCAAAGAATACAGCTTTGCCATTGCCACTACCTACCAACCATACATTTTTTCGCTTATTTTGAAGAAATGAACGCACTGTAAAAATGCACAATGTACTTAATCCGAAGAAATAGGGAGTTGTGGGTTCCTTCATAAGGAAATTTGATTACTCGTTGCTAAGGACGCAAAACTGAATACAACTCGCAGAAACGCACAACGATCGCATTTTGGCCAGCTAAAATTTTAAAGGAGATTAGGCCTCTTTTGCGATTCACACTCGTGTTTCACAACTCTCGAGTTCTCGTAGGGAGCGAACGGTTGGTCTTAAGAGCTCTGGGTGGTCTCATTTGATTCTAAAAATTCAATACTATTCTAAATTGATGAAAGAATAATACCTAACAACCATTCCTAAGAAGGCTATGGTTTTTTAAACGTTCAGGTAATACAATTTCGAGTCAAATATTCGGATAAGATTATTAATTTGACATCGAATGGTCAAAATGATCTCATGCCACTCCTAAACGTGAATTCGACTTGAAAATAAACATCGGATCATACGTGCTCATATATTTATACTTCATGTCAAATTTCAATCATATTTAGCTCAAAAGTTAGCAAAATTGAGTCAAAACTAGAGAAAACAGCCCAATTTCAAAATAATGTCACAATTCCGAGTATTTTCTGAATTAGAGCAAAATCGAGCTCATAATCGAGCTTATTACTACCGACATAAACTAATAGTTATTTGTTGAATGTTCTCGCCAGTCTACTTTTGATTTGGAAAACGAAAGGATTTACCACATTCTATTAGAAGGGTTCATTCCAATCAGCAGAGAACTCCTACTCATCAAGTTACAATAAGTTAAGTCCAACCTCGATAACCGTGCCGGCAGGATAATGATATACGCAATACGCCACTGAAATTAGTCCCTTAAAATGTGAAAAAATCGTTTTCAATACTTTTTTTTAAAAATAAAATCTGCCGTTTTGGACTTCTTAACTGTATGGCGGGCATTCGCACAGCGAGTTCATTGACCCACCGTCCAAGATGACGGTGAAAGCTCGCAATGGGCCTCGAATAGTGAAGTGGCGGTGGGGATCACTGTGACGAAATTGCTGGTGTAACCCGGTTAACAGGGAGTTGTGGACTATTCAGTCACTTTTCGATATGAAGGATGAGGAAAAATAAAACTTTGAGGGACAGGAAACCTTTAGACGTTTCTCTTGATAAATTGTTGATGAGGACCAGTAAGGACTAAGCATCTAAGATCAGATCATGAATGAATGATCACAGTAATGATGTAGAATTATGGGCTGCATATGATTTACCTCTTAACACCTAATACAGGGTATCCACAGAATTCCTGAAAAAAAAACTTAAGTTTTGAAGGTTTTCCAGGGTCAATATTCGATTTTTTCCAAAGTTCTACATGAAAATTCATTGAATCAATAAATGAGATCATAATTTCTCAAAATTCAGGTTTTTCGGAACATTTTGAAATGAAAAAGCATCAGAAATACTAGCTTCACTCAAAACATCTTCAAAGGGTTTTTTTATCACCTTCGATCGTTAGAAAAGTCAAGAAAGAACGTTAAAATCTTCGAAACATGTTGGTTTGCTCGTGGGGATTGGCAACTTCTAGGGTTGTTTTCACCTTCGATTGTTAGAAAAAATCGAGAATGAAAATTAAAATCATCGGAATTCGTTGGTTTACTCGAGAGAAATGGCCACTTCAAAGGCTTGTCTTCTCCTTCGATTGTTTGGAAAAGTCGAGAATGAACGTTAAAATCATCGAAACATGTTGGTTTAATCGAGAGAAATGGCCACTTCAAAGGCTTGTTTTCTCCTTCGATTGTTTGGAAAAGTCGAGAATGAACGTTAAAATCATCGGAATTCGTTGGTTTACTCGAGAGAAATGGCCACTTCAAAGGCTTGTTTTCATCTTCGATTGTTCGAAAATGTCGAGAATGAACGTTAAAATCATCGAAACATGTTGGTTTACTCGAGAGAAATGGCCACTTCAAAGGCTTGTTTTCACTTCCGATTGTTTGAAATTTGTCGAGAATGAACGTTAAAATCATCGAAACATGTTGGTTTACTCGAGAGAAATGGCCACTTCAAAGGCTTGTTTTCTCCTTCCATTGTTTGGAAAACTCGAGAATGAACGTTGAAATCTTCGAAACATGTTGGTTTGCTCGAGAGAAACGACGACTTCTTAGGCTTGTTTTCATCTTCGATTGTTCGAAAATGTCGAGAATGAACGTTTAAATCTTCGAAACTTGTTGGTTTTCTCGTGGGAATTGACCACTTCTAGGGTTGTTTTCGCCTTCGATTGTTCGAAAAAGTCGAGTCTGAACGTTGAAATCTTCGATAATTGTTGGTTTACTCGAGAGAAACGACCACTTCAAAGGCGTATTTTCACCTTGGATTGTTCGAAAAAGTCGAGAATGAACGTTGAAATCATCGGAATTCGTTGGTTTACTCGAGAGAAATGGCCACTTCATATGCTTGTTTTCACTTTCGATTGTTAGAAAAAGTCGCGAATGAACGTTAAAATCTTCGAAACATGTTGGTTTGCTCAAAGACAAGACATCTTCAGAGGCTTTTCATCACCTCCGATTGTTTGAAATTTGTCGAGAATGAACGTTAAAATCATCGAAACATGTTGGTTTCCTCGAGAGAAATGGCCACTTCAAGGGCTTGTTTTCTCCTTCGATTGTTTGAAAATGTCGAGAATGAACGTTAAAATCATCGAAACATGTTGGTTTACTCGAGAGAAATGGCCACTTCAAAGGCTTGTTTTCTCCTTCCATTGTTTGGAAAAGTCGAGAATGAACGTTGAAATCTTCGAAACATGTTGGTTTGCTCGAGAAAAACAACGACTTCTTAGGCTTGTTTTCAGTTTCAATTGTTTGAAAAAGACGAGAATGAACGTTAAAATCATCGGAATTCGTTGGTTTGCCCGAGAGAAACAACCAACTTCTAAGGCTTGTTTTCATCTTCGATTGTTCGAAAATGTCAAGAATGAACGTTTAAATCTTCGAAACTTGTTGGTTTCCTCGTGGAAATTGACCAATTCTAGGGTTGTTTTCACCTTCGATTGTTCGAAAAAGTCGAGTCTGAACGTTGAAATCTTCGAGAATTGTTGGTTTAATCGAGAGAAACGACCACTTCAAAGGCTTACTTTCACCTTCGATTGTTCGAAAAAGTCGAGAATGAACGTTAAAATCATCGGAATTCGTTGGTTTACTCGAGAGGAAAGGCCACTTCATATGCTTGGTTTCACCTTCGATTGTTTAATCCATATCATACCTGGTCGTTTCATCGAAATCGAATGGAAAATGTGGAAGTTATAGAGGAGAAAATTTGGAAAACTGCAGTTGCAGTTGTGATTGTTACAAGGAATCCACTTTTGCGTATGCGCAGCAGCTAACATCAGTCAGGGTTGATGATTTTCAAAGGAGACCTTCTTCTAGTTCCACGGAATAAAATTACTACCCACTAAGTAAAATTTTCATGTGTGAGTATTTTTCCCTACTAAAACGTTTCCCCTTCAGACTGAAGGAAATTCCCTGAGTATTCCAGTAAAGTAAAATTTGCTGAGTATTTCCGGTTTTCCAGGTCGCTGGACACCCTGTATTAATAAAGATACAGAAATGTAACCGAAATTGAAGTCGTATCTCAAAAAACTACATGTATACCAACTTTCATTCATAAATTCTGAGCACATTCGCCAACTACCTTTCGGAAGGAAACCGTAAAAACGTTTGACACCGCCACTAACGCCATCCATTTTTTAGAATCACACGAACAAGGGCCGTCCACCATAGTCTATAGCCGAAAGGATCTCCAAATTTCTGAGTAACACTTGGAAAAAAAGTGTGCCAAATGGGTGTATCCATCCTTCCTCGTATCCATAATTCGATAGTATACATGATCCGTTGATAAATATGTAGCTTATCTCAAAACATCAATCTCCAAGTACCTTGCACTACCATAATAGTTGAACATCTACAACCCAATATGCATAATCCCTGAAAATTTCATCGAATTCGGATTGAAAATGTAGAAATTATGGCTGTGATAAGGAATTCACATTTGCGCGAGAGCAGCGGCTTTCAGTCCGGGGAGGTTTTCATAGGGGAACCATCAAGACGCCACTCTGAACAAACTCGGAAAAATTCAACAAATTCAGATAAAAAACGTCTGCCAAGTGGGTGTGGCACATAGCTTCCTCGTACCCATAACCCGATTATATAGATGATCAGATGCATAGTTGTTAATCTCAAAACACCAATCTCTAAGTAGGTACCTTCGACTACCCTCATAGGGAACCATCTACACGCTAATCTGGACAATCCTAGAAAATTTCATCAAATTCGGATGAAAAATTAAGTGAGTAGATGTATGTGATTGGATCAAAAAAAACTTTTTTAACAAAAAAATGGACCGACCTCAAAAATGATGTCCGTGAACACCAAAAAGGAAAAAATAATAATCTCAGCGAAAACACACTGATGTATTTGGTTGTTGGATATAAATATCTTGTCAACAGATGGTATGTTGGAATACCAACATGATATATAACAATTATTTGTAATGTGATTCACACTCATTGTCACACTCATATCCTCCATCATACGATAGCAGTGACGTACTACCCAATAGTTTTGGAACACTTATCTCTACTCGTATTCATGTTTTGTAATACTCACCAGATCATGTGAGTATTACTTAACAACCACAGTGTATCCAGATAGGTAGGTAGGTACGCATTGAAGTCGCCGCCGTGCCCATCTGTAGACACAAACTAATCACCTTCCTTACTCGATGATCTGGATAGCATTACAAGAGTAAGTACCTACCATTGAGTTAAAATGTGCTCCCCAAACTATCAGGTACCTAGTACGTCTCTGCTGCCATATGGGTATGATAGTAAGTGTGAACCTCCCTAGGAATGGTTGTGACGAGTAATTTGAGACTCTATTATTACATGAGACTGTTTATTTTATTGGTGGATATATTATATTGTAGCAACATACCTTCGGAATCGTTGTTACCTAATTAACGTTCAAAACCGTCCACAATTTTAGACGATATATACGTTCATACTCGGTGTGGAAGCATGTCTGTGGTATGGGAGGTATGTACCTATATTTCCGAAAACGAATAAAATGTTGGTAAGTAGAACATCTAGGAGACGTTTGTGTCTACAGGTGAGCACGGCGGCGACTTCAATGCGTACCTACCTACCTATCTGGATACACTGTGGTTGTTAAGTAATACTCACATGATCTGGTGAGTATTACAAAACATGAATACGAGTAGAGATAAGTGTTCCAAAACTATTGGGTAGTACGTCACTGCTATCGTATGATGGAGGATATGAGTGTGACAATGAGTGTGAATCACATTACAAATAATTGTTATATATCATGTTGGTATTCCAACATACCATCTGTTGACAAGATATTTATATCCAACAACCAAATACATCAGTGTGTTTTCGCTGAGATTATTATTTTTTCCTTTTTGGTGTTCACGGACATCATTTTTGAGGTCGGTCCATTTTTTTGTTAAAAAAGTTTTTATTTTATTATTTTTCCATTTTATATTATTTTTTATTTTTCACTTTTTAGTGGTCCTCAATTTAAATCAGAAATTAATTTACCCGCAGTTTTTCGATCAGTTTTCGCAATGTAGATCTACTTCAATACTGTGCATCTTTTCAGTAAGGTGAACTAGAAGCAATAGGATGGACGACATTTTGTAATCCGGATCAGTTTCCATACGTGTAGATGAGTTTCCGTTTATGGATCAGTTCAGGAGTTATTTGGGTCACTTTCCTTCTTAGCCATCTACTCTCATATCCCTTAACTGTTCGACTTCCCTCATATATCGTAGGTACTTGGTAGTTCTGACAACACAATTCAACAACTCAACCATGACATGATTGACGAGGGAGCTAAGTGCTACATCCACTTGATAGAAAACCCTTTATCACCTAACTGTACTATACACCTCATATTTGGAATGGCACTACGCAGTTATGGCAATCTCCTATACTATTGCCTTCCCAACTGTATTATGGATGACGAGGAAGCTATGTGCTACACCCACTTGGTAGAATACCCTCTCATCACCGAGTTGTACTATATACCTCATATTTGGTACAGCACAATGTACTTCTGAAGATCTCCTATACCATAACCTACCCAACTATATTATGGATGAGGAGGAAGCTATGTGCTACACCCACTTGGTAGAATACCCTCTAATCACCTAACTGTACTATTTTATTTCTAATATTTGGTACGGCACTATGCAGTTCTGACGATCTCCTATACCATTACCTACCCAACTATATTTTGGAGGAGGAGGAAGCTATGTGCTACACCCACTTGGTAGAATACCCTCTCTTAACTTAACTGTACTATTTTATTTCTATTATTTGGTACGGCACTATGCAGTTCTGACGATCTCCTATACCATTACCTGCCTAACTATATTATGGATGACGAGGGAGCTATGTGCTACACCCACTTGGTAGAATACCCTCTTATTACCTAATTGTACTATTATATCCCTGATATTTGGTACGGCACTATGCAGATCTGACGATCTCCTACACTGTTACCTACCCAATCATGTTATTAGTGTTGAGAGAGCTATG
Organism: Apolygus lucorum; assembly: GCA_009739505.2. Classification (NCBI taxonomy): domain Eukaryota; kingdom Metazoa; phylum Arthropoda; class Insecta; order Hemiptera; family Miridae; genus Apolygus; species Apolygus lucorum. The sequence goes on from CM019180.2 coordinate 28,194,421, forward strand.
TGCTACACCCACATGGTAGAATACCCTCTTATCACCTAACTGTACTATTATATCCCTAATATTTGGTACAGCACTATGCAGTTCTGACGATCTCCTATACCATTACCTACCCAACTATATTATGGATGAGGAGGAAGCTATGTGCTACACCCACTTGGTAAAATACCCTCTTATCACCTAACTGTAGGTACTATTATATCCCTAATATTTGGTACGGCACTATGCAGATCTGACGATCTCCTACACTGTTACCTACCCAATCGTGTTACCTATCAGTAATGAGGGGGCTATGTGCTACACCCACTTGGTAGAATACCCTCTTATTACCTAATTGTACTATTATATCCCTGATATTTGGTACGGCACTATGCAGATCTGACGATCTCCTACACTGTTACCTACCCAATCATGTTATTAGTGTTGAGAGAGCTATGTGCTACACCCACATGGTAGAATACCTAACTTACAGTACTATGATTATCCTTCATATTTGGTAGGAAAACTCAATTACTCGAGCATTGATGAACACGTTTGATGTGGCTCATGCAGGTTCTGAGCGAATAACCCACCATAATTTCCCCCTTTCTCATCACTGCAGCACCTTTTAGTTATCGGAACCCCCTTCATATAGCATATCATTTTAAAGCTTACAATCAGACCTTTAATTTGACTATACACAAATGGTCCTCCATCGACTCAGTCGGAAGTCACAGGGCAAGAAGAGTGAATGCGGACCAACATTCCCGAAAACGGGACCCACGTTTTTCAACTTCATTCACAAATTTTCGATACTTCTAACAAAGCAAAATGAAATCTGTTTGAAACGGGACCACCACGGATACTTGTAGAACAAATTTCAAAAAGAACCAGACAGATTGGTACCAGAATAAAGAAATGCAAGCGACTCGGACATAAAAAAAAAAAAAAAAAAAAAAAAAAAAAAAAAAAAAAAAAAAAAAAAAAAAAAAAAAAAAAAAAAAAAAAAAAAAAACGTCCCACGACAACCCGAATTGAGTACCTCCTCTTTCGCGCGCCTTCGGCGCGTTGAAGTCGGTCAAAAAATACTTAGCCTCGGCTGGGATTCGAACCCGCGACCCCTGGGGGACAGTTGAAGCTACGGCTGTTACAAGGAATTCACGTTTGCGCATGCGCAGTCGCTTCTATCAGTCCGGGGATGATGATTTTCATAGGGGACTATCTACAACTTAATCCACATAATCCCTGAAAATTTCATCGAAATCGGATGAGAATTGGAGAAGTTATGGCATAGGCAAAGATTTCACATTTGCGCATGCGCAGCGGCTACTATCAGTCCGGGGGCGATGATTTTCATAGAGGACCATCGATACCCCAATCCGCATAAACGATGATTCGACTTTGAGATTCTACTTCGAGAACACCAAGAATCTTCGAACTTTGTTAACAAATATAGATATATAGATGTTTATTTGGCGCCATTTTGTACACTTTTGCAAGAAGATAAATTCATGATGCGATGCGACTTGCTCAGATTTCCTACCCGTCATTAGGCTTGGCCCGTGTTGTAGCGTAGGATCTTTGCGAAATCGCTTCATATCGGTAAATAAATTGACAGCTACTATACATCCAGACAATGGAAAGTAAAACTACACAAATTGAAAAGAGGTGTCAAAATTTCGTTGATGACTCCAATCCAGACGTTCACAGTTCATTATTGATTCGGAAATAATTGCGTCCCTCAAATTTTTTCTTCTCTCGGCCAGTTTCCCGTGAACGGGCTTGTTGAAAAAGGGTGGAGCAAAGATGGCGGCCTCTCGGCCCGGATATATTGCGCTGCATGCACGAGAAGAGCAGAAGCTCTACAACACCACGTCTCCCCTTCGGTCCAGATTCGGTTGAAGAACACATTTCACGAGGTCGTCCCGACTAAAAGGAAGATCCGAATCTAACGAAGACACCCGAAGATGGCCGAAAACTCACGAAAGACCTTTTTTTCATCCACTCTGGGGAGTACCGTGATATTTATCCCACAATAATTAGACATTATTTATATGAAATGGAACTGTTTCGATGTTGATCGATCGAAATTACGAGAGGGAACGATTGTTTTACGGTTTGAGCGGTTTTACGATATGATACTTGACTCGTTAGAAAGCTGAATCGATACAAGATTATCACTAAGCAAACGTCACAGGAGGGTGATGGCCTTGAGGTTGAGTCGGGAACAACTACGGAGTTATTTTCCCACTTCTGACAATAAAACTATAAACCAAGATGTTTTGACCCATAAGGTCATAATCATAGGTGATTCCTAAGTAGTTTTATATGATTACACGTCATAAAGACACACAGAAGTCCATAACAAATGTTACAAAGGGACTGTACCTACCCACTTTGGTAGGAGAAGGGTGGTGGTGTAGGGGACTCCACAGTTTGTTATATTATTTGTAGTTCACATGGTGTGTTGTTGCCATGGTATTGTTATGTTGGTTCAACCATCATGGTTCAATAAAATAGGAGACATAGGGATGTCCGATACTTCAAAAGTGTCGATATATCTTGAAAGTATCAAAAAGTATCGATATTTTGAAGTACCTATCAATACTATCCGATACTTTCAAAAAACGCTGCAAATTATCACACAATGGTTTATTATTTTTCTATATAGGTCACTCGTCTGCAAAGCCACCAACCATCCAACATGAAGAAAAACATCGATCGCATTTCGGTCAGCTATAATTTGAACGGAGATTAGGCCTCTTTTGCGATTCACACTCGTGTTTCTGATTTATCGTACGTCCAAACCTTAAATTCTCGTAGTGAGCGAACGGTTTGTCCTACAGAGCTCCGGGTGGTCTCAAAAAATTATAAAAATGCTATAGAATCTTAAATTGAAGGAAAAATAATACCTTTATATCGACATTTTTTGAGTTAAGGCATTTTCAAAATTCATTTTTGAACCCTTAGAAGTGACCTACATCAACCAAAATCTTCGGGGCACAACTAGACCCCAAATGGAGCCTACATACCAAATTTCATCAAAATCGGTCAATGCTAAGTGGCAAAAGTGCCGCGGACGGCGTACGGCGGACGGACGGCCAAATTTTTATTCGATTTTTGGATTCTACGTACCTTGAAACCATAAAATTTTGAGGGGGTGTTAAAGATTCCAAAGGTTCATTATTAAAAATAATAAACCAAAATGGGTGACAATGTCGTTTATGTTTCTCTCCATCAGTGTGACATTTCTCCATCGCGAAGATAATAATTAATATAGAACGAACAAAAACAATAAATCACTCATATTTGTAATTAAATTTTTTTGTTCTTTGTTTAGGCACTCGTTTCTGTATTGCACTCGGTTGGGTTAACATTTTGGTGGTCCTTCCTAGATGATGGAGGACAGCAGGTTATCATACAGAGCTGGAGGTACATCATCTTTGTTTAATTTGTTGAAGTGGTTGGTCTCCCAACAATCTACGTAGAGATAAAGGTACTGTCAAGTAGGTACCTTCATGTAATAGGTGTTGAAACAGATAACATGTGAGAGAAAAGAAAGTATCGATACTATCGATATATATCAGAGAAAAAGTATCGATATGTATAGTTTTTTCAAAAAGTATCGATAATTTTAAGTATCGACACTTTGGGGACATCTCTAAAATGACATTCTGGTGTCTTGATTCCAAAACACCTGTCTCGTTGACATAAACATAATTATTCAGCTTGGGGTCTCAGAAAAAAATGAGTACTTTATTTCAGCTCAAAAAGAGTAACGCGAGACCTATAAACAAATTTTTTCTGCCGATCACTCGATCAAGGTATGATGATAAATATTATGCTTGTAAACAACTTTATAACCTATTTCTAAATAACGTTTTTGCTTTTTGAATCCGATGTAAACAATTCATAACCGTTACCCAGACATATCCGTGATCTATTTTTGTTACCATCAAAAGAGAAATTAATGGAGGGGGTGCGCCTTGATTTTTTGTAGATTTTAAATCGAAAGTAGACTACATCCTGAGAATTTTGGCACCAACCGCGACCTTCTAGCGCGAGTAGATCTGTTTCTATGATTTTTAAAAATTCATAGGAAAAGATTTACACACGCTAGAAGGTCGCGGTTGGTACCAAAATTCTCAGAATGAGGTCTACCTTAGATTAAAAATAACAATAAACAGTTTTTCCTACCCAGGCGCACACTCTATTATCTCATAGAGTCCTGGCCCACCTTTTACCCTTCTACAATGTTCAATAGTGTTTTTTCTCTCTCTAAAAAATTTCCTCATAGATATATTTATGACTAACTTAGTCCATCACAGGTATCCCCAAACCAATAAATGAAACAAATTTAAAAAAAATAAAAAATAAAAAAAGCTTCAGGAATCGTTTGTACAATTTTGTACCTCAGAGGTCAACTATCGTATGTCCAAAATTCTCGTTTCGAGGTTTTTGTTTTGTAAGTGCATTCTTTCTATTGTATTTTGTATTCTATTGTATTGGTAGGCATAAACAGATTCTACAGAATTAATTTGAGCATGATAAAGTCATCAGAATGGGCCATAGGGATCAAAATAAGTGTGCCCACAACTTCTTTTGGCTCTGCTGTAAAATCGCCAAAATGTCACTTACGATAATCGACCTCTGAGGTACAGAATTAATCCGCAACAACGTTTCCCTCTAAGCACTTTGTTTACGCCGCTTAAAAAGCCATTTTTTTTTTCACTTTGTAATAAGGTGAAAACCACTCAATTTCGCTGAATTAATACGTTTTTCGCATTCCAAACACCATTTTCCCTTTTACGTCACGGAGAAAAAAATCAAAGCGAAAGAAGTGGTATTTAGGTGGAGTGAAAAAAGTAGTAGAAGAGAAAATTTGTTGCAAATTACTTGTAGAAACGATTGTTGAAGAGCTTATTGGTTTCGGGACACCAAAAAGGACACCTGTGATGAAAGTTCCGGCATCACAGTTAATAAACTCTAAGGTTTGTCGTCCTTCTCTAAATATTTCGATGACCATCTAACTACCTGGTATAGTTGCAGTTACCTAGTTTATTGAACAAAAAATAAGTGGATAATACACTTCGATAGAATAACCAATAGAAAACAAGTACTGATAAATGGCCAACTATGAATCACGATACCCTCGACAATATTGACGATTCCCCACAATGACAAACATGAAATCTAACGAGGTGATGTTTGAGTGATGAAATTAACTAATTTAGCGATCGTCTTGGGCCCTGCTATCAAACACCCTCCAAATTCGATTAAAATCGAGAAACTGTGATCTGTAAACTTGATTCTGAGGAAAATCCCGTATGCGCGTGCACAGACGTAATTGGACCGATAGCGATGAAATTTATAGGAGACACATCAAGGGACAAACTCTGAAAATCGCATGTAAATATTATTTTAATTACGTCCAAGATAAAGCCATAACTATCAGACACGGAACAAACCAGGATTAGAAAAATCAATCGAGTGAAATCAAACAAAGCGAGTGAAAATCTCAAATTGGTGAGGTCCAATTTTTTTGTAACCAACCAAACCCAAACGACTTCAAAGCTTTTTTCCCTGCAATTACGGGGGCAAACACTTCTTTTTGTTATAAACTCAAAAAGAAGAAGGGAAATTCAGATTTTCTGAAAAAAAGTAGGTACAAGGGTACAATGTACTGATAAAATAGGTAAGATAAGATGCTCTTGATTCTCAGTAATTAGTGGGAAAAGAGAGAACTTCCTGCATTCATAGCGATCAGTTTCTGAATTCTTACGAGAGGAGGTCTAGGTGACAGCCCAGTAGATACCTAATAAATATACAATTAAATTGTATCTTTTACTGAGCACATTGCACATTGAGCAATTAGCATTAATATTTCAGTTACCTGCAATCGAAGTTTTTTATTGGGGTGGGGGATGGAGGAGGCAGTATTTACTTCAAAAGAAATAGTTGAAAATATTTTCTGATGCAGAAGAAAGAAAAAATAATTGACCTGTCAATTTGTTTATACTTACTTGTAATACGTATGACTGATAGAATAACAGACTTATGAAGAACCCCCAAATGGAGCAAACTAAACAATTTAAGACCTTCATGACTTTCCTTACCAGTACCTCTTCACTACAACTATCCTCTATACTGTTTTTTCTCACACTAATTCCTTCAGATATCTCCACCTCCAACATTTTCTTCTTACATTAATTTCCTTTCACATTATTTTCCCTATTATTGTGCCATTTTTGTATTCAGTCGTATTATTAGTGGAACTAATGGTTTCAAGACGTGCAGTTGGTGATCGACGTCACTCAACCGTTGATTCTCTTTGAACTCTGAAGATGAAAGCAAATCCATCGAATTATTCGTGAAGTCTTGTGTTGTATTGAGTTTGAATATTAATATACATTGGAAGATAGACAAAAGAAGATAGACTAAAAATCATAGACAAAGAAGTGTATCAACGCTTCATGTTGATACATTTTGAGATGAATATGTATTTTTGCACTGAGAGGTGGTCCAAACGTGACGTTTGGAGAGATGGCTCAACAATATTTAAACATATTTAACTACAAATTAACTATCACAGATTTCGAATCCGAGTTCTCAGTCATGATAAAATATAAAAATAAAATGAGTTCATTTCAAGACGCTACGTTGTGGCGGGTTAGGAAACTAAACCAAGGATGTTTCCACATGTTTCAGCCTCCATCTTCATCATACTCTAAAACTACGTATCAAAAAAAGGCGACTAGCTAAATAGTTTCAAAACTATTACCGCAAATGTGTTGTCGAGGAGGTTCCAAGGACCAAAGGAGAGCGCCTCTCATCATCTCAGCTGACGAAAAACTTTTCCAATTCCTATTTTTATCTGAGTGGTTTTAGATAAGGGGAGTTTGATATCTACAAGTGCAAACAGCCGGCCAGAAGTCACAACGTGAGCCCGTAAAAACTAGAACAAGACAAGGAATTCCCCTTGATTACCGAGCGAACAATGTCAAGGATTGAGCGTAAAAAGGCAGCTCTTGTGAATCGTCCGATCAATTTCTGATGGAACGGAAAAGGTTTAATATCAGCAATATTGCCTATTTGTATTTTTCTTCCTCTCCATCGAAAATAGGAAAGCTTTGTATTCGTGCGATAGGTACGTCAAACGATTTGGGTCTTCCAAAATCAAAATTTCCAGCGTTTCTGAACAATTTTGGTTCCGTGACTGCGTGTCGAACTATGGTCAATCCTAATCCCGGGCGAGTATTTACAATCTATACCCCGTTAGAGCTCGGTTGAAATAGTGAGTGGTTTTTAGAACCTTTCCAAAATGTACACTGGTGCGTCCCAGAGACAAATGGTGGATGATTTGTGAAGTCTTCCTCCAAAATATACACTGGTTCAGCCCCAAAATTACACTGCATTGTTACCTTCAAAACAAAAACTGTTTAATCCAACGAAATTTATTCATTTACCTCAATTTTTCCCCAATAAAAGGAGCCAAATATAATAATAATACAAAAATATAAAAAAATAACGTCAATAATTAAAAGCCGCTCATGCACAAATTAAAGTTGAAATGTTTGAATGTCAATAACTAATTGAGTAGGTAGTAGTTTTCGGCATATTAGGCAGATGGATCTTGTATGTATTGGAAGGATTAGAGCTGAAATGATTGGGAAGAATTCAAAAAATCAATCTCCGTGCTCTTAAGTAAAAATATTATTCATTAATTCTTATATATTTAAATAGTTTACAAAAAAAATCGGATAGGTAGGTATTTGTGAACTGAATGAAACAGTCATAATTAGAGCTCGGAAAATATGCACGAAAAATTCCCGAAAATATGCACCGGAAACTGGAAAAATATGCAAAATACGCATTTGCCCTTAAAACTGCACACGACTTTGGAATTTCAGTATTTTAAGAAAGAATGCTCCATATTATTAAATTGTTTAGCCCTTTTTTCTCCCAGAAAAAAGTTATGAAACATCAGGTAAAGTAAACAAGCAATTCAAAATATCAGTTATACATTTTTTATTTACTTTTATACATTTATACGAACTAGGTATAAAATGTACAGATGAACTACATATTATATTGGACAACAATTACACGCTCCAAATTATCAGGTGTAAAACAGTGTCTCCTGTCACTTAAAATGTCTTTCAATGCAGAAAACGATCTCTCTACATCGCAATCCAGAATACGCAAAAAACTGGTAAAAGATGCTGCAAAATATGCAAAAATCCCCAAAATGACCAAAAAATGCTAAAATCCCCAAAATGACCTAAATATGCAAAAATGTGCAATTTCAATTTCAATTTAAACCACCGCATACCCTTCAGAAACCTTCAAAACGTTCAAATACAAAGATATACCGCATAATAAAACATATGCAAAATATGCAAATTCCGAGCTCTAGTCATAATACAATTCGAATACACGCATTATTTGCACACAATCTGTTTCTTGGCTGCAGACTCGTTTCCCTCAATACTCTTAGCTATGTTATCCAGCCTTTTCTTCTCGTTACAAGAGTGTAAATAAGCGTCCAGTGCGCGACTACACGGAATCATTGTACGAATTTAATGAAATTCCAACGTTGATAACCGCGAAAAGGTCCCCGACAAGTTTCATCAACATTCGACAAACAAAAGTGTGCGCCCACAAACGCTTTTACCTCAAAATCAATTTCTCACGATCTAATAGCTTAGTTTTTCCCGAATTTGGAGGGAAGTTTGGGGTTGGGTTCAGAGAGAATGCACAAATTGATTCCATCATGAAAGGATCAGTCGGACACACAACGGCTTATTGGATTGATAATCAGTAATTTGCGAATCCCTAACAATAAGAACATGCTATTTCAACGCGAAACTCACTTTTTCAAAGTTAAACATTTATCGTGAAGTGCAAACTTCCATATCTTGACGAATTGAGGAAACAGGAAGTCGAATTCAAATTCAGCCTCGAATAATACATAGAAATACCATAGTCAGTCTATCAATAAAATCATGGCTATGTTTAGTGAGGTTGTTTAGTTAAAATAACTCATTTTTAAAACCAAACCCGAATTATGAGCAGAAAATAAGAAGTTCTGGGTTTTCAAGGTTTAATTAGAGGTCGAAAAAATTGCCCGCTCCGGAATCCCAAGAACTATTTGAATGGTATAAGAATGAGATATGCTGAGTGAGCAGTTACTAAGGGCATTCCTGAAGGTGGGTCGTCTGCACGAAAACCTGCTTGGTTTCTGAAATTAGCTTCAAATTACACCAACATCGTTCCATGCGGGATATTTCGAACGGTTCTCGACTCCACTAATCGCAGGGTACCGAATAACCTGTTCTCACGAGTCCAGTTTACGCCGTTCTCGCGACAGCTATTTTAATCTTCCATAATCAGAATATTAGTAGGACCAAGTATTTTAAAGGTTATAAGTAGGTAGAGGCAGTTCGATTGATTTGAGACAAGAGAATTACTTGTCTTCAACAGGTTCAGCTAAGTCTCAGGTCCCTTTTGGTTTATTTTAACAGGGTTGATGCGGAAAGAATTCCAAAATTCCCAGATTTCGCCGGGATTTCAATACTGTATAATATGCATTTTCAAGATTATGGTTCATAATTTTCTTCAATAATGCCTCTTTGGGATAGGAGGAAAAAAATTCTCGAAATTTGCTAATTTGTTCCTTATGAGTTTTTGAGAGACTTGCGTTGCAGGGAAGTGTAGTGCAAATGTCTGATTTCAAGTCATATTGCTACCATACATGATTGAAGGTTACTTGAGCATTCTTTAGCAAAAATTTAAATTGTTCGCCAAAATGTTCATAATAATTTATGAAAAGACGAGTTGTTTTAGAGTTTTATGAGGACATTATCAATTATAATGTAATTATTAATCACAATAAATAAATATGTATTATAAAAAATAATAACAATAATATACTATGGTACCTATCTTCGGATTTAGCACAAAATTTCAAATATAAGTAAAATTTCAAAAATTGAAATTATCCAAAAATTGTAAATAAATACGAGAAGAAAAACGCTGCATATTATTACACAATGGTTTATTATTTTTCTATATAGATCACTCGTCTGCAAAGCCACCAACTATCCAACATGAAGAAAAACATCGAACGCATTTCGTTCAGCTATAATTTGAACGGAGATTAGGCCTTTTTGGCGATTCACACTCGTGTTTCTGATTGATCGTACGTCCAACCCTTAAATTCTCGTGGGTAGCGAACGGTTTGTCTTACTGGGCTCCGCGTGGTCTCAAAAAATTCTACAAATTCTATACTATCTTAAATTGATGGAAAAACTATACCTTTATATCAACATTTTTTGAGTTAGGGAGTTTTCAAGATTAATTTTTCAACCCTTAGAAGTGACCTACATCAACCAAAATCTTCGAGGCACAAATAGACCCCTAATGGAGCCTAAATACCAAATTTCATCAAAATCGGTCAATGCTAAGTGGGGAAAGGGCCGCGAACGGCGTACGGCCAAATTTTTATTCGATTTTCGGATAAAGTACCTACCTTGAAACATAAACCAACAAATTTTGAGGGGGGGTTAAAATAAAAATCTTCTTGGTCGATTCCAAAGGTTCATTATTGAAAATAATAAACCAAAAAAATGGATACCACCCTACAATTTTTGATTCTGTGCTGGTTGGTTATGGAAAGCGTCTCCAAAATCAAGCAACCAACCCTACAACAACCTGTAGTATCCAGTCTTGCATTCAATTCTTCTAATTTTTGAAAAAGGCAAAGTGGCCGAAATATCAACTATCTTTCTCCTTTCTCTGTTGTATCTATAAATAATATCAGTGTTCAGTAGAACCATCGAGGAGAAGATCGTTTTACACACATTATACAAATTATATATTATAATGAAAACCTGCGTACATTATTGGTTCCCAAAAATGCTATAGCCGAGTAGGTACTCAAAGAGTTCGGGGAGACAATTAAAACATCAATACAGACTCTTAACATCTTCAAAACATACCCTGTGCAGTATGGTGGTATGGTATTCATAAAATAGGAATAAAATAACAATTTACAAGTGGATAATCAATGAGTTCGGGGTAACAAGTAGGTTTTTGAGGAACTTTTCAAATTTCAAACCAAGGGGTATAATTTCAACGATTCGTGCTATGTGTGTGCCACACACACAAGGCTGACTACTCTCAAATAGTTAGTACTCTCTTAATAGGATTTTGTTAACTATAGCTTTAAAGAATTCAACAAAAATTCGCTCATTAGCTCATGCTGCATGAATGGACTTTTTGAGAATCAGTCAATAAGTTGGTGGACACGCCCTCCACCCCAACTCTTGCAGTTGGATAAATATTCCGTGGCAAGTCCATCTTGGCTGTGACAGCGGCTGCGGTTCCCATGGATACCTTCTCTCTGCTCTCACATCACACTTTATTGATTCCGCCTTTGCCTGGGCTAATTGTGCCAGCTCGCGCACATCTGGACAACAATGCTTCGCGGGGGGCCCTCATCACTTCTTTATGCCGTTGCAGGTCGTCCAAATAACTTGCAGGAACCAAATTTATCAGAGATATTACTATTAAATGCATTACTATATTACAGTACATAGTTTGGAGAAAAAAAATAATGCCTAGTAGGAAGAGTGAACGTTTACCTATAAGGGAACCCAGCAGTGAAAAAATGAAAAAAATTTCGATTTTTTGTTTTTGACATTAAATGATTCTTTATTGAAATACTCACAATATGGTGTATTATTTTTTGAAATTTGTTCAATTAGAACAGATAGAAAAATTCTCTTGAAGTTGGGAAAGCAACGAAACACGAGAGAAAAAAAACGGGCGAAAAATCGAACTGACAATACCAAAACCGCGAAAAGATAATAAACCTGATTGAAATTAACCTTCTTCTTTATTCTTCTTCACTTTCCATCATTATTATTTTTTTTTTTTTTTTTTGCAGTCGTTGTCACTGGGAGCTAGGTACTTTTTACTTTGTTTGAGTTTTCAGAAAAGTGCTCTCCTTGAAAATAACTTTTTTGGACCTTCTTGCCCCTGTTTCTCTGTGAAGGTTGAGGTTGTCGTATTTCTCCGATTTTTTATCGAAACTGCTATAGTTGATCTCCACTTTAGTCGGATGGTTTCTCGAAATTTCAACTGTAAGGTTTAAAAATAATTTTTTGAAGTTGAAAAAATGCAGACAAAAAAACGGAATTTTGAAAAAATCATACCTTTTATGCTATAAAAGATCATAAATATCATGCTATAAATTGATAATTTCAAAATCCATCCGACAAGAGTGAAGAGGACTATAAACAATAACTACTCGAAAAAATTTCATGAACAGTGTTCTAGATCCAGGGGCACAAAAATGGGTCCACTTTAGTACTAACGGCTTGGTTCTTCAGTAACGAACAAAAGAAAACCATGTATTAGTGAGCTATTTGAACAATTTGATTTTTCAGAACTGAGCGCGGATGCATGAACGAGAATTGATTGAAACTACGATTTCTCAGTACCTAATTGGAACAAATCTCATAAATTTGTAGATTCCCTCAATACGAAATTTGATTTCTAGGCTGTTAAGGGAGCACAAGTGCTCCCTTATTTGATCAGGTGAAATTTGGCTCACTTCCGTCAGGGAATGTTCATGTGCGATTCACACTCGTGTTTCTGACTCAACCATCGTCCAACACAGAGTAACGGAGACAACCTTGCGAGAGAACTGTCACCTCAGGACAAGTGGTTGTGGGGGAAGGGAGTTAAGGTCCTTCGGGGCAAGGTTTTCAGTAACCCACGTCTTCTGACAAATTTCACTATAAATCTGGGCGGTAATTCGTCGAAAACTTGAACACTATCTTGAAGGGATGAAAAAAGTCATGGGACATTAATTAATTACCATAAGCAAACGGTTGGGGTGTACAATTTTTTCTTTCTCGACTCCAAAGGTTTATATTTTGAAAATAATAAAACAAAATTTACATCAATTTCTGATGCATCGTCACCTAATGTGGAACCACCTACAGAATCCATCATTTTCCTAGCATGAAACCTAGCCCTTTCTTGAATCAAATTCACTGATACAAACATAAGTTACAGAAAATAAAGTCAATAAAAAATTAATAGATGAAGAAAAACTTTTTAATTTTGGGATTTTCTCCGTTTTTTAGAAGTTTGGAAAAACTTAGTGTTTTGGAGTATAGTGGGTTGGAATACACTATTAAATCCAAGAGCCAATTTTTCCTCTGAATCGCTTAGGACACTGGATAACTACAACATAAAGATCGGTCGTGCTTTTGTTCTCAGTCGTAGTATATCTGCAGAGTTTTGAACAATTCGAGTTGTTTACTCCGAACAAATTATTAAAAGTAGTAGGAACTGGCCTTGGAATAGCTGTTGACTCGAGTAATTAGTTAATGCTGAGGATTCGCTAATTATTACCGCCAGGGCCTTTAGAATTGAAGAAAACCGTGCTCTTCTCCCGACGGCACGTTTAAATGATTTACTGATTACCACGACGAATACACAAATCGCATACCCATGGTTGAGATGAGCCACAATCATGCGTGGATTGGTGGCCACAGCCTTACAAAGGAAAAGTACCCGCCACTTATATGCAATCGAACTTCATGAAAACAGCCGTCTTCAGGTGAGCCGTCCCAAGTCACAGTAAATTCTCGTGGATTTCCTCCTTATTTGAGTCGGTTGGAAATACGTGACAATTTGAGAAAAGGACACACAATATTGATTGGATACCTAAAATGTAATTTGTGAGTGTTCGGCATAAAATCCAGAAGTTCATTTTTAGAATGGATAGAGATACCAACAGCTATAATTTGTTTATTGTTCAAGACGAAAGACAAGAAAACTTTTCATTCAGGATTCATTTCAGCCTGTGCTCAACGGAATTAAACCTATCACCGAAAAGCGTAAAATTACAGGAAAACACCAGAAAGTTTGTTCCAGGAACATTTTCTGATTGGGAAATACGAGTATTTCATTAACGGTCAGAAATTCGAGTTGTTCATTCATACGTTGTTTATTCTCTAGAAAATTACATACTAGGGTGATCTCACTGCTTTGATTGTATTAAGAAAAGACCAAGAAGATATTAGTATTATTTATTGATACAACTTACTGCCATGATAGTTTTCGGATTATGCCAGGATTATACCAGGACACTCACCTGAAACAAAAAAGCAATCGATTCAATAATTACTCAAGTTAATATTATATTATATAATAAAGAAATTTACATATTTTTTAATTTTAAAATTTTGCGTTTATATTTTGATATCAGTGTTATCTCTTGTATTTCATTTTTCCACCTTTTTAGGACGTCCCACAGTTGGACTTGAGCGTCCTTATGCGATTAATCTGAGGTGAAGTTGGACAACAGTCAAAAGAAGAAAAAAAACCACACACTAATCCGTTTTAGACCATTCTGAATCCAAATCCGCGAAAAAAAAAAACCATAGGTGAATGTCTCTGTGTGTGTATGCGTGACAATCTCTTGTGTCGCCTGCCCAGCCCTTAGTTTTCAACCGATTTTCATGGTTCTTTTTTGGTTCTACAAGGAAATCGAACGACCTAGTGCACTAAGTCGACGGAATTTCGAATTTTGCCTTTTAAGGGGAAGAGGGGGGTTATTGCTTAGAGACGTGCTTTTTCGGGCATAATCTTGTACTCTGTCCAGGCCCAAATTTCCAACCTAATTGCGCGTTCCTTTTTCTGTTCGTGAGTAGAGGGATAATATTCACAAAATATACGATTTTTCAATACTTCGGTTCCTTCATAGCTTTCTAATTGTACCCAAGGGTCAACCCATCAATATAACTAGGGATTTTCAAGAATTATTATTTGTGCCACCATGGAACAAATCAATGGTGCCAGGAAACCGCGTATTTCGTGGGTTTTTGTGTTTCACCTTGAATACGGATGTGAACTTCTACGGACTGACTATCAAAACTAACATAATATGTTATGTTTCATATTATGAAAGTTCAACGTAACAACGTATGACCGCTTTGGTGCCATAGTGCCACCATTGGTGTGTGAAATCGAATTCGCATGCTGGATATCGTAGATCATGGATTTTAAAATGCTTCCCAAATTCGAGGCTCGCGTTTCCCTAGAAATGTTGTGGTGGATTTGTGGGGGGGGGGGGGCAATTTCTTACACAAAATATAACCAAATTACATTGAGTAGTTTTGTGCAGTAGGAATATTTAACAACGTGTGTTTTATCGCTTACCTACTGGCTTAAATTGACCTAGTGCTTATCCAATGGGATGCATGCATTACTTATTCATAGTTTGTTGCCTTCTTGTAGACAAAGTTATTGGTGAGGTGAGGACAAATTGCGGCGAGTCCTCAGTATGCGCTTGTGTTGTTCATTTTTTCACGTCGTTTTTTGAGAAATGAAAAAATAAACAACATAAGCACATACTGAGGACTCGCCGCAATTTGTCCTCCCCTCACCAATAACCTTGTATGCATTACTTAGCAATATATTTGTACATTTGAATAGTTATCTTTTATATAATATTTTAAAATTTTGATATATTAAATTTGAATGGAGGACATATCTAAGATCTAATGTTTCTCTCAAGAAAGAAGAATCTTTCGACAGCATGATTTCCCTTAGTTATATACTCATTGGTATCGATATCAACGTATATCGATCTAAATTTCCAACTACTAAACCTAAGAATCAATCTGCATTTCGCTTCCGAGTCTAGCAAGGTAGCGGAAACATTATTTCACTTTTAAAGGTTGAAAAAAAAATTCTCCAAAATCAAAATTTTCACTCGAGTTTTGCTTTTTAGACCTTTCTCATCAATTTAGGTTTCGTGCCTGTGTGTCCGTGTGTCTGTCATGAAATCCTTGTAACGGGCATAACTATACGAAGTTATTGTCCGATTTCGATGAAAATTTCAGGGATTGTGCGGGTTGGCGTATAGACGGCCCTCTATGAAAATCGTCATCCCCGGACTGATAGAAGCGTCAGCGCATGCGCAAACTTAAATTTCCTTGTAACAGTCATAACTTCTACATTTCCCATCCGATTTCGATGAAATTTTCTAAGATCATACAGATTAGTATTTAGATGGTCCCCTATGAAAATCATCACCTTCGGACTGATAGTAGCCACTGCGCATGCGCAAACGTGAATTTCCTCCGACAGTGCTCCGAAAGCCTTATCTCATCCCAATGGGTGGATTGGGCTTCGGAGGGCATTGGGGCCCGCGACTACCGGAACTTCCACGCCGTCCGCGTGGCAACACTGCCAACAGCGGTACGGTGTTCTAGAGGTAGTCGTGGGATGACAGATACCCTTTGCCGTGCCTGTCGGAGTGGAAATGAACACCTGTTTCATGTAGTGCAGCAGTGTCCACAAACTCATGGGGGCCGCATCCAGCGGCTGGGATGTTGAAAGGGAGAGATTATACCACATGCCAAGTGACCAGGGCAAGAAGCCTGACATTGTTGCCGTCAAGCCCGACAGGTCTTGCATTATCCTGGATGTCCAGGTTGTTAATGGCAGCATGGACATGGAGCAGACCTGGCGGGCTAAGATAAGAAAGTATGATAGAGATGATTTACGGCAAGCAGTGTCAGAGCTAAAAGGAGTGGAACCCAACAACATCAGGGTGATGGCTGCGACCTTGTCGTGGCGCGGAGTGTGGTGCGGGAAAAGTGCCACGGAGTTGCGCGAGTTGGGCATCTCAGTAGGTGTACTCCGTGGTGTCACCCGCCGCGTACTGCTCGGCTCATATTTAAACTGGTGGTCATTTTATAGAGGCACTTCCCTTCATCCCTCTCTCCCACCCCCACCTTCCTCATCATCCCTCATCCCTAGGGCCGGCGTCGGGTGAGTCCTGGGCGTCCTCCCCATTATATTTGATTTATTTATTTATTTTGTTTTTATGGCGTGCCCCCTCCGTCACAAAAGACATTTTGTCTTTGAGGGGAGTTTATTTCAAAAAAAAAAAAAAAAAAAAAAACAGCCATAATTTCTACATTTTCCATCCGATTTCGATGAAATTTTCTGGAATGGGGTAATACAGTCAATTTTTTTCTCAAAAGAGTAAGGCTCAGGAATAACGGTAATCGGGACTGTTCGTCGAGAAAATATTTAGAAGAAATTAGGGAAGCTAATAAAAGTTTAAGATTTGAACGATGGCAGCAGGGTGTAACGTATTAAGTTGATCGCCTTGAAAAGGCTCAGGGTTTTTTTTCAAACGTGTGATCTCTTTAATTAATTTTTATAACACATGTTATAGTACCAATGGGCAAAAAGTTGGAGAACATAGGTTTTCAACGGTGCTGAATCCGAACTTGAGGTCAAAAACGTGAATTTGCGACCCACCAAAATACCCAATTGTGCGGATTGGGATGAGGGTAAATGATTCCCTATGATAATCTTCCCGGAGTCAACAAAAACCACGTTTTTTGAACTATTTTCACAAATTTTCGATACTTTTAACAAAGCAAGATGAAATCCGATTGAAACGGGACCACCATGGACACTATTAGAACACATTTCAAAAAGAATCAGGCAGATTGTTACCCGAATAAAAAATGAAGAGTGTCCTAACATACAAATAAAATCGTCACCTCCGGACTGATGGTAGCCACTGCGCATGCGCTAATGTAAATTTCTTTGTATCAGCTTAAAATCTACATTGTCCATCTGATTTCGTTGTAATTTTCTGGGGTTATGCGGATTGAGATGTAGATGTTCCTGTATGGAAATCACTGCTCCCAGACTGATAGTAGTCACTGCGCATGCGAAAACGTGAATTTCCTTGTAATAGCCATAACTTCTACATTTTCCATCCGATTTCGAAGAAATATCCATAGATGCCCCGGCTTGACGTGTAGACGGTCCCCTAATATGGTAGAGCAATTGATGTTATGAGATTAACTACAATGCATGTGTGTGGCTATGTGCCACACCCATTTGGCGGACTTTTTTCGTTAATTTGGCTCCCACAAGATTAACAAGCCTCACACATTCACGCTCGCAAAAAGAAAATCCTTTGGCATGAATCAATTTGAATTTTTGGCAAACTTTTGGTATACCAATTTGAACTTTGGGCAAATCCATTCCGTTTCGACAACTACTGGAGTCCTTGTCCACCTTTATTCCTTGTACAATGCCCAATAAAGTGTTTTTTCTCTCTTTTGATTTAAAATTGTATTTTTTTTTCTTCGAAAAATGATCGATATTTATTCCTAATCTCTACTCTGGGGGGGTACATTGTAGAAGAAGGGAAACGTTGTAGGTTGTGACAGTCACTGAGGTCACCACAGTTGTCATGCGTGGCCGTGGGAGGATGAAACCCCTCCGCCTCACCACACGCTGGCTGAACTGCCGCGATGTTGTGCGGAGGCGGAGGGGCTCCCAGGCTCTGCCTTCACTTTACCTACTAGGCGAGAGCGAGAGGGAAGACCTTCCTCCTCCGCCCCTCGCCCAGCGTGTCCTTTCCTCCCGAACTCCCGGGTCGGTAGCGAGTGAGACGGAGAGCCGCTCTGCGCTACCAAACTAATCAATACCGTCAAGCGCAATACTCTTCACTTCCTCTAACCTCGTGTCCCGTCGAGTCCCGAAACACAATCATTTTCGAATTCCATCGAAGAATCCGCATCAAGAAATAATTCCCCACAACATCCCAGCTGGTGACTTACATCACGACGCTTTCTTTGACCAAATTCGATTCGATAAGAAGTGATGCTGACGATGGCTGACTTGTACAAATTCTCCAGACATCAAAATCTCCAAGCATATAGCTTTATTTGCTTCAGAGTCTACCAAGGTAGGGGAGAATGGGGTAATAAGAGACAGGGGTAATAAGAGACAAAGGCATTTTAAAATAGCCCGCGAAGTCTAATAGTTCTAAAAATGCTCAATAGGTATCGCCGAGGATCTAATCTGATGTTTAGGAAGTTGTTGGCAACTACATCTCTTAACCGTGTTATAACCTTGTGCAACCTTCTAAAACCTTACCTTTCAACTACACGTTAATGTTGTCTCTTATTTCCGAAAAAACGGAATTCCGTTCATGAAAGACATCGTTCAGGCATAGTAAGTATTTCAAATCATTGGTTTTTATTATTAGTTTAGTGTAATGAAGACCTATTGTCGTCAGTTTCTTCCTTTTTTATTTATGAAGATGTCTCTTATTCGCCTCAGCTGTTACACTCTTGGGGCAATAAGAGACGTCGTGTCTCTTATTACCCAAGATCTCATACGAACGTTCTCTCTATGTTTGTTATAGAACCAAAATGCCTCGAACTTACAATAGCATCTTGCATCAACGTTAAGGACATTGTGGATCACATCCCAACGCCAGACAAAGGACCCAGTGGTCGCTTTTCAGATTATTATACAATTTCTATCGATTGGTCAACATACCCTACAATTTATTAGTCACTAGACCCTAAGAATTTTATTGCGTGACTGTGATATTCTTGCAATTAAAAGGCTGCCTTATGAACTAGGCTGCCTTATGAAGGACCCAGTGGTCGCTTTTCAGATTATTTTACAATATCTATCGATTGGTCAACATACCCTACAATTTATTAGTCACTAGACCCTAAGAATTTTATTGGAAACGTGACTGTGATATTCTTGCAAAGAAAAGGCTGCCTTATGAACTAGGTACCTAGTTTAAGAGGATGGACCGTCCTAACCGGCCATCCATGTGATAACCTATTTTTAAATTGGTATTTTTAATAATTTTAATAATAAATTGGTTTTTTCAGTTCTGAGTTTATATAATTCGGAAGTTTTGGCTCACTTTTTTTTCACCCAATTTTGAAGGTCAATATTTTCAGTCTGGTTAGATGTACGCTCATGAAACTTTTTGGTTATCAAGAGACACGTTGTTATGTGTCTCCTAATACCCCAGCACTTCTCTGGGAGCTTTTCTGGCTTCTCTGATGGTGATTGAAAAACCTGTCTCTTATTATCCATGTGGGGGAATAAGAGACACTGGTCCAACGTGAAAAAATAACAATTTTTCCTTACTACCTAAATAATGCTTTGCATCTGAAAAAAATTGGTGTTCATTCTTAAGGCAACAGCAACTTACAAAAAAATTCACTACCATAAAAAATTAATGGTTTGGCAGGAAAAAAAAAATTTTGTCTCTTATTACCCCTTCATGTCTCTTATTACCCCATCCTCCCCTAGCTTTTCTCCAAAATCAAAATTTCCACTCGCATTTTACGTTTCAGACCTTCCTGAACAAACTTGGTTCCGTGTCTGTCTGTCTGTCATGAATTCCTTGCCACAGCCATAACTTCTACATTTCTCATCCGATTTCGATGATATTTTCAGGGATTATGCAAATTGGGTTGTAGATGGTCCCCTATGAAAATCGTGGCCCCCAAGTTGACTGTATTTTATGCGCATGCGTAAACGTGAAATTCTTGTAACAGCCATAACTTCCACAATTTCCTACAATGTAGAGCCCCCTATGAAGGTAGTGGAAGGTACTTAGAGATTGATGTTTTGACATTAACGACTATGCATCGGATCTTCTATACAATCGGGTTATGGATACGAGGAAGCTATGTGCCACACCTGCTTGGCAGACGTTTTCCAGTGAAATTTATATTTTTTCAACCAATTTCATAATTTTGGTCCATTATTTTACCCCTAATTAGTCACTAGTGTCACCAGATTGAAATTGCAATTTAAAAACTAATGGATAGAGCTGTATTTTTTGATGAAATCAATTTGTGTACCTACCTAAGTGATTAAAAGTCAAAAAATTATGCCATGACAAAAATTTTGGAATTTTTCTATCGATCTCCTTGGACATTTTGGTCACATTTCTATCTTGTGACTTCCAATAGCCCACAAAAACTCTGATGTACATTAAATTTAAAATTGTAATTTAATTTTGATTACTCCAGTGATACTTTACGACTTTTGAGGAGTTCCTGACTCTCGTTTTTGGTGATACTAGTGATACCATGGTCCAACTAGGGTTAATAATGAACCTTTGGAATCGAGCTAGAAAAGATAATAACCCTCTCAAAGATTCGATAGTTTACATGTCAAGGTACTTAGAATCCAAAAATCAAATAAAAAAATAAACTTTTAAAAAATCTGTAAATTATTACGCAATGGTTTATCATTTTACTGTACAAATCTTTCTTGTATTTATCTGCATAATATGCATTATACTCGGCTTTTCCATTATTGCAGCCTACAAGCAATAATATCGCTATCCAAGAGCTGTGGGTGCCTTCACTACGAAATTTGGCTCTTGGTTGGTAAGGAAGCCCAACTGAATGACGTAAAACTTAATTTGAAGAAACGAACCGGTTTTAACCGGCAAACTCTATCCAAAAATCTATCAGCTGACATTAGAATGAATATTAGACCTACTACCGTCAATGAAGAATCTTTTGCGATTCACACTATCCATATCTCATTCACGTCGAGAAGAGGTAATACTCACCTGACTACGAATAGGGCACACTCGACTCACCCATGGATACCTCAAAACTCTCAAACACAAGAACCTCCTCCTGTATGTGAAACGTGTACCTGCCAATTAATGGTTCATAACCTTCTTGTCGAATGTCCTTCCTTCATCCCATCAACTGCGACTGATTTTCCAAGATCTTTCAGCGCACTACTAAGAAATGACTTCACCTACTTCAAGAAACTATTCTTTTACTCAAATCATCATCTTTACACTACCAAATCTGAAGCTAATATTATAACTCTGTAACTCACTACAATTATACTTGTAAAGCGTCAATAACCATACTAGTTGAATGTGCCTAATAAAAGGAAAAAAAGGCGATTCACACTGGTGTTTCTGATTTATTGTAAGTCCAACCCTCAAGCCCTGATGGTGAATGAACGGTTTGTCCTACATTCCTCTACGTGGTTCCATTCGATTCCAAAATTCAATTCTATTTTAAATAGGTTCAACTTTGAGATAACGATAGGAAATTTCTGTCAAAATAATTCTTCTAAAACTTCTTCAGAGTTACTAAGATCAGTTTCGTCCTCCTTTCGCCTTTTCCTACTGCCATACCTCCCCTCCTTGGAGGGAGACCATTTGGTCAGTTCGTCCACTTCTACTTTCAGTCTTATCTGAAATGAAGTCCTTCTTTTCTCCTGGATTGGTAGATAAGAAACCGTTAAAGGTAGTAATAAGAATAATAAACCGTTGTGTATCAATTTTCAGCGTTTCAACCAATTTCGTAATAGTAACCAGTTTCATAAACCTTTCTACCAATTTCATAACTTATTAAACCAATTTCATACACTTTAATATAATATATTAAAAGATTATTCTTATATTATAAGAAATAATCGAAATTATATAAGAAATAATAGATGGAAAAAATAGTAAAAAGTAGGTATATAAAAGCTCATTATGGTAATTTTCAAGCTTGCGAAATGCCATTGGTAGTCATATTTTACTATAAATTTTAACATTATTAAATATTTTGGTAAAAATACTAAAACATTCTGGTAAGTATATTAAAATTTTGAAATATTTTGACATCCATATCAAAGTTTTTTTAATATTATATAAAAGTTAATTGAAACATGTATAAGAGATACAATTGACATTGAGATGTAATACGTAAAATTTGGAAATTGTAATGTAAATTATGTTATATCTAATGAAAGTGATTGCCAGATTGCGGCAGTTTCAGCAAAAAGTGGGGGAGAGTTTCTAGAAAAAAGTCTGGTTGCAAATCACAACATAACGCTCCTTCTTTCCTTTCCATCTGTGATTTCTTGAAAACAATCTCATTAAATAAAATGTATGAAATTGAATGAAAAAAAAATTATAAAAATTACAGAAAAGTTTATGAAATTGGATGAAATATCCATGAAATTTACTGGGGAAGGCCATTACGTAGCACATGCACTGAAGGCCAAAAGAATTTTTGCAATTCTGAGAAGATGCTGTACTGCCTTACCAACTGGATTTTCCTGTGGTTTGGTTGAGTGAACAGTTTACCAGTTATCGAGAAAATCAGTTAACGACAGGTAATGATCCTTGTAAGAGTTGATTGGACAACATCCCTATGGACTGTCCAATTTTCTAAATTTACCCATCAGCAAAAAAATTGGCCAAAAATCGAACAATATCGGGTCATTTCTGTCTGTACTTGACTTTGTTGGCTCATTGTGACTCCACTTAAGCCTCATTCATCGTTCATCCTGGGTATTAGTAGCACTGGGGGAAGTTGTCCGGTTGAACGCGCGTGTCGGAGGGGTTGAACAGCCCCCTTCAACAAAACATCTTGCGGGGAGAATCGACGGGGTTGATACCTCCCTCTTCCTCTGGGTAAACAAAATCAATGAAACTAACTGCATCTTAATGGCGCCTTTTATATCGATTGTAACCTCGACAGCAACGGTCTTGTCACTACTTATTTCAAACAATATCATCAGAGTTGTATCTAGCGTAACATGGGCTGCGGGCCTTCACCACAAAATGGCTCATAGGTAACGAGAAACGAAACTTTTACAATGGAAAAACGTCTGCCAAGTGGGTGTGGCACATAGCTTCCTCATATCCATAACCCGATTGTATAGATGATCCGATGCATAGTTGTTAATCTGAAAACATCAATCTCTAAGTACCTTCCACTACCCTAAGTAGTAATAGATGAAATTTGGTACATGGGCTCCATTCGGGAAGTTGTGCCCCGAAGATTTTGGTTGATGTAGGAAACTTCTAAGGGTTGAAAAATAGGTAGGTAAGGGTTAAAATTTTGAAATGCCCTAACTCAAAAAAATGTTAAATAAAGGTATTGTTTTTCCACCATTTTAAGATAGTATTTAATTTTTAGAATTTTTAAAGACCACGGGGAGCTCTGTAGGACAAACCGTTCGCTCCTTACGAGAACTTAAAAGGGTTGGACTTAAGATAAATCAGAAACACGAGTGTGAATCGCAAAAGAGGCCTAATCTCCGTTCAAATTTTAGCTGACCGAAATGCGATTGATGTTTTTCTTCATGTTGGTTGGTGGTAACAATGGCAAAGCAGACGAGTGATATATATAGAAAAAATAAACCTTTGTGTAATAATTTGCAGCGTTTTTTTGTTGAAAAACGAAAATGCGATTGATGTTTTTCAACAAAAAAACGCCAATATTATTGGTTTAAATACAAAATTTGTATTATTATTTATTATTCAATTATTATTTAATAATTTATTATTATTAATTATTTTCATAGAAATACAACTAAATAGACTCACATTAGGGAACAGGAACAGTGAAGGGAACAGTCTTCCTCCTCTCTTACTTATTATTTAATAATAAGTAAGAGAGGAGGAAGACTGTTCCCTAATGTGATTCTATATCGTTGTATTTCTATGAAAATAATATGCACATAGGAGAAGCTCAGAGCCCTTGAGAGCTCAGATCAGCATTTCAACAAGCCTCAAGGGCCAAAAGAGCTTCGCATTCCAACCTCCCCCAAATGCGCGATGCCCGACCAGCAGCTGACTCGGCAGGAGGCTCTGCTGAGGGCAACTCCGTATGTTTTTCATAAGTTACCTACAAAATTATATTTTTGAGAAGGCTTGCAACAGAGGGGTAGAACATGAATGGGAATTATCTGGGGGAGCCCTCCCAGAATACGAAAAAATAATATTTTTTCTGTATTCGACACCAAACTCCAACACAGAAAGTTAAGCCTTTAAACGTGATGATGATGATCAGGACATACAACAGGCTTCCAACATTTCACAGTTTCAGGATTGGAACAGAAACAAAATCCTAAAACTCCCAACAACTTTTGTTACGTGGCTTTGTGTTGTTGGGGTTGAATTGGGAGCAACATTTATGGTACCCATATTCAAGTAAAATTGAAACCACGTAGAACAATACCGTCAAATCCAGTCTGATCTCTACATGACTTCAAAACGTCACTTGAGGGAGATAATGGTAATCTATCATGACCAAAACAACCAGACACCATTTTCAAAATTTCTGAGCATCCTCTGCCTTTACAAGTTTTTGCTGACCACTTTCATTTTCCTTGACTTTTCCAGGTTGTTGATACTCGTACAAGAAAAACCTGCAAATGAGCTGCTGGAGCTCAAGGTGATGTTGAAGATGTTTGACCAAGCCTACTAGAAGATGGGTCGATGATGGTTGTATCCGCGGTCTAACCTTTCTAGCGCATTCTCTCTCCTGGGTCCGCAAATAAGCCAGTCCAAAGGGGAGGACGACGAAGTAGTGGAAAGGGGAAGTGGATGAAGGGGGAGGGGTGGAAAGAGAGAGAATGGTGGGACGTGGAGGGGGGGGGGGGGTAAATGAAAGCGGCGTTGCCAGCTCGTGGCGGTGCAATCAATCCCAGCTTCCCAGGGCCAACACCCCGCTGCAGGTCCGGTGAAGCCGACATCTTTGCTTTACTAATACCTTCCGACTCCATAGTAAGAAGGGGTTCCACGCAGATGGGAAGTATTTGAGGTCTAAAGCCTGACAAAGGCCGAAGGGGAGAGACGTCTCTGGAAAGCAGGGATCCAACGGGGCTACCAGAAAGAAAAATCTGCAGTCACTAGTTTCAAGGATCGACAAGACAATGAGGAACAGCACACCAGAATGCCAAATTCAGATCATAGAGGGACAATAAACTAAGATATAAAAAATGGTAAAAAATATTCGTGGGAAGATTTTCGAGAATTCAAATCTCGGATTATCATGTAAGGATGGAGCTACCGATACGCAATCGTACTGAGGGTCTGACGGAGAAATGTTCAACTTGACTTGTTAGGTTTGTACTACGCAACGCTTCTTACGACCCTCACCTACACAGAATAAACCCACTGCAGTCATGCTTGTATGTCTTCTCAAAATCCGAAATGCAACACTCAACTGTTTATCAACTGATATGCACACAACAAATTACCGGTACCTACTGGTTTTTCACGATTTTGATTCATTCCATAAAACTGTGTTTGTAACCAATAGATGGTCACAGGTTTCTATGAGCTGGCTCATTCTGCAAGAGACATTTCTCGGTGATTTCACTGATATGTTATTATTTTCTTGCTTTACTAATGAACGAGGAAAGATGGTTCTACAATGCACGAACTGAAGAGCAAGAATTCTGAAAGTTTAGCTTTCATTTCGGTTTCAGAGTGAGCTAAAAGTAAATAAAAGAAAAATGGTTGAAATTGGGTCTCAGATGCGGAGATGACCCACTATTGAAATTGTAAATATGATTGAAAATGGGGTCATTTGTTGTCTCAACAGCAAATCGTTTGGAATCACTGCATTGCATCTCTCATGTTCACAACCTCTCCATATTGGGGGGAGCCATCAGTAGGTATGTACCAAGTTCAAAATATTGTTCAGCAAGTTCAAAGACTTCACCAACAATTCGTATACCAATACCCCAAGCTATAAATTGCCACAATAGAGTTTCTGCAGACCAAGTACTTCGTCATCACCTTCCAGTTCATGGATCAGCCACTGTTTAGCTAAAAGTGAGCTTCCTATAACCAGAAGGTTTCCCCGTGCGAGATTCGTGAGTGTGAAGAGATCCAGATAGGATTATAATAGCTCTGACGAACAGGCTTTCTGCCCTCGACCGAATGAAAATTAAAGGGTTCTCATGATTGGGCAGAAGGGGAGATGGGGGAATGTTTAGAACCCACCCGTGAGGTTGACAGTGATCGCCAACAATCAATGTTGGACCGGAGAGAAACGAGAGGGCAGCCATCTTGAATAACCGATCTATTAAACCTCCGGTGGCACAGCATCTCTTTCGCGGTCCTTCCTCCACACCCCGCGTCAGGTGCACGAGGGGCCTAACCCCCCCATTCTTCTTTACCCTTCTGGTCCCAATATTAACTCGGCCTTCCCCTCAGAGAGCGCACCACCCGCCGGTTGATCGGCTCGATAAGAGGATCGTGGAACACAAGCACCTTTCATGCCTTCATCCCCCTTAGCAAGTAGTCTGGGGTTACATCGCAATGATTATCAAATTACTTACTCTTTAACACAATTTTCATCGCGATATTTTTGTTTCCGAGTATACCAAGGTTGAGTATACCGTCGCTGTATTGTTTCCACCTTCCAGTCGCGCTAAAACATTTTAAAAACGTCTGACAAGTGGGTGTGGCACATAGCTTCCTCGTATCCATGACCTGATTATATAGATGATCCGATGCATAGTAGTTAATCTCAACACACCAATCTCTAAGTACCTTTCACTACCCTCATAGGGGACCATCTACACGCTAATCTGGACAATCCTAGAAAATTTCATCAAATTCGGATGAAAAATGTAAGTGAGTAGATGTATGTGATTGGATCAAAAAAATGCTTAGCCTCGGCTGGGATTCGAACCCGGGACCCCTGGGGGACAGTTCTATGCGCTACCTCTGACCTATTGAGGCCTAGTGATGCAATGAATAGGATTTGAGATTCTCACAGGGAACCATCTAAACACTACTCAGTAACATCCCTGGAAATTTCATTGAAATCAGATGGAAAATGTAGAAGTTATGGATGTTACAAGGAATTCACGTTTGCGCATGCGCAGTCGCTTCTATCAGTCCGGGCATGATGATTTTATAGGGGACCGTCTACTCACCAACCCGCTCAATCCCTGAAAATTTCAAAGAAATCGGACAATAACTTCGTATAGTTATGCGCGTTACAAGGAATTCATGACAGACACACAGACAGACAGACACGGAACCAAAATTGTTCAGAAAGGTCTAAAACGCAAAACGCGAGTGAAAATTTTGATTTTGGAGAACTTTTTTTTTCGTCCTTGGAACGTGACAACAAAGCTTCCGCTACCTTAGTAGACTCGGAAGCAAAATGTATGCCAAAATCAAAACTTTTCCTTGTTTTGAAATTGTTGCAAAAAATTTCGTTATCATTTCTGTCAACCGGTCAACACGAATTTACAGTCCAATTTTGATGACATTTTCGGGGATTGTATGATTTTATGAATTGAGAATAGATGATTCTCTATAAAACCCATAAAGATTAGTAGAATGGTAGATACCGCGCATGCACCAACGAAAAATCCTGAAGCAGCTTCCTCGCGATTAAGATGGGATTTTCAATGATTTTGTGGTTAAGACTCTGGATGATTCCCCATAAATGTGATCATCAAATTTGAAGGGTTGTGGCAGTTGGTTGGCGATTGAGTTCTGAGATAATCTACTATGCAGCGGAACATCTACACAAAGAAGCTATGTGGTACACCCACTTGGCATACTGTTAGGTAATTATCAGGGAACTATTAGAACAACGATGTCGGGGAAACACCGACTTAGTAAATTGTTCAAAATTGACTTTTTGTCGAGAAAAACGCTGCGGATCGATGACATTATTCTTAACACACTTAATCGGTCACTGGAACGCAATAGTATTACACTAAACAAAATAAAATCCGAACGTAACTTAGCCACTATTCAGGAGGGAAAGAATGCAAAAGCAACAGCTCAGTTACAGATTGCTCTATCGAAATCCATCCATCCGTTGGCCTAAGAATTTAAGTACATATATTTTCGGTCTTAGTCTTGACTTTTCCTAATCGACTTCAACCAAATAGAGTCGGTTTTTTAAAGGGAAAATATCCACGGAGAACGAAAATATTCCGGAGGAGTCAGTGTCACAACTATCTAATTTTCAACTAATGCAACAACGTCGATATTATGTCCACGATATTTGGGACCCAAAAATCAAATTGCGACCGAAATTACAGTGAGACATTTTGGTGGAGGTGAAAAACCAATTTAGTTTTTATAATGGGAATCTTCAATTTCATTACAAATTTTTATTCTGCGTCAAATTGCGAAAATACCACGATAGATATTTGGTGTTTTTCGAGTTGGGTAAAAACATTCCTACCCGATTAATAATAGTAATTTTTCGATTTTGTATCTTGCAATCGAAATCAAACCATTTTGGGAATTTCATACATATTCGAGAAATTACTGACATAAGCTCCGTGGATAGTTTTCGATTGAAATTAATTACGATCGAAATTTTTTTCTACTAAGTTGGTTTTAATGCTTAACCACATGATTCTGCCTCCTACTAACCTGCTCTCGTTGAAATGATGAGAAATCTCCCATAGGAAACCACAAACTACCCAAAAATGTTTAGGAAAATTGGGCCCTCAGATAATACCGGTTGTCTGGTGGCTATACAATTCAAAACTGAGAATTCTTTCATATCGAAAATTAATCAGACCTACCTTTTACAAATGATTTTGCGGTGGGTAAACCATATTTTAACCTGCTGCACGAATTCGAGTTTGAGTAGTGGTAAAATTCCGAAGTTCCGATGATGTTAGGTAAAAAACCTAAATAAAATCCGAAAGGGTCAAGCATCTACTGGTTCGGAACATCAACCGGAGCATCCGTGAGTTCCATTTGAGGGAGTGGCAATACTTTCATGAAACGTACTTATCTCAAGGGAAGAAACTATGTCTTCAAGTTCTATGAAGTAAAAAGGAATTCAAGGTTCTCAAAAATGAACCACCCGAAGCCTAGAAAATGATACGAGTTAACAGGGTCTCAGTCGGTCGCCGTTCGTTCCTCGTTCCGCGTAAGTATTTCCCTAAATTACCGGCGTCTGAACTTTGAAAGTTGTAACTAAATTTTTGAAATTCATAATTGCATTAGCCTAGTGAATTGAAAAATCTAAATATTGCCGCTGTAATCATCAAAATCCAATAATGATTGACAGCGAAAAATGGAAAAAACCTAACTGGATAAACTGTTTTTCCCATTTTTCGCCCGCAATCATTGTTCGATTTTGATGATTTCAGCGGCAATATTTTAATTTTTCAATACCCTAGGCTGATGCACTAATAAATTTCAAAAATCCTTGAAAATTTCAAATTTATGTAAAACTTTAAAGGTTTGAGCGCCGGTAATTTAGGGAAATACTAACTTTTTATAGGGAATAAAACGTCTACCGAATTGCGCCATTTCACCCCAAAGGAGGTGCAGTTTTCAAAAAACGCACTAACTTCAACCGCTATGACATTTTTCAAGAATAGATAATTTTGATCAAGGATTTTGGTGGAAAGCCTTGTCCCCCTTTTATCCGAAGCAGAAGTGGAAAATTACCTATGGCTTGCTGGCATTTCGAAACATTTTCCATTCTTTCAAACTTTTCATTTTGAAAATAAAACATTCTTTTGTTGATATAGACATTCTTAATAATTTCTGTTGTTGCAGTCGTTCATCGTACATCTGAACACTTTGTTCGAGGAGAGTAAAAACCGATGATTTTAAGATTGATTTTCAATTTTCATGATGGAAAATTGAGAACAGAATACAACGATGAAAGAATATCAGCATTGGTGGGGAACAAGACAGATACTTCAGAATATCAACAAATTGTTTTCATTTTGAAGATTTAGCTTGCGTTCAACGTTTGAATCAATCCACGGCAAAAGTGAAGAGAGACTGTGCATGCGCAATGCTTCTGCTAGGTTGAGTTGAGATTGTAGCGCCCGGGCAAAAGGGATAATTAACCTCCAAAATAACCTCCCCCAAATAGGGAAATTTCGTAGTATCAACTGCTCACAACGAGATATCCCCAGAAATACTGTCGGAACATCAATTTCATCCTGGAGCCGATCTCTTCCTCCCGTTTTGGATGGTTGACGCCAAAAGGGCGGGTTTTTTGGTGAAAGGGCTGAAAGGGTGTGGTATGTAGGTATGTCCTCCATTTGCTAGCGTGTTACTTCTCAGTGGGATCGATCTCTCCGGTCTACGCCCAGATTTAACCCTCGCCCGCTTCGTCAAGTTTACCCCTCGCTTCTCCTCTCAACACTCCTCCCTCCGCCATAGTTTCCCCAACACTCTCCCCTCAATACACCCACCTCCTTCTAACCTTCTTCCAACATTCACATTTCGAACTCACAACGAAAACAAAACGTTGCCCCAACCGGTTTTTGACAGTTTTCATTATTTCTCGTTTCATTTAAATGAACTATACACACATAATGTACCCAATACCCCAAGCATGAAATACAGACAAGATAACGAAATCCATTCCTTCCCAGCAAAGTACAAAATTGTAGAAAAGCTAATTATTTCAATTAGGTATCAATCCGAACCTGATTTAGGGTTCGACCCCACCTCTACTCACGAGTTTTTTCAAAGATGGATTCATCAAAACCTTCCATAAAAACAGTCATTTTCTTAATTATGAGACTAAACACCTCAAAAAAATGGCCTCAACTCCTGAAATTTTCAGTTTAAAATTATGTCGGAAAAAATAACTCTGTCGCCGTTCAGAGAATATGTCTTACTCCAAGGGCTTGCTTCCACCGAGGGATATGAGTAGCCTCGCCACATCCAGCAGGGAAAAGATACAAGTTTATCCAACCTGAGATCCCCAAGGCCCTACAGGAGGAGGGGGGGGGGGGGGTTCATGGGAGGTTCTTTTCCAAAAGACATGGTAAGGACTATATCGATACCTTAAAGCA
This sequence comes from Apolygus lucorum, assembly GCA_009739505.2. NCBI lineage: Eukaryota > Metazoa > Arthropoda > Insecta > Hemiptera > Miridae > Apolygus > Apolygus lucorum. The sequence goes on from CM019180.2 coordinate 28,225,864, forward strand.
CAAAGGGGCTATGTCCATCCATCTTCCACATTTTAAATTTTTTTTCAACTTCAGAATAAATCAAATTTAACAAAATTATTATTGACCTTCTTGACGATTTTAGCTCGAAAATTTCTTGAAGATATTAAAGAGTTTGGTGTAATAAGCCATTATTTTAGGAATACTGGACTGGTGATAACTTCTTTTGCGTTTTTCTCAAAACTCAGTTTTTGGACATAGCCCCTTTGTTCTTTAAGGTATCGATATGTCAAATGCGCACCGGTCATGCAGTGTGTGGATCCACAATGGAAAATGGGCATATCTACAACGGCACAGTGCGAGAGATGTACAGCCGAAGTTGAAGACCTCCATCATACGATCGTATCATGATGGAATGCCCCACGCTCGAAATAAGAAGAAAGCTTATGTACGACCAGATCTCCTCAGAGATACAACTACCATCCAACCTTCCACACCTGCTCCAATGTCGCAGTGTTAAGATTTTCTCTCTTATTTATAAGTTTTTAAATGATTATAATAATAATGTACCTATGAAACTTAATTGATTGAATAATAATAACTTGATCAATGTACTAAGTCCAAGGAAACAAGAATAATGGGGGTACGCCTGATTTTGGTTTATTATTTTCAATAATAAGCCTTTGGAATCGAGCAAGAAAAAAAAATTTTAACCCCCCCTCAAAATTTGATGTTTTACGTTTCAAGGTACGTAGAATACGAAAATCGAATAAAAAAATTTCCGTCCGTCCGCCGTACGCCGTCCGCGGCACTTTTCTTAGCAACACTGGACCAATTTGGTTCAAATTTGGTATATGGGCTCCATTTGGGGTCTAGTTGTCCCGCGAAGCTTTTGGTTGATGTAGGTCACTTCTAAGGGGTGGAAATTAAGGGTTGAAATTTTCAAGAGTGCCCTAGTTCGAAAACTCTCGAAATAAAGGTATCGTTTTTTCAAATAGTATCACAATCACCAATTTTAAATAGTATTGAATTTTTAAAAATTTTTGAGACCACCCGGAGCTCTGTAGGACAAACCGTTCGGTCCCTACGAGTACTTGAAGGTTTTCCTTCGATAAAACAGAATCATGAGTGTGAATCGCAAAAGAGGTCTAATCTCCATTCAAATTTTATCGGACTAAAATGCGATCCCTGTTCATTTCTTCGATTTGTATACAGTTTTGCCTTCTGCGTAACCAGTAATCAAATTTCGATAATATCGAAATTCATATTATGAAGCTTTCTATTTTTCCAATCGAGTGTGAAGCGTTTAGTTCTTTCTAATAAACTTGATTGTGAAGGTGTGAAGCCAGTATGGTGTGGTAAGTAGTACCTAGCTGGTAGGTAAAAAAAAGTTGGTAGGTAAAAAAAATGTTGGTGAGTAAAAAACGCTGCAAATCATTGCTCAAAGGCTTCTTCACTCTTCAGATCTCTGATCAGCTGAGTGAGCTCCGAAGCCATTTTCAATCCTATTGAATGGAAGTGCTCTTCCAGGCGTCTCCAGCATTCGAGGAAATCTTCTACACTCCTCAGATCACTGATCAGCTGAGTGAGCTCCGAAGCCATTTTCAATCCTATTGAATGGAAGTGCTCTTCCAGGCGTCTCCAGCATTCGAGGAAATCTTCTACACTCCTCAGATCACTGATCAGCTGAGTGAGCTCCAAAGCCATTTTCAATCCTATTGAATGGAAGTGCTCTTCCAGGCGTCTCCAGCATTCGAGGAAATCTTCTACACTCCTCAGATCACTGATCAGCTGAGTGAGCTCCAAAGCCATTTTCAATCCTATTGAATGGAAGTGCTCTTCCAGGCGTCTCCAGCATTCGAGGAAATCTTCTACACTCCTCAGATCACTGATCAGCTGAGTGAGCTCCGAAGCCATTTTCAATCCTATTGAATGGAAGTGCTCTTCCAGGCGTCTCCAGCATTCGAGGAAATCTTCTACACTCCTCAGATCACTGATCAGCTGAGTGAGCTCCAAAGCCATTTTCAATCCTATTGAATGGAAGTGCTCTTCCATGCGTCTCCAGCATTCGAGGAGATCTTCTTCACTCCTCAGATCACTGATCAGCTGAGTGAGCTCCGAAGCCATTTTCAATCCTATTGAATGGAAGTGCTCTTCCAGGCGTCTTCAGCATTCTAGGAGATCTTCTTCACTCTTCAGATCACTGATCAGCTGAGTGAGCTCCGAAGTCATTTTCAATCCTATTGAACGCAGGAAGCTGAAATTTGAGAGGGAAGGTCAAGGGAGAATACAGATGGTGGTAGGTGCTGATGGAGAACCAGTGATCTATACAGAAGGGTGATCTATACAGAAAATAGGTAATAAACCTTTGAGCAATGATTTGCAGCGTTTTTGTTTTAAATTTTTAATCGAAAGTAGACCTCATTCGGAGAATTTTGACACCAACCGTTCTCTTTCTGGATGAGTAGATCTTTTTCTATGATTTTTCAAAGTTTCGAATGTTTATGACGTCACGCGCCCCTCCCGCCTGGGCCCCACTGTGACGTCATAAATATTCGAAACTTTGAAAAATCATAGAAAACGGACTTCTCACGCTAGAAGGTTGAGTTTGGAGTCAAAATTCTCAGAATGAGGTCTAGTTTGGATTAAAAATAAAAATAAACAGCTTTTCTGACCCATGCGCACACCCCATTGAACTAAGGTAACGACAACGCCTATTAAAAAATAGTGTCAATTTAAATTAATATTGTTATACTTGTAAAATTAACATTATGACAATTTTTTTTTAAATACTCCACGGGTCATAGTCAGATCGATTCCCTGAATTAAAAATAAGGAGAAAATCACTGCAATATTTACAATTCAACGCATTTTACCAGTCAATCAATACCTTACCCACAAACAAGAAAATTCGCCTATTTAACATCGAAACGTCCAACGACTTGTATTAGCTAGCATTCAAATTTGGAATTTTGAAATATCAATACTCCACGGACACTAAGGATTTCCGAAATTTTCCTCGACGATTAAATTAATTATTTATAATATGTCTGAACACGAGATTCCTGTAGAGTATTTCTATTCCAATCCTTTCCGTTCTTAGAAGTTCTATGAAGAACAAAAATGGACACTGACTGATGAGATTTTTCGAAATAAGGGAAAAATGAGCAAGGGATCCAAAATTGTGGAAAATCTCGAGTTTTTGGCTTCCTCGTTATTTTTTGCTGCATAATCATGGACTATCTTCCAACACCTCGAATTTCTCAATATCAAAAATTGTATTGTGTGAAACTTTAAGAATTGATTATCAAAAGTGAGAAGGGAGAATTTATATTTATTTTATCTGATGGTTCCATTCAATAACAAGGCAAATGGAGAGTTGGGATATTTTGAGAATATTTTCGACAGTTATTTGGCATTTAATTAATTATAAATGATAACTTATAGTTTAAACGATATTATGATGTGGGAACTACTGCCTAAAAAGCATAATGGCAGTATGGCATAATAGCATGGGGAGGAACGTATTCCACCCATATAAATAAGTTACATGTTCGGCAGAAAATTATCATAAAAATGATGTTGTCATTACCGCGTAGGACCCCTTCCGTAGATCTATTTGATATTGCTAAGGTATTTACTACTATTAGACAACTTTATCTGAAAAATCTACTATTGCAATTCTTTAGGACACCCAACATAATTGAAGTTTCTCGAAGGGATCCGAAATACGATACTAGATATGCCGCCGCAGGGAATGTAATTGGCCCTAGACCTAGACTGACTCTGACAACGCACAGCCCGATCTTCATTCTACATTTGATACACCGAGAAATTGTTTGTAGCATGAAAAGTCCCCAGAAGTTTACTAGACCAAAATACAAAACGCTGCAAATCATTGCTCAAAGGTTTATTATTTTTTTTATAGATCACCCTTCTGTATAGATCACTGGTTCTCCATCAATAGCACCTACCACCATCTGTATTCTCCCTTGACCTTCCCTCTCAAATTTCAGCTTCCTGCGTTCAACAGAAGAGAAAATGGCCTTGGAGCTCACTCAGCTGATCAGTGACCACTCATGCGCCTTCAGCATTCTCCATTGACCCGCCCTCTCAAATTTCAGGTTCCTGCGTTCAACAGGAGAGGAAATGGCCTTGGAGCTCACTCAGCTGATCAGTTACCACTCAGGCGCCTTCAGCATTCTCCTTTGACCCTGCCTCTAAAATTTCAGCTTCCTGCGTTCAACAGGAGAGGAAATGGCCTTGGAGCTCACTCAACTGATCAGTGACCACTCAGGCGCCTTCAGCATTCTCCATTGACCCGCCCTCTCAAATTTCAGGTTCCTGCGTTCAACAGGAGAGGAAATGGCCTTGGAGCTCACTCAGCTGATCAGTGACCACTCAGGCGCCTTCAGCATTCTCCTTTGACCCTGCCTCTAAAATTTCAGCTTCCTGCGTTCAACAGGAGAGGAAATGGCCTTGGAGCTCACTCAACTGATCAGTGACCACTCAGGCGCCTTCAGCATTCACCATTGACCCGCCCTCTCAAATTTCAGGTTCCTGCGTTCAACAGGAGAGGAAATTGCCTTGGTGCTCACTCAGCTGATCAGTGACCACTCAGGCGCCTTCAGCAATCTCAATTGACCCGCCCTCTCAAATTTCAGGTTCCTGCGTTCAACAGGAGAGGAAATGGCCTTGGAGCTCACTCAGCTGATCAGTTACCACTCAGGCGCCTTCAGCATTCTCCTTTGACCCTGCCTCTAAAATTTCAGCTTCCTGCGTTCAACAGGAGAGGAAATGGCCTTGGAGCTCACTCAACTGATCAGTGACCACTCAGGCGCCTTCAGCATTCTCCATTGACCCGCCCTCTCAAATTTCAGGTTCCTTCGTCCAACAGGAGAGGAAATGGCCTTGGAGCTCACTCAGCTGATCAGTTACCACTCAGGCGCCTTCAGCAATCTCCATTGACCCTGCCTCTCAAATTTCAGGTTCCTGCGTTCAACAGGAGAGAAAATGGCCTTGGAGCTCACTCAGCTGATCAGTGACCACTCAGGCGCCTTCAGCATTCTCAATTGACCCGCCCTCTCAAATTTCAGGTTCCTGCGTTCAACAGGAGAGGAAATGGCCTTGGAGCTCACTCAGCTGATCAGTGACCACTCAGGCGCCTTCAGTATTCTCCATTGACTTTTGATTATGGAAATTTGATTACTGGTTACGCAGAAGGCAAAACTGTATACAAATCGAAGAAATGAACAGCAATCGCATTTTAGTCAGAAAAAATTTCAACGGAGATTAGACGTCTTTTGCGATTCACACTCATGATTCTGTTTTATCGAAGGAAAACCTTCAAGTACTCGTAGGGACTGAACGGTTTGCCCTACAGAGCTCCGGGTGGTCTCAAAAATTTTTTAAAATTCAGTACTATTTAAAATTAGTGAAAAAATGATACCTTTATTTCGAGAGTTTTCGAGCTAGGGCACTCTTGAAAATTTCAACCCTTAATTTTCACCCCTTAGAAGTGACCAACATCAACCAAAAGCTTCGCGGCACAACTAGACCCCAAATGGAGCCCATATACCAAATTTCATCGAAATCGGTCCATGGTAACTAAGAAAAGTGCCGCGTACGGCGTACGGCGTACGGCGTACGGCGGACGGACGGAAATTTTTTTATTCGATTTTCGGATTCTACGTACCTTGAAACGTAAAACATCAAATTTTGAGGGGGGGTTAAAATTTTTTTTTTCTTGCTCGATTCCAAAGGCTTATTGTTGAAAATAATAAACCAAAAAGCAAGTGTTAAGTTGGCTAGTTACAGAAGGGGGCTTTAGATGCGAAAGGCATCTAAATATAGTCTCCTATACAGCATATATGTATAGGAGACTATTTAATTTTCGAGATTATTAAAGTTAGAGAATATTAAAGTAAGTTAGTATATGTACGAGTTTATCAAAATGCGTCCTTAATTCTGTCCAATCATGTGTTGTTTATTAATTTACTAATTACTGTAATTGTAAAGTATACATCAATTTATTCACCAATATGGAGCGATTTTGCAAAGATCCTTCCCTACAACACGGGCCAAGCCTAACGTCGGGTAGGAAATCTGAGCAAATAGCATCACATCATGAATTTATATTATTGTAAAAGTGTACAAAATGGCGAAATAAACATATATCTATCTATCTATCTATCTAAAATAATTCTTACCTGGCAAACGTACATGTAAATACTTATAATTCAATTAGGAAATTGAGAAACATTTCAATGGTTGCCCGAAATCAAGCATGACTGAAACGGTTTTGTGCTTCTCAACACGCTGAGCTTGAGGGTGATTTTATTTATGTAGGTAGGGTGAATGATCGAAACGAGTAGGTAAGCAATCGCCTCAAAGGCGGTGTGATACCACCGGGGTTGCTAAGCGAAATCGATCCAGCCCTGAAAAAGGGCATGATGGTGGATCACAGGGATCTGCCAACGAGTAGCTGAGCATAAGGACATCACGATACTCCCGAAATATAGATAATTTCTGATATTTGTATCGATGCTTTACATCCGATGAGATACTGGTATCGATACTGTTCTCTAAAAATATCGGAAGTATCGATACTTTTTGACGTTGCCACTCGATGTTTTATCTTTCTTTATAAAAACCTGAATTAATTTTCATTAAATTGTGAAGTGCCTAAAAGAGAAGCATTGAAATAAAAATTCGTTTACCCTCATGATTCAAGTATTCTATGCTGGATAACCCAATATTTCGATCAACATCCTACCGATATCCGAGGAAACCTCGACTAACCTGCAACTTCCCTTCACCAAAAGCTAGGATTTCCACTGCCTACTCCAACATGACTTAAAGTAATATTAGCTCGGAACCTGCGGCAATTTCCTTACTGTTATTCAAAGATTTGGTTATAAAATGTCTCACTATCGTAATTTTATTTATTTTTTGGCAACTAAATTTTTCAAATTGTCAAGATCTCGATCAGCACCTATTTCCTAGTTAATACATGAATGTATTGAATAATGATTGAAGTTGTCTTTTGAAGCCCATGACTGTGTTAATAGAAAACAAATTTATCTACCAACTTTTCAACAAGGTAGATACTTGAGGAAGTACCTACAGTTTTAACAAGTAGAAAATAGGTAATTATAGATAAAAATAACGTTGATTATTTTAAAAGTATTGATATATCGATACTTTTCTACCGATATATCGGTAATATATTACCGATATATTGTTGAAAAGTGCACTCCAAGAATGAGGAATTTCACCATGTCGGAATTTCCTATTTTTGACCCCAAAATCGGATTCAGCACCTCTAAAAACCCCCTAAGGCAAACTTTCAGCCCGAACTTCCTAATTTACGAATAAACAAAACAGTGTAGAAAATACGAATGTTAAAAAAACGGGAAAATGACGTCATGCTGGAATAGTTCATTTATGGCCGCTTGAAGCGCTGAGATCGAGAAATCCATAGTCCCCAGATGCAAAATTTCATGAAACAGTAAAGTTCGAAATCGAAAAACTGAAGAAAAAAATAGAAAAAGCGAGATGGGGAAAATTAGGTTTCCTCTGTTTTTGTTGGATAACTTTTCTCTTAGAAAAAACGATTATGTCGTCCCAATGGGCAACACTGGGAGGAGACGGCGATCCGAACAGCCCATTCAGCGAGCGTTCCCGCTGGACGTCCGTTTTCCCGGTTAGTTTTGAAATCAAAAATTTTGAATGTCTCCCAAAAATAACAGGAGACTTATTAACCGAAATCAGCCCGATTTTCATCTATCCCACACCATTAACTATTCAGGAAAAATGCAAACAGAAATCGGTGAAATTCCTCATTACATTTTCAGATATTCCCATTACTCGGTGACTTTAAAAAGTGGTAGTTAGGTAATTTTGAATAGAAAGTTCAGTTCCGTGTTGGAAAGTGCGTCGTAATTTTGTATACGTAGAAAATATTTACAGTGGAGTCGGAATTGGGACATAGAAATATTTATAATATCGATACTTTATTATATGAAAATATCAAGTATCGATACTTTAATATCGTATCGGTGAAGTATCATGATGTTCCTAGCTGAACAACCTATACATCGTAAAGCACAAGTGTGAGCCGAAGAGGCCCTTGACGTCTTGAAATCGCCCGCAGCAGGGTTTTTTCGACTAATTTCGTTGCCAAAAATTGAAACATCAACAAATTGACTCCCAAAACTCAATGAGCGTTACCCACGAGTTCTAATTACATCGAAAAAACGTCTGCCAAGTGGGTGTGGCACGTAGATTCCTCGTATCCATAACGAGATTGTATAGGTTAACCGTTACAGAGTGGTTAATCTCAAAACATCAATCACTAAGTACCTACCTTGCAATACCCTCATAGGGGCCATCTACACCCCAATCCGCATGATCCCGGAAAATTTCATCGAATTCAGATGGAAAATGTGGGAGTTACCTATGGCTGTTACAAGGAATTTAGTTTTGCGCGTGCGCAGCAGCTACTATCAGACAGACAGACACGGAACCAAGGTTGTTCAAGAAGGTCTGAAACGTAAAACGCCAGTGGAAATTTTGATTTAGGAGAATTCTGATTTTTTTTTTCCAGCATTGAAAAGTGAAAACAAAGCGTCAACTACCTTGGTAGACTCGGAACCAAAACCGTTGATATTTCTCATAATCCCCCTTAAGGAATTTGATTAAATTCACAGGATTATTTTCTTCAATAGGTAGATATAGACATCAAATTCCCTCCGTTTCCAGGAAAATATCCTAAGAGTCAGGCCCTATTCTGTGTAACCACAAATAAATATTTAAATAAATAGGAAATAATAAAAATTTGTGCGGTTTCTGACGTGGCTTTCTCATTGAGTGTCAAACCGTGTCACGTGGAACAGAGGGAGCTCTTTCTTGTTTAAATCGGTTGAATACAAGAAACCAGGCAAGATAACATGCCCTTCAGAACTGGCAATGAAATTAATGAAAAGCGTTTTCACCGAATAAACAAGGGGTTTATATTGTATGAAGCATGAGACACATGTATCATGTGAACCGATGGTTTGGCTCGGTACTATTCTCTTGAATAAAATACTCGCACCTAAGCGACGACAGACAGAGCTAACCGTGAAGTGATATCCAAGAGAGAGGTATCTCTTATTGACACGAAGTACCTACCAAGTGATTATCCATGAGCTCATAGCCAGTTTGCTACCACGGTTGGGCGTGTGATAGGGTAAGTTTTGCAAAGACATTCGTAAATTACTCAACTATTGACATTTTCATGTCTTTGCTCTGGCACATTAACTGAAAAATCGTCACGAAAACTAAGCAAGTCTTGTTCACGCGACCAATAAATAAATAAAATAGACTCACTGTGTTGCGTAGAGAACAATCAACTGTTTACTTATTTTGATGCTTGGGTACATGAACTAACAACCTTACTTCACTACCTTGTTGTGTAGTGGTTGACATGACAATGTCCCAATGTGTTGCAACTCGTATGCAAGCATTTAACATTGAGTTTCTTGGTTAACTTCATTAGCAGATGAGACTCGATTCTCCCTCTTTCCTATCTAGGAAAATTTTCCCTTTTACTCTAATCCATCCAGGAACCCTAATTATTAAATCGTACCAGTATACCTACCAACAGAAATTGGGAAGTCAATTTGGATACAAATACAGAAATATCATCAAATTGTTAGAACTCTGATGTTACAACGGAGGGGAAAATAATGTACCAATGCTATTTTACGCATTTTTTTTTTTTTTTTTTTTTTTTTTGCTCATGAACTATTACAAAGAAAATGTCTCATGAGGAATAATGAGATTACAGCATCGATAATTGCTAATAAATAATAAATAAATCGTAAGTTCGTCAGCTCCTATGTACTCAAGATATTCTAAAGTGTTGTCGTTAATATGAGCCAACGTGGTAGCGGAAATTTCAATTGTTGCAACTGCTAAAACATTGTACTTCAGTCCAATACAGTGTATTTATTTTTCCTAGGCGGAAGGAAGGGATTTTAACAGGTCTAGTGGGGGTAATTTGCAGCTTCTTGTCAACGAGGAAACTCTATTGAATAATAGACATTCTCCTCGTAGCCTTTTACCGATCCCCATCCACTATAAACAGTTATTTCAAGGGGTAGAATAGGGGCAACACAGTGGCATACACTCATCTGGAAGGTAAGGAAGTCAAATTATTATAGCACCTGGTCGGTTGGAAGATGAGAACATCAATCTCCTCCAACAATTACAGGTTGAATATTATTCAACATAATACATAGATATTTTTTATTCTTCAATTTTAAATTTACTCTGAATTTACTAAAATTTACTTGAATACCAATTCAAACAGGTAGTAAAATGTGCCTATTGTGAGCACAAAATATCCTGAAATTCGCCAATAATCGTGGAAAAACGCTGCAAATTGTTACACAAAGGTTCATTATTTTTCAACTACCTACTTCACAATCAAGTTTATTTGAAAGAAATAAAAGCTTCACACTCAATTTGAAGAAATAATGAGTTGTGGGTGCCTTTGTTAGGAAATTTGATTACTGGTTGCTAAGGAAGCAAAACTGAGTACAACTCGAAAAAACGATCAACGATGGCATTAGAGATTGGAGATTAGGTCTCTTTTGCGATTCACACTCGTGTTTCTGATTTATCGTAAGAACAACCCATGAGTTCTCAATGAGTGCTAACGGTTTGTTCTACAGAGCTCTGGGTGGTCTCATTCGATTCTAAAAATTCAATACCATTTTAAATAGACGAAAAAACAATAAGTACCTTTATATTAAACGTGTTTGAGCTAGGGCGTTTTAAATTGAAACATAAACCAATAAATTTTGAGGGGGAGTTAAACATTTTTTCTAGGTCGATTCCAAAGGTTCATTACTTATTGAAAATTGCGACTGAAATTGTTGAACATCCCGCTGTCATCCTCCTTCAAATCCTTCAGCAATGAAGAATAATAACGACGACTCTCACATGCGGCTTTCTCCTCTATTTTCTTTTGCGCTTTTCCTTTTTGGTTTATTATTTTCAATAATGAACCTTTGGAATCGAACAAGTAAAATTAATTTTAACCCCCCTCAAAATTTGTTGGTTTACGTTTCAAGGTAAGTACATAGAATCCGAAAATCGAATAAAAATTTGGCCGTCCATCCGCTGTATTTTCCTCAGTTAGTATTGACCTATTTTGATGAAATTTGGTATGCGGGCTCCATTTGGAGTCTAGTTGTGCCCCCAAAATTTTGATTGATGTAGGTCACTTCTAAGGGTTGAAAAATAAGGGTTGACATTTTGAAAACGCCCTAACTTAAAAAATGTTGATATAAAGGTACTGTTTTTCCAGGGATTTAAGATAGTATTGAATTTTTAGAGACCACGCGGAGCTTCTGTAGGACAAACCGTTCGCTCCCTATGAGAACTTAAGGGTTAGACTTACGATAATTCAGAAACATGAGTGTGAATCGCAAAAGTGGCCTAATCCCCGTTAAAATTTCAGTTGACCGACCAGTTCTTCATGTTGGTAGGTGGTAACAATGGCAAAGCCGTGTTCTTTGCAGACGAGTGATCTATATAAAAAATAATAATAAACATTTGTGTAATAATTTGCAGCGGTATCCGCATCTCTCGATAACACGGGTGCCATCCGATCCTATGAAATGCTCGCGAGCGACTAATCGTCGGAAAAAGTGCTCGGGCAGAGTCAACAGTGGTGCTCGTTGAAAACCCGCAAATGTTCGATACTCGAGCAGTGCAAATGGGGCTTAGGACCCTGGAGATTTTATTATACTATCATGGGATTGTAGAAAATTACATCTGGCAACACTGTAATGGACATAAGCCCCGCAAGTGAAGAGTTTTGAATAGGAAAGGCAAGATACTCCAAAGTATTGATACTCCTTTCGATACGATGTTTCTTAGGAATTATCGATACCGATATTATGAAATATCGATACTTCGATAATATCGGCTCAAAGTATCGATACCACCGATATTTCAAATTAACCCACCTATGATTTTTCACTCCAAATAAAAACCCTATTAATTAAGAACATATTGTTTAGTAATGCATGCATTCCAGGGGACGTCCCATTGGATAAGCATTAGATCAGTTAACCAGTTGGTAAGCGATAAAACTGTTTCACTCGATATAATTTGGTTTATTACTTTAGGCAAGAAATAGTGACCCCCCCCCCCTCACCATTATCTACCAAAACATTTCTAGCGGCATGGGAGCCTCGAATATGAAGAGCATTTTAAAATCCATGATCAACGACACCCAACATGCGAATTCGAGTTCACCCCCCTCCGCCAATGCAGTCTGGCACCAAAGCGGGAATACGTCGTAACATTTAACTTTCATCTATTAGTTTTAGTAGGCGGTCCGTCGAGATTCACATCCGTATTCAAGGTGAAACACAAAAAAAAAAAAAAAAAATACGAAATATGCGGTTTATGGTGTCCTGGCACCATGGTGGCACCACTATTAGTTCCATGGTGGTACAGAGAATAATTCATGAAAATCCGAAGGTATAATGAGAATTTTTCCTCAATTTCAAAGGTTGTGTACAATTATTTAGCAGTAAAGGAACCGAAATATTGAAAAATCGGATATTTTATGAATATTATCCCCCACTTGCCCCCTCCCCTTGCGAATTTTGGTACTCAGGTGAAATTATGTACAACACGAAAGTCAAAAATTTGAGTCAAACAAAAACACAAATCGGTTGGAAATTGAGGCCTGGGCAGAGTTTACAGGATTATGCCCGCGAACGCACGTTTTTTAAGCATTAACCCCCCCTTTCTTCCCCTTGAAAAGCAAAATTCAAAATTTCGGCGCCATAGTGCACAACTAGATAGTTTTCCGCGTCGATGAAAAAAAGAACCACAAAAATCGGTTGAGAACTGAGGCCTGGGCAGATGACACAAGTTTATGCCCGAAAACGCACGTTTTTTCAGCATTAACCCCCCCTTTTCCCCCCTTGAAAAGCAAAATTCAAAATTTCGGCGTCGTAGTGCACAACTTGATAGTTTTCCGCGTCGATGAAAAAAAGAACCACAAAAATCGGTTGAGAACTGAGGCCTGAGCAGACGACACAAGAATATGCCCAAGAACGCACGTTTTTTTGAGCATCAACCCCCCCTTTCCCCCCCTTAAAAGGCAAAATTCGAAATTCCGGCGACGTAGTGCACAACTAGATAGTTTTCCGCGTCGAACAAAAAAAGAAGCAGGAAAATCGGTTGAGAACTAAGGCCTGGGCAGAGTACACAAGATTTTGTTACACACACACACACACACACACACACACACATACACACACACACACACACAGACATACACACAGACATACACCTATGGTTTTTTTCGCGGATTTGGATTCAGAATGGTCTAAAACGAATTACTGTGTGGTTATTTTTTTTTTCTGTTGAGTGTTGTCCAACTTCACCCCAAATCGATCACATAAGGACGCCCAAGTCTTACTGTGGGACGTCCTAAAAAGGAGATACATTTTTTTAAACAATAATTCAAAATGTATAATAAAAGTCAATGACAATTAAAAATTTCTTAAAAGCCAATAATTTAAAATTTGATAAAAATGAATAATCATTCCACTTTATTTCAATTCCAATTCTTATTTGCAAGAAATCTCTGTTCAATGAAATGATGTTTTTCTTCCGCTAGAAATCGAAAGGACCAAGTAAGAAATCAGTTACAATACAAATAATAATTTTTATTATTCGAAAAAAACCGTTCACACGTGTCTGATGTCGCCATCACGATTAATATTTTTTTGCATGCCTCCCTCTTCTTGTAAGTTCGGGAAAACGGGACTCACATTGGATATTGATACTATTTTGAGGCTATCTTGGCGACATATAGTTTCAATTAATACTATTCTGAGCCTATTTTGAGTGTTATTCTGAGGCAGACAATATAATATATTGTACCATAATACCATATTGACATTTTCATGTCTTTGCTTTGGCACATTAACTGAAAAATCGTCACGCAAACTTGCTCACCGCGACCAATAAATAAAATAGACTCACTGTGTTGCGTAGAGAACAATCAACTGTATTCTTACTTCACTACCTTGTTGTGTAGTGGTTGACATGAAAATGTCCCAATGTGTTGCAGACTCGTATGCAAGCATTTATAATTTATAGTATTTTGTTGAGTCATAGGTTTTGTTGCAGAGAAATATGCGCATTGTCTCCAATGTTCCGACGAGCCCAGGAGATCTCATATGACCGCAGAATCAACAATCGTGAACTTTCATTTCCCGTACTTCAGGCAGGATCAGTTGAATCGATCTCAACAATTGTTAACAGATTAGTTCCTAGTTGCCGCTTCGAACAGTGAAAGAGTAGGTCGAATCTTGACTTTTCAATGTTTTTAGTTTTAGCAATTTGATAAGTTCACTTCTGTCATTGGATACCTAATTTGTTTTTAATTTTTTATTTCCCAAAAACTGAGTTTATGGTATTATTTTCTAGTTACCTACTTGTTTGGCAGACAATATAATATATTGTACCATAATACCATATTATGGTATTATTTTCTAGTTACCTACTTATTTGGTATTTTTTCACCAATTTACTTTGGCAAAATTTTCGATAATATCGTCAAGAAAGTATCGATACCTCCGATATTTTAGGCAAAAGTATCGATACCAATATTTCGGTTTGAGTTTTGCATCAAAAGTATCGATACAAATACTCCGACATATCGGTGGTATTGTACCGTCCCTAGTTTTGAAAGCCTGATCTATAGAAAGGAAGAAGAAGAAACATGGACAAAACTGTAGGAGGACACTAAGATGAAGAGTTGGGAGAAGCGAGGAGTAGTAGGGCTGGAGTGGAGAACAGGTTGGGAGTCCCGGGGAGGCGAGGGGGTGGCGTAACTCGAGGTATTTAACCCAGATCGGCAGTGCTCCAAGCGGACGGGTGGCCAAACTAAACGATCAGTCAGCTGGCTGACCTTCCAAGGTCGCCTCCCTACTCCTCCTATCTGACTCACAAGTTCAATACCCGTCTCAAGCCTCGGGTTCGCATACGATCGCCGGCTCCGCGATATTTTACGCTCCTCAAGTGGTCACCACAACTGGGGAGGCAGGTATCGTTTCTGATACCATGGCCGGAGGGGGGGGGGGGGAGTGTCCCCGATTTTAATAAGATTTTGCTTCCGACTTGACCAAGGTAGCGGAAGCTGTTTTCACTTTGCATGGTTGAATTTTTGCTTCCGAGTCTACCAAGGTAGCGGAAGCTTTGTTTTCACTTTTCAAGGACGAAAAAAAAAAGTTCTCCAAAATCAAAATTTCCACTCGCGTTTTGCGTTTTAGACCTTTCTGAACAATTTTGGTTCCGTGTCTGTGTGTCTGTCTGTCTGTGTGTCTGTCTGTCTGTGTGTCTGTCCGTCTGTCATGATTTCCTTGTAACGCGCATAACTATACGAAGTTACTGTCCGATTTCTATGAAATTGTCAGGGATTGTGCGGGTTTGTGTGTAGACGGTCCCCTATGAAAATCATCATCCCCGGACTGATAGAAGCGACCGCGCATGCGCAAACGTGAATTCCTTGTAACGGCCATAACTTCTACATTTTCCATCCGATTTCAATGAAATTCTCAGGGATGTTACAAATTAGTATTTGGATGGTCCCCTATGAAAATCACCACCTTCGGACTGATAGTAGCTACTGCGCATGCGCAAACGTAAATTTCCTTGTAACGGCCAAAACTTCCACATTTTCCACCCGATTGCGATGAAATTATCAGGGATTATGTGGATTAGGTTGTAGATAGTCCCTCATGAAAATCATCGTCCCCGGAATCATAGAAGCGACTGCGCATGCGCAAACGTGAATTCCTTGTAACGGCCATGACTTCCACATTTTCAATCCGATTTCAATGAAATTTTCAGGGATGTTACAGATTAGTATTTAGATGATCCCGTATGAAAATCACCACCTTCGGACTGATAGTAGCGACTGCGCATGCGCAAACGTGAATTTCCTTGTAACGGCCATAATTTCTACATTTTCCATCCGATTTCAATGAAATTTTCAGGGATGTTACTGAGTAGTGTTTAGATGGTCCCCTATGAAAATCACAGAGAATTGTTTTTCATAGAGGGATGGTCTCCTGTGAGAATCTCAAATCCCAGTAATTGCAGGTCATCGGTAGCTCAGAGGAAAAAGTCTTGATTGATCCTAAGGTCGCGGGTTCGAAACCCAGCCGAGGCTATGTATTTTTTTGATCCAATCACATGTACCTACTCACTTAATTTTTCTTCCGAATTTGATGAAATTTTCTAGGATTGTCCAGATTAGCGTGTAGATGGTCCCCTATGAGGGCAGTGAAAGGTACTTAGAGATTGGTGTTTTGAGATTAACTACTATGCATAGGATCATCTATACAATCGGGTTATGGATACGAGGAAGCTATGTGCCACACCCACTTGGCAGACGTTTTTTTCCAAAATCAAAATTTTCACTCGCGTTTCACGTTTCAGACCTTCCAGAATAATTATGGTACCGTGTCTGTCTGTCTGAGTGTCTATCATGAAATCCTTGCCAAAGCCATAACTTCTACAATGGGGTATTTCGGTCAATTTTTTTTATTTATTTATTTTTTTTTTCAAAAGAGTATGGCTCAGGAATAACGGTAATCGGGTCTGTTCGTCGAGAAAATGTTTTTAAAAAATCAGAGAAGCTAAGGAAAGTTGAAGATTTGAATGGTGTGACGTAGCTAGCCAATCGTGACGTAGTTAGCCAACTGTCTTTGAAAAAAGTATCTATACTACAAAACACCACTCACACGCGCGCGCGGCGTAGTCCTTGCCTAGTGTGTGTGCATTTATAGCGGCCCGCCTTTTTCAAACGTGTGATCTCTTTAATTAATTTTTCTACCACATGTTATAGTATCATTGGGCTTAAAGTTGTAGTATACAGGGTGTCACCCTTTCGGGCGCACCATCGGGCAGGGTTCGATTCTACTACTAATTTGCAACAAAAAATGTCTATTAGCAATTTTGTTTTAGAGGCTTCGTTTTTGAGTTATTCCACTTTTAAGATTTTTTTCGTGTTTTCGACCTTACATCACTAAAACGGCTATAACTCCCTTAATTGATGAAGTAAATTAAAATTTGATTATGTCATTGGATAGAGCGTCAAATTTCCTATCTCTCTGATGGGGTTGTAGAAAATTTCAAATGAAACGAACGGGTGTAAAATAAGCTAAAAGTAAAAAGTTGGTGAAGTTTCGAAAATTTTCACTTTTTTCAAAGTTTGATTATCGAAACGTCGTGAACGGAAATATCCATGCTGTAAGCCTAAAAGTTGCATGTGAATCCCAGCTTTCTAATGGTGTAGTCATTTTTTTTAAAACACCTCTTATTCAGTTAGAAAATGACGTTTTTAGGGTAGAAATCGTTCATTTTTGGGTGTAATCTGCGTTTTTCACCAGGAATGCTTTCCAACTTATTAAATCATTTGACATGAGATTTTTCGTAATTTTTGACGCTGAATCGAATCTTAACACTTTCCGATCTCCTCGACAAACAAATAGTACTTTTCAAGCCTTTTCCTTTGGGCGAACGGCTCAATCTCGTTGTTCGTTTTATCCAAAATTGACCCGCACTCCTTCCACTTTGTTGACTTACATAATTTTTGCCCTCTTTCTTGAAAATAACGTCCCGATTATTTGAGGAAAGCTTTATCTTTTCGATAGATAACAAGTTGGGAGTCGAGGACTCAGTTGTTGTACCCTGTTTGCTTGAAGGGCTTTAAAAGTACTATTTGTTTGTCGAGGAGATCGGAAAGTGTTACCATTCGATTCAGCGTCAAAAAGTACGTAAAATTTCATGTCAAATGATTTATTAAGTTGGAAAGCATTTCTGGTGAAAAAAGACGATTTACACCCGAAAATGAACGTTTTCTGCCCTTGAAACGTCATTTTCTAACTGAATAAGAGGTGTTTTAAAAAAAAATGACTACACCGTTAGAAAGCTGGGATTCACATGCAACTTTTAGGCTTACAGCATGGAAATTTCCGTTCACGACGTTTCGAGAATCAAACTTTGAAAAAAATGAAAATTTTCGAAACTTTACCAATTTTTTACTCTTACCTTATTTTACACCCGTTCGTTTCAAGAAGAAACAGGGCATACTTAAAACGTTTTGCCATAATAAATGATGATGCCTGTCAGTGCCCCATGCGAGTGTCCCAGACTTGGGATCATATAGTATTCGAGTGCCAAAAATATGACGAATTCCGCGCTAGGATGGTGAGAAGAATTGTGTTGTGTGGGGGTCGTTGGCCATCCTCATTTCGGGATTTGTACTGCGACCATCGGGACGAATTGTTGACATTTATAAACTCAGTTGATTTTGACGATTTTTAAATAATTTTTAAGTGATATATATATGTTTTTGCTCAAATTTTTAATGTTTTAGTTGTTGGTTGTTTATCTTGATGTTTAATGTTTTACTTTATCGACATTGTTGAATATTTCATAATTTTGTATGTAATTTGAAACACCTGTAGTCGCTATGGGAGCAGGTGTAGATGTTTTAATAAAAAAAAAAAAACCGTTCGTTTCATTTGAAATTTTCTACAACCCCATCAGGGAGATAGGAAATTTGACGCTCTTTCCAATGACATAATCAAATTTTAATTTACTTCATTAATTAAGGGAGTTATAGCCGTTTTAGTGATGTAAGGTCGAAAACACGAAAAAAATCTTAAAAGTGAAATAACTCAAAAACGAAGCCTCTAAAACTAAATTGCTAATAGACATTTTTTGTTGCAAATTAGTAGTAGAATCGAACCCTGCCCGGTGGTGCGCCCGTAAGGGTGACACCCTGTATAGGTTTTCAAGGGTGCTGAATCCAAATTTGAGGTCAAAATTCTGAATTTCCGACCCACCGAAATACACCATTCTCATCTGAATTTAATGAAATTTTCAGGGATTCAGCGGGTTGGCATGTAGATGGTCCCCTATGAAAATCATTACCCCGGACTGATAGTAGCCGCTGCGCATGCGCAAACATGAAATCCTTGCCACAGCCATAACTTTATAATTATTCTCGTCTGATTAAACCCAGTTTTCACCTTCTTCAGTGAAAAAGTCGAGAGAGAAGTTTGAAGCCATCAAATTCAGTTTTCACTTTCAATCGAGTGAATTCCTTCTTACAAACTCGAGAAACAAGACATCTTCGAATCCTTGTTTTGAAGAGACAATGAGATGTCCTACTTTTGTGAGGTAGAAAGAAACTAAATACACATACAAGTTCACAGTTGAAAAAAATCGCATTTGATCAGCTGTCTTGAATGGAGATTTGGACTAAAATTGATCAGCGTTTTTACGATTTTGATATATTTCTAAATAAAGCGGACAGTTCGGTCTCATTTGATTCTAAAATTTAAATAAACCAATAGGTTATCTATCAACATTTTTCACGTTAGGTTGATTTGAAAATTATATGCCACTAATGTGCCAAGCTGCCATGATATTATAAGAAATGCTTGGATAACTCACTCTTCATTTTTAGGACGTCGCACAGTAAGACTTGGGCTTGGGCGTCCTTATGCGATCGATCTGGGGTAAAGTTGGACAACTCAACAGTAAAATAATAACCTCACACTCATCCGTTTTAGACCATTCTGAATCCAAATCCGCAAAAAAAAAGTTGTATGTCTATTTGTGTGTGTGACAAAATCTTGTGTCGTCTGCACAGGCCTTAGTATTCAACCGATATTTGTGGTTCTTTTTTGTTCGACGCGGAAAATTATCTAGTTGTGCACTACGTCACCGGAATTTCGAATTTTGACTTTTAAGGGGAGGAAAGGGGGGGTTAATGCTTAAAAAACGTGCGTTTGCGGGCGTAATCTTGTAAACTCTGCCCAAGCCTCAATTTCCAAACCGATTTGCGTGTTTCTTTTTTTGTTCGACTCAAAAATTTTTCAAATTGCACATTATTTCACCCGAGTATCAAAATTAGCATAGGAGGGGGACGAATGTGGGGACAATATTCTCAAAATATCCGATTTTCAATATTTCGGTTCCTTTATAGCTTACTAATTGTACCCAAACTTTGAAATTTAAGAAAATTTATCATTATACCTCCGGATTTTTATGAATTATTCTCTTTACCACCATGGAACTGATAGTGGTGCCACCATGGTGCCAGGAAACCATAAACCTCATACCTAATACGTCTTTTTTTTTCTTCTTTTATTTTGTGTTCCACCTTGAATACGGATGTGAACTTCGACGGGCCGTTCATCAAAACTAATAGACGAAAGTTTAACGTTACGAAGTATTTTCGCAATGGTGCCAAACTGGCACCATTGATGGGGTGGGGGTACTCGAATTCGCATGTTGGGTATCGCAGATCATGGATTTTCAATATGGTGGATAAGGGTGAGGAGGGGGGAGACCACTATTTCTTGCCAAATTTATCGCTTATCAACTGGTTCAAATTGACCTAATGCTTATACAATGGGATGTCCCCTGGAATGCAAGCATTACTTAGTATGTTTATAGATAACAAAAGCAAGGTTGACATAATAAAAAAAATCTGCCAAGTTGGTGTGGCACATAGCTTACTCGATGCACAGCAGCTAATCTCATGTATCTTGCATTATCCTCATAGGGGACCATCTGCACGCCAGCCCGTACAACAATCCTTGACAATTTCATCGAATTCGGGTGGTAAATGTGGGAGCCATGGCTTCAAGGATGTAAAGATGATCCAACGTATTAGCTAATCTCAAAACATTAATATCCCTCATAGGGGACAGTGTACACGCTAACCCAGACAATTCCTGAAAATTTCATCAAATTGGGTAGAAGAGTTCAGCTGTGGTTCAGTTATGGTTGTTAATGTTCATTAACGTGTTACGAGGTTTTTACGTACTATGTGCATGCTCAGCTGCTACTATCGATCAGAGAGCGATGATTTCCAAAAGGGACTATTTGTACGCCAATCCACACAATTCCTGAAAATTTCAGCGAAATTGGACAATAACTTCTTTTAGCATTGGCCGTTACAAGAATGACGGACACGGAACCAAAATTGTTCCGGGAAGTGTAAAACGTATAACACGAGTGGAATTTTAGATTTTGGAAAACTTTTCTTAACCATAAAATAAATGAAAACAATGCTTCCGCTACCTTGGTACACTTGGAAGTAATTTACTAGGCTAATGGACGTTTTCATCGGTATCAGGTATCGTTTTGCTCGCCTGTTATCAGTGAGCATGGTGGATACATTCGGAACCGCTTATGTTGCCAGTACTCTTGTTGTCAGTGGAAGACTATCAGCTTTCAACTTCTACTCAGTTTCTTATTCGTGTATTGGGTTTTTTGTCGGTTCGGTCATGTCAGGGACAAACAAATACAGTTGTTTTGGGGACTGTAATTCGGGTAGTCGAACGAGAAGACGGGGGTTATCCTCCGGAAATACTTTTTGCTTCCGAGTCTACCAAGGTTCACTTTTCAAGGTTGAAAATATTTCTCCAAAATCAAAATTTCCACTCGCGTTTTTCGTTTTAGACCTTCCTGAACAATTTTGGTTCAGTGTCTGTATGTCATGAAATCCTTGCCACAGCCATAAATTTACAATTAAAATTTCAATTAAAATTAAAATTTCAATTAAATTTCCAGGGATTGTGCAGGCTGGCGTGTAGATGGTCCCCAATGAAAATCATCGTCCCCAAATTGAAAGTATTTGTGCGCATGCGCAAACGTGAAATCCTTGTTACAGTCATAACTTCTACGATGTCCATCAATATTCAGAGATTGTGCGGGTTGATGTGTAGATGGCCCCCCTATGAGGGTAGTGCAAGGAACTTAGAGATTGATGTTTTGAGATCAACTACCATGCATCGGATCATCTATACAATCGGGTTATGGATACTAGGAAGCTATGTGCCACACCCACTTGGCAGACGTTTTCCCGTTCCCAACGACTTCTCTAAACTTCCAAAAGTCCAGCATTTCGATATAGAGCAACAATCTCAGCGTTTTCACCAATCTTTCTGCTTATATTATTTAAACCCGTATTTCCTCTAGCGAGGTTGGTCGGAAGTGTGAGAAGTGGGTGCTGGAATGCAGGTGGAATGATAGAAAGTTCGTCTCAATCGCCGAAAATCGTTAAGTACAATCCTATATCCATTGTACCCAAAAATGTAATACTTAGCCACTGTGAATTCGTGGAGACGAGTACAACATGATTATTATGTACTCTCAAAGTCTTCAAAACATTCCCTATGCATGCAGTATGTTGGACAAAATATACTGAGAATCGATAAAAACAACAAAATGAGTGTCTAGAAGAGCATTTTATTTGTTGAGGTTTTTTATGAGCAAGGGGTTAATAGTATAATTTAAACATATCGCACTGTGACACACCCACAAGGCTACTCATAAATAGCAAATATTTCAATTTTCTTTGCCATTGCTTCAAAGATTTCTTTGAAAATTCGCTCATTAACTCATACTACAATAATGAACTTTTTTGAACACCCTCTGACACAGGTAGCCCGTAGGGATGGCAAAAAAGTATCGACTCTTTTGAAAAAACTATCGATATTTCTAGATTATTTTCTTCCCCTTGAAGAATCGGTGAATCGATTCAAAAATTCGAGAATCGGTCCGATTCTTTTCATTAGCTGATTAAGGGAAATAAATTATAGTCAACAGCCAACACAACCTCAATGGGGAAGGAAAATTTATGAAGATCTTTGATTAATTGATCATTATCAAAAAATGAGAAGCAGAATCACCACCTAATAAACCTATCCTGATAATTCATGACGCCATTGTATTATTCCCAGTTCATGGAGAAAAATTAGTTGGTAATCATTATTTACGCAGTACACCTTTTACGTGACTTACATTAATTGTCAAAATAGATCCGAGGAAATTTTGCAGAATTGGTATCGGAATTTTTGATAATATTTTCAGAAGGGTATTTATTTTTTGCGGGAATCTTTAGGAAACCCTGAGGCAAGGCAAACAATTGAGGTAGATCTGGCAACAAAGCTCGTCCAGGTATATTCTATAGGTTCTCTGATCCTCTTACCAAGACATCAGTCAGAGTCCATGTGATGGTCATCCGACTTTTTCTAAGAACTCGAGAAAGCGGGTCTGAGAGCCTTCCTGAGAACCCTGGTTCTTGGAGAACAAAACAGGGTTCATAGTGTAGTTCCTGGCGGATTAGAGAGTTTAAAATAAACGTTTTCAACGCCAATATTGTTTCTTCTTCTGGGAAGACTGATAGGTGGTTGGCACTTGTCAATCTTGCCTGTGTTTTCTAAGAAATTACTAGTAAACTGAGTTGGAGCTGAGGAAAGTGCTGGAGTGCCAAGTCTCCAAGTCATACAATGTTGCCATTCATCCAAGATTATTTTTACCTAAACTCCAGTAGCTCAACGTATTACGTGAAGTGATGGTCATCAGCCAGGTACTTTGTCTTAACCAAAATGAAACTCCGTAAAAAGCGAGTGTTATTTCGTTTAATTTTATTTAATTTTATAACCAAGCAATGATATTTAGATGATTACAGGAACAATCAATTAAGCTTATTCTGTATTATTCAGATACAAAATTATTATTTAAAAATTTAGAAACTCGTTACCTAGCTACCTTTTTATTTGTAAATCAATCTCAACAAACGCTTGCTGGTCTACGTGTAATAATATGCTTTCTCAACAAAATTATTGCGTGTAACAAAGCTCTTGCCGAGAATGTTGTTTACAGTTCTTATAACTCTGGGGTATACCCCTGTAATTATGGAAGAAACTGAGATATACATATCTCAGTTTCTTCCATAATTACAGCGGTTTTGGCAATATATAACTTACCTATGCATAAACTTGGGGCTTTCCAACGAATGTTAAACGATTTTTCTACGAACACGAATGACGAAGATATTCCATAGCAACGACTCGGTAGTAAGTGGAAATCATCAGAAACCCTACCTTAACGCTTTTTTCGTTTATGAGCCAAAGTAAAGACATTATAATGTCAAACAACATAAAATTTCAAATCCAACTACCTAAATCTTTCATATTAATAAAATTTAAGAAAACTTTTTGAACATAGGGATCAAAAGTTAGCTCCAGCTTTTGGTAATTACTCAAGTATGGCTTTTGAAAAGTATCGTTTCTTGAAAAAATCGATACTTTGATTCTTTTTTAAAAATCGATTCGATTTAAATTGATTCAATCTGACATCCCTAGTAGCCCGTTTCATTGGGAAGGCAGATAGGGGTTTTCAAAAATTTTCAGAAAATGGTCACCTCAGAACTTCCATGATTTCTTTCGAGTTGAGCAGAATTGAATGAGTACCTAAATGGTTCCTAGACCGGTAGAAATTCCTGTGAAAAGGGAATGAGAACTAAGGAAAATTGCAGTTTAGAATACAATCATGGTGCAGCGTTTGAGGTCGGGAACTTTATTTGATCGAACATCAAACGGGAGAAGCGCCCCGGGCTCGCTAATTACGTTCAAACAAACGGAGAAGTATGCTCCTACTCCCGATCATTTTCACAAGTTTCAACTTAAAATAAAGAACTTGGAGTGCTTGGAATGCTCATGAACGACCAGCTATGTGAGGCGAGAATGTATGTCAAGCGGGTTGGTCCGAAGATTGATAACGCGTGATATCGCTGATAAGTGGCGGCGCATGTGCATAAAATCGTCAATTTCATCGAGTTGATACAAAAAACCGCTGCAGATCATTACACAAAGGTTTATTATTTTTCTGTACTGCACTAATCTGCAAAAAACTCGGCTTTGCCATAGTTACCAACCATAGATACTACCTACCTACTGCAATACCTGCCTACAATGCAATAACAGAGAATCCAATCCTTCAACTACCAGACTGGGAACTCACATTCGAGCTGTGTACAGATGCCTCCCAATTTGGCTGTGGAGGCATACTATATCAAAGGGATGAATCAATGAAGAAGAATCGTCAGCTTCGCGTAATAGGTTATTATTCCCATACATTTAGTAAGCCCGAAATTAACTATTCAGTGACAGATAAAGAGGGACTTGCTGTGGTTAATGCGATAAAATATTTCAGGACCTATCTCGAGGGAAGAACATTTCTTGTTCACACGGACCATCAAGCTCTTACACATATTATGACTCAGAAGGAGCCAAAAGGTCGCCTCGGGCGATGGCAGGTGTTTCTAATGGGGTTTAATGTTAAAATCAACCACCGCCATGGAAAGGAGCTAGAGGATGCCGATGCTATTTCTCGACTGTGCATTGGAGACGCAGGAGTAACAGAAGAGGTTAACCTTCTCCAAAGGGATAAAATTGGAAGAATCCAAGTAGTAAAGGAAGATATACCTGAAATTTGGAAGTTATATCACGATGATCCTAGTTCAGGAGGGCATGATGGCTTTTACGCACGTATAAGAAACTGAAGCAAAGGTTCACATGGTACAAAATGAAAGAAGACATCCTAAGTTATATCAGAAGTTGCCATGATTGTCAGCTGAAGAAATTTAAATTCAAGCCTAAACCTGATGTTATGGTGGTACCACACACAGCCAAGAACACGTTTGAAACCGTACATCTCGACTTTGCTGAGTGTTGTAAGAAATCTGAAGGACATAGCACAACAAAATCGTTTCTAGTGATCGTAGATGAGAAATCCAGGTTCTGCTATGCCAAGGCTCTGAAAGAGAATAGCGGAGCAGTAATCAATTATCTTCGATCCAATCCTCACTTCAACAAAATAAAGAAAATTGTTACGGATAATGGACCACAGTTCACATCTAAAGCCTTCAAGGAATTTGCCACCAAACATGGTGTAACCTTAACTACTTGTTCCCCGTACCACCCTGCAGGAAACGGGTTAGCGGTACGCAAAATCAGGGATATCAAATTATTTCTGTCACTATATCCAAATTTTCGAGGGGGCTGGAAAGCATGTCTGGAGGCAGCCATTAACCATGTGAACCGCTCTTACTCCGGAGGTATAGGTTGCTCACCATACTTCAAGGCTCGTGGGATTCCAGCATTATTCCCTGCAGACCATAGATACGGTATAACCGTTGACAGGTTAACAGAAAGATGTTTCACACCGGAAGAAGAAGAAACCTACCGAAAACGAGTCAAAACTTACTTCGATAAGAGGCACGCGAAAAATATACCCTCAATAAGTCCTGGAAATCGCATTTTAGTACAAAGTGGCTTTTCGAACAAAACCCCAGTTGTAAATGGACCTTTTCTCGTGAAGAAAGTAATAAACATGAATAGCATTCCGAAAACATATTACATGAAGATGTATCAGGCGAAGAACGAGCAGCAGGTTTGAAGAATGTTTTTCTGTATCATTACAGGAGCAATGATAACTCTTAGTCGGGGAGAGTGTAACGTGTCTCAAGTTATTATGGAAACACTTGGAGATTATTTATGTCATCTACTTAGCAACGACTATTTGAGACGAGATACAAAAATAATAAAGAGTTGAGTTCTTGGATTGTGAAAAGTTGTTTCTCGTTCTGATTTCTAGATTTATAACTTGATTTATGTTCTATATTGTGGGATCACCACACATTATATCGAAATTTTTGAGCTAGGGTATTTTCAAAATTTCAATCCTTAGTAACAGACCAACATCAACCAAAAGCGTCGGGGCACAACTAAACCCCAAATGGAGCCCATATACCATATTTCATCAAAATCGGTCCAAGGTGAACTAAGGAAAGTGCCGCTTACCACATAGTCAGACATCTTTCATGGGTACTTGGTTAGTTGAAATTGGAACAGTACACGAGGCTATAAAGGCTGTTGAATAGAAGAATAAAATGAATGAAGCGAATAATTTTAGAAGAGGATAACGTGAAAACAAGAGGTCAGAGGACAGAGCGGGCGGCATCGAGGGGGTGCCGTTAGCTCCCTCCGCCCAACCTCGACGTAAACGCTCTCGATACCATCTATCGGCCAGCTTCCAAACTACTCAACAGCATGATTACATCAATAGTAGCCTCAAAAGGGCGGTCCTAGGTCAACATAGCTGGGCGGGGTAGTACGAAAATTTTTTCGATCAAATACCCTCCCTTCACCTTCAGTCCGCCACCTATTCCTCTCCTCTTACCGTCATCCCTTGTCCTGCTGTACCCGCGGGATCGATCCAGTTCAGAACCAGCCCACAACGTCCGGGCTTCAAAGGCAACTTTGCTTCAACTCAACTTCACTTTACGAGAAACAACTCGAAAATTCGTATTCCTCGTTGTGACCCATCATTCTCGAAATTCTCCACTACTTTCCTCATTCCTTTGGTTACCATGAACCAGAATTGAGTAAAAATACAATAGAAGTCGCTCATATAGAAATCGGATGGGAACCGAACACTGGCCAATCTGTATAAGCAACCAGCGGGGCAATGAGATAAAAACCGATCATGCAAAATATGAACATACTTATTGAAATTCAATTGAATTATTGATGTAACGTGCGAACCTGTTTTTTTAAGGGGGTTATGTGTCATTTTTTGCCATTTTCACTTTTTCATTTTCTGGGTCTCTGGACTTCGTTCCATCGATTGCAATTAAAAGGAGCCTCGTACCATAGACGCTTCCCAAAGAAAAAGCGGGTTGACATTTCCGATGTCTTTTGAAAGGGTCTTTGAGAACTTGCTCGCTATTTGATGCACATGGAGTTACAGAGTTGTCGAAACTCAAATAATGAACTGTAAGGTTGGCTCTATAGTAGGTAATATGCCGGCAAAGGTTTATTATTTTTCTGTATGGATCACTTGTCTGGAAAGAACTTGCCATTGCCACTAGGTACCTGCCAACCATATATTTTGAAGAAATAATGAGTAGTGGGAGTCTTCATTAGGAAATTTGATTAAGTACCTACTGGTTGCTAAGGTCGCAAAACTGAGTAAAACTCGAAGAAAAGAACAGCGATCGCATTTTGGTCAGTTGAAGTTTGAACGGAGATTAGGTCTCTTCTGCGATTCACACTCGTGTTCTTGATCCATCAAAACTTCCTCAAGATCTAATGGTGAACGAACTATTCATCCTTCGAGTGGTCACATGCGATTCTAAAATTGAATACCTCACTCTTCTCTTCTTTGGTGGCGTTACAACCCGGGATGGGCCCCGGGGTAGGCCTGTCCAACAATATTTTTCCATTTCTCGTCTCTTGGAAAAAATTCTCCAACATCTATGTCCTGTGCGCGCCTCATCCTCCTCGACTCCGTCAGTCCATCTAAGCCTCGGTCTACGAGCCCTACTTTAGCGAATACCTGGATGTCCATCGAATATTCTTTTGACTATATATATACTTTTGAATATTCTCGCCCATCTGAGGCGACCTAGCTTGACAAACTTCACATCTATATCATTGTACAGGTCGTACAGCTCGTCATTTCTTCTTCTTCTCCAGACCCCATTCTCACAAAATTCAATACCTACTATTTTAAATTGATTAAAAACAAAACCTTTATGTTGAACGTTTTTGAGTTAGGGCGTCTTGAAAATTTTAGACCTTATTTTACCCCAGGAGAATTGTAGAATATTTAGCTGTAGTGGAATATTTTTAAAAATGGGATGTTTCGGCCGTTTTGACGACCTGGGACAGTGTTTGGCGTTTCCCGAAAGTTTCAAAACGACGCATATTTAAAAACCCTTTAAAAAACTGGGTTCATGTACAACTTGATCACAGTACACATTCATATCCAGACATGTAGATCTGTTCCAGGACAATGATGATACTAGGGTATCTGAACAGAAACACGAGGGAATTCTCAGACAGATTCAGGTGAACTGAAGCTATTTAATAGCTCACTTGTTCGGCCATGAGTTGAATGTTGTTTTCCAGTTTGGTATCCCAAATAAAGATGCACTCGAACGCGTGCTACGTCGATTTTTATGTTTCTTCCAAAAAAGGTCATAGTTGGGAAGACATCAGTTACTAGGAAACCATGAGAGAACCAGAGTTGTTCTCCTTGGAGCACAGACGAAGAGAGGGCGATGTTAAGCTCTTACAGGGGCTCGTCTCGAATAAAAATCACTTTTAAGTTTTTTTGCGCGTTTTCGACCATACGTCATTAAAACTGTCATAACTCCCGTTATTTACTAAGCAATTTAAAATTTGAGGATATAGTTGGAAAGAGCGTTAAATTTCCAAGCTACCCGGTGTAAAACCAAAATATTTCAGCAATAAATCAAGTTAAAAAACACACTTCAATTTTTTCGAAATTTGATTTTTTCTTTTCGAAGTTTTTACTTCGAACGCCTGCCCATTTCGATGGGCGCTCTTTGGAAAAAAAAACATTCTCAAATGGTCAGTTTTCCACGGTATATCAAGTTTTCTTTTTTAAATTCAAATTGGAAGAGTTAATCAAGTTTGAAAGCAAGAAAACGCGTGTTTTACAAGAAAATCGAGTGTTTCACGTGGTGTACGGTCACCCTCGATTTCAAGATGACTCGACTAGTTTGGTATCATTTGGTAATTTTTCACGCTGAATCCAATGGTGGTACATACGCATTATTCGTAGATATGGTAGTGAGCATAAAGTAACATCAATCTACTCAATTAAAACATCAATCAGCTAGAAATTTTATGTTTTTACTGAGTTGAAAGGTGTTGCTGAAAACGGAGGTTTTCTGATTTTTTCGGAGGTTGTCTTTCAAATTGGCAAAATTTCCTATTTTTCTTTTAATTGTTAGGGGTTTCCCCCATGGTTTTCGTATTTTGATAAACCTATAGAATATTCGAGCAGAAGGTATCTCAAAGGCCTTATTACAGCCTGTCAGTTCAAGAATGATCTTTCCAAGGGCCGCATTAGCTATATCTGTGTCAGTAGAGTCAACCCAATTTTGTTGGAGTAGAAGAAGGAAACTTGTAAAAATCCTTGGTGAGATATTGAGGTCTGTTATTTCTCATGAAGAACTAAGGAATAAGGTGGAAAAGGTTCACTTCATAGAGGTGCTGTCTTAGACAGTGGTGCTACATCTGAAGAGGAAATATAACTAATAAGGTACAAAGTGAGAAATGAGGGTGGAAGGTAACTCGAGAGCCCTATTTCATTCAGTAAACTAGAGGATTATTTTGTTTTTATGATCACATTTTCTTACACAATTGATTGAAAGGCTATCAGTTTTGGTTTAAAAGTGGATAAACTGTTGTACGTAAAAATCGGACTTCCAAAAACATACCTACAGTTCACATCAACTTTAAATTCCAGTCATGGATGTTGAGATCAATTCAAATAAAATCCCCCATACCGATGCAGTTGAATATTTGGGTATGACCCTCGATTCCAAAATAAACTGGAAAAAAATACAGAAAAGAAAAAAGAGGAAATTAAAATCAAAATCAGGAAGATGTATTGGTTGATGGGAAGGAATTCTCGTCTCTCTCTCCACAATAAACTGCTTATTTATAAGCAGATCCTTCGCCCTATCTTGACCTATGAAATCCAGTTATGGGGCTGTGCCAAAAAATCAAAAAATTAACAAAATCCAAACCTCCCAAAATAAAATACTGAGAAGTATAGTGCGTGCACCTTGGTACATGAGGAACGATGACATTCATCGATGGAAACAGTCCACGAAATAGGGCGTGCGCCTGTGTAGGGAAAAACTGTTTATTATTATTTTTAATCCAAGGTAGACCTCATTCTGACAATTTTGGTACCAACCGCGACCTTCTAGCGTGTGTAAATCTTTTCCTATGAATTTTTAAAGTTTCGACCGTTTATGACGTCACAGTGGGCTGGGGGGTCCCGCCCAGGCGGGAGGGGCGCGTGACGTCATAAACGGTCGAAACTTTAAAAAATCATAGAAACAGATCTACTCACGCTAGAAGGTCGCGGTTGAAGCCAAAATTCTTAGGATGTAGTCTACTTTCGATTAAAAATCTAAAAAAAATCAAGGCGCACCCCCCATTATTGCAAGGTACTCAAGGAGGCGCGAACAACGACTCCACAATCATGAGAACCTGGAAATGCTCTACGTTTTGGACAATGAAGATGCACTCCGGCGACTCAAGCGAAAAAAACCACTGGACTTAGTGCTGTTAAAGTGCAGTTATAGCTCAGTGTTGAAGATAGTGTTATGAGAAGGGACTGCGTTTTACTGTAAACGGGCTCTCCAGGAGTGTAAAAATGATATGTAAGTTTGCTAGATGGATTGTATTTAATATTCAGTTGCAATAATAAATCACGTTAAAAAAAAGATATTACGGAGGTCTCAGTCGGTCGCCGGTCGATCCTCGTTCCGGGTTAGTATTTCACGAAATCAAAGGCGCAAAACTTGAAAAGTTGTACCTACTTTCCAAATTTTAAAGAATTTTAGAAACTCATTAGTGCACGGCTCTAGGGAATTGAAAAACTGAAATATTGCCGCTGGAATCATCAAAATCGAACAATAATTGCCAAAGAAAAATGGGGAAAACCGTTAACTCAGTTACGTTTTTCCCATAAAATGTAGCTAAACTTGAAATTTTCAAGGATTTTAGAAATGCATCAGTGCATGGCCCTTGGGAATTGAAAAACTGAAATATTTCCGCTGGAATCATCAAGATCGAGCGATAATTGCCAGAGAATTATGATAAAAACATGGGAAAACCCGTTTATTCAGTAGTTTTTCCCATTTTTCACTGGCAATTATTGTCGAGTTTGATGATTCTGGCGGCAATATTTCAGTTTTTCAATTCCCTAGGTCCGTGCGCTAATGAATTTCTAAAATCCTTTAAAATGTCCAATTTAAGTACAACTTTTTAACTTTTTGCCCCTTTGATTTGGCGAAATACTAAAAACGAACTGCGACCGACTTAGACCCCCTTAAGAGTTGAGCGAAATTCAATCGAACCTCAATTAGTGGAGTTATTGAGTTATTTAATAGCCAAACCATTAAACCAATGTTTGCAGTAAATAAACAATTCGTAAAATCGCTAAATCCAGTAGAAAAACCAAAAAATATGCACACATTCAATCCGAAGAAGATGTAGTATTGAAGTGGGATTAGGTTTCCTCTGAACCACATTGGGATGAGAGTCGACGAACAGGGATGGTTGTTGTATGAAAAGAGGGGAAGGATCGATGACCTACTGAAGGGGGCTGGTGGCTCCGACTTCCTGATCCCCGAACCGCCTCCCAGGGGCCACGGAGGCGGGGGCGGCTCCCTACTTGCCGCGGAGGCGGGGGTGGCTCCGGTCTTTGCCTCGGGGATCCGAGAATGGAAGCGTCAACGCGCTCCGGTGGTCACAAAATCAACTAAGTCCAAGCTGTAGAGGCTGGAAGCCACCGGGTTCCTCAAACTGACTGAAGTATTTAGGAAAAACACAAGAAAAAGGCCACTGCGCATTCAAATC
The DNA here is from genome assembly GCA_009739505.2 of Apolygus lucorum. Lineage (NCBI taxonomy): Eukaryota > Metazoa > Arthropoda > Insecta > Hemiptera > Miridae > Apolygus > Apolygus lucorum. The sequence goes on from CM019180.2 coordinate 28,258,194, forward strand.
TGTATCTGAATTTTAAGAATCGTGACATGAAAATAACTCTAGCAAAACACAAACGGAAAAATAAAAAAATACGTGGAGCTACTTACATCACGAAGGAATAGGAAAAACAACAGTGGCTTGAAACGAAGATCGAACTCCCCAGCCAAAATCCTGTTGAACTGAGAAAGGCGTTGAACGCCTCTGGTGAAACCAATTTTCTCGGTTCAGTAGTTTAATCGACCCTCGAACTTCGATCAATACGTTGGTGAAAATGGCCCTTAGAGCTCTCCAAGACCAACCATTAGTTACCTAGCATTTATTGGAAAAGCTGCGTTCTATAAAGACACACAGTAAAATAAAACATATTGTTTAGTAATGCATGCATTCTAGGGGACGTCCCATTGGATAAGCATTCAGTCAATTTAAATCAGTTAAAACGCTCATTTTTATTTAACTCTCTCCTAAGTAAAACTGTTTCACCCAATAGATTTTAGTTAGTATTCTGAGTTACAAATAGTGGACCCCCCCTCCCCTTATCACCCCATAAAATTTCAAGCGAAAGGCGAGCCTCAAATTTGAACAGCAGTTTAAAATCCGTGATCTACGACACCCAACTTGGGTATTGAAGTTCAACATCCAAACCACCCCCTCCACCAATGGTGCCAGCCTGGCACCATTGAGCTTTCATATGTTACTTTTGGTAGACAGTCCGTAGAAGTTCACATGCTTATTCAAGGTGAAATACGCAAAAACTCACGAAATATGCGTCTTCTGATCTCCTGGCACCATGGTGGCACCACTGATCAGTTCCATGGTGGTACTAAGAATAATGGGGGGTGCGCCTTGATTTTGTTTAATTTTTTAATCGAAAGTAGACTAAATCCTGAGAATTTTGGCACCAACCGCGACCTTCTAGCGTGAGTAAATCTGTTTCTATGATTTTTCAAAGTTTCGACCGTTTATGACGTCACGCGCCCCTCTCGCCTGGGCGGGACCCCCCAGCCCACTGTGACGTCATAAACGGTCGAAACTTTAAGAATTCATAGGAAAAGATTTACAAACGCTAGAAGGTCGCGGTTGGTACCAAAATTCTCAGAATGAGGTCTACCTTAGATTTAAAATAACAATAAATAGTTTTTCCTACCCAGGCACACACCCTATTCATGAACATCCAGAGGTATATTAAGAATTTTCCTCAGTTTCAAAGGTTACAATTTAGTTAGCAATGAAGGAACCGAAATATTGAAAAATTTTAATTTTGTGAATATCATTCCCCCTCTCCCCTTCCCATACTAATTTTGATACTCGGGTGAAATAATGTGCAACTCCGAAGTTATCTGAGTTGAACAAAAAAAGAAACACGCAAATCCGTTGGAAATTGAGGCCTGGGTAGAGTACATAAGATTGTGCCCGAAAACGCACCCCCCCCCCCATCCCCTTAAAAGACAAAATTCTAAATTCCGGCGACGTAGTGCTCAACTAGATAGATTTCCGCGACGAACAAAAATCGGTTGAAAACTAAGGCCTGGGCAGAGTACATAAGATTTTGTCACACAGACACAGAAATTCACATTTGGGTTTTTCGCGGATTTAGATTAAGAATGGTCTAAAACGGATTAGTATGAGGTTTTTTTCTCAGTTGAGTATTGTCCAACTTCACCTCAAATTAACAGCATAAGGACGCCCAAGTCTTACTGAGGTACATCCTAAAAACCATACGTTGATAATTTGCAGCGTTTTTCAATTGAGAATTTCATGTCAACTATTTGTGTTTCCCTTACAATCAAGAATCAAATTTTGTATAGACGGCACCAACAACCTTGGGGTATCGGTGTTTTACTGGTTGGGATCCAGCTTTCATCGCGGAGTGCTGTTCTATACAGTAAAATAAAATTCAGTGTAATAGTTTTCAGCGTTCCTAGGAAGTTTTTGTTTGCATAAGAAACTTACACGGTATACTCGAAATCAGAGTTACATGTAAGAATACCTTATCAAAAACAAATGTTTTCAAACTTCAAAAAAATAAATGGTTAAAACGGGTTTTTTGTAACTCGTCTATTACCTATTCAAATTTTTTTGTTTTTTTTTTTTCTAAATGGTGAACGAGGCTTTCACATAGTCTAAACTATCAACCGGAATGAAGAATGTCTGTCCAACTCTGCAGCGATTCCGTGTAAAAGAAAAGCAAGCACAACAAAAATACACCGTGATTTCAAATGGAATTTTAAGGATGATGTTGAGTTATAAATGGTCCCCAATAGACGTAGCCTTCAACGGCTCATCAGCAGCTTCAGCCCACAAATGTAAGGAAAATCGTCCGAATATCAACAATAGGGGGTGCTCCTTGATTTTTTTTTAGATTTTTAATCGAAAGTAGACTACATCCTGAGAATTTTGGCACCAACCGCGACCTTCTAGCGTGAGTAGATCTGTTTGTATGATTTTTCAAAGTTTCGACCGTTTATGACGTCACGCGCCCCTCTCGCCTGGGCGGGACCCCCCAGCCCACTGTGACGTCATAAACGGTCGAAACTTTAAAAATTCATTGGAAAAGATTTTCACATGCTAAAAGGTTGCGGTTGGTACCAAAATTCTCAGAATGAGGTCTACCTTAGATTAAAAATAACAAAAAACAGTTTTTCCTACCCAGGCGCACACCCTATTTCTCAAGATCTAATGGTTCAATTTTGCTTAACCCATTTCAAGCCAAGGGTAGAAATAACTGAATAATGAGGAGAGGACGATGAACTGTTTTACAGAATGCCAGCCGAAATAAAGCATCATTTGCTCCCCAATCGAGAGCAAAAATACTCGATATTTTATGATATTTAGTATTTAATGAGATTTGAGAGTCCTCAGTTTTCCAAATCGATATGATTTATCCAGTTCATTGTTTTGGTAGGATGTAAAAGTCTATTTATGGACCGGAAACTAATGGCTCAGAAAGCATACTCGTCCAGAATCGAATTTGAGCCACCATACTAATGCCTTCGGCCAAAAGGCCTCCTTTTCCTCCGAAATTGCATTGAGCTCCCGAACAACAAAGATTTACCACTATTTTCAATATTAAAAAAAATCGTAAAAATGACGATGCGAAAACGCATCAGTGGCCGGAAATGGGTTAAACTCTGAAGTTAACATGGAGCTGGTCGAAGGAATTATCGTGATCACAGCGACATGTGAAATTGTCCAACCAACTAGGCAGACCTAGCTTGAGGTACGTAGGAGAGGATTGTGATAGCTATCCCGGAGAGCGAGTTGAGTGTCTCAGAGGCCAGAATGACGTGGTAACCATAGCAACAAGAGCCTTTCTGCCTCCACACACCTCCTTGTCAATATCCTAACTCTACCCTCCTCTTCCTTCTCCTTTCTCACCCCACGAAACCCCATTGCCACCGGTTTACCCTTCACCTCAGAGTAGCTTCTCTTTACCCGTAAGTTATAATCCATTACTGCCCCCTCTCCTATCGGAATTGGGTACCTACTGAACCCATCGATACAAAGTGAAAACACCTACCGAGAAACGGGGTAACAATTGTTCAAATTCTAGGTTTTTTAAAGCGTTGTCAACGTTTTTATTATTTTTAGCATGAATATGCTTTAGCCAGGACTTGACTGCCGAAAAAGGTTACCTATATGAGAGTGGAACGAAAGTAGAGCGATTCTGAGAAACATCCATTGCTAGGGAGTGTTGTCTGCTAGCGACCTGGTACAATACACACTCATAATAAGACAAGAAAAATCAATAATCCACATATTATGAACTTTGATGAATAATGCCATGAGAACGAACGGGAAGTTAACGAAGAAAGTTACGAAATTATGAATTGATGTGACGGGGACGAAACATCGTCCTCAGATGGTTATGAAAAGAAACAATATTTTGTCAGGTTCATGGAGAAACGTTTGGACTCCAACTCAAAACGAATCCAGCTCTATCGACTACTAGTGGGGGATCTTGCCTCGATTTGATCTTCGCTCGCCACATCGAAAAAACAAGACAAGTGGGGGTAGTACATAGCATGCTCGACATCCAAAACTTATTTGGGTAGGTAATGGCTTGGATGCCGTTATAACTGCAAAGTAACGAACAAATGTCGAACAGAAAAGTGACAAGCGGGTAGTCTGATGTAGTGTGTGAAAAAAAGGTTCACGCAGTACATGGCGTCATCAACAACTGGTCCGCCTTAAGGCCGGGTCACACTTGTCATACAAGCTTCAGATCCGACTCCGATCAGAGAATCGGATAGACGTCGGAGGGGGCGTCGGATCGGAAAGGGGTGGGCACACCTGTCCGACACGCGTCCGATCCGATTTGTTCCCCTCACCACTCGTCAGTCGCCTCCCGGCAGTTGTCAAATGTATAGTATATGTACATAAATACATATTTAAGTGTGTGTCATTGCAGACGATAACTCTCCTAAGATTTAATATTAATTAATTCATATTAATTCAAACGCCAACAAATTAAGAATTGCAAACGAAAAGCGAAGTTCATTGGACAGCGCTCTACGTGTGCAAGGAAGTGCTCAAATGCGAAAAAAAGGGAACGTCTGAATTTTTTTTTTTTTTTTTGTCGTTTTAGATAACTAAGGAAGGAATAGTCTGGGGAAAAATATTTATTTGTCTTGTTTTAGAGCGTTTCATTGAAAAATCGTGACAAATATTAAATGGTTATGAAATTGATTTTCAAAGGTACTAGTGGCATTGATTTTCAAAGGAACAACATTCGAGAGGCATAAAATAAGGCATAAATAACCATAACCATGTTGCATGAATGGATACTGCCTCACTACTTCAATAAGTTCTTCCGGGTTGACGGAAGACATTGTAGGAGTACTAAAAAAAATATAATAAAAGATTATAAAGACCATTTACAAAACAAACACACGAGAAACACAACGACGGCGGACAAAAAAGAACTAAAAAAATACCTACCTTCCTTCCGATGCTCTTCCCGCAAATCGGACAGGGAATGGTTGACGAAGTCTGAGTCGGATCGGAACAAAAATCGGAGAACAGTCGGAGTGGGATCGGACACGGGCAGGAGAGGTGTGAACTACGCCGTCTAGAGTCCAAAGACATTCCCTCTTCCGACTCCCCTCCGATTCTCTGATCGGAGTCGGATCTGAAGCGTGTATGACAAGTGTGAACCGGCCTTTACGGAAACTGATATACATGTAGCCGCCCCCCAGATAGTCTAGACCTATCCCAAGTAGGGATCTCCATGCCAAGCACCCTGGAAGAAGTGTGGTGAGGACCTTGGGTTCTCCCTAGATACTTCTTCAATCGTCGTGTATCCCATCTCCATCATACAGTACTGAAACTGATATACAGTACTGATATTGATGAACAGAAAAGAAACAGATATAAGGTGGGTACTAAAACTGGAATACAATACCAGAAAAATGTTTTTTTTTTTACAGAACTTTCTGAAATTGTGATAGCTAATAATATTAGGTAGCTAATAATATTTACATATGTAAAATTTCAAGACTGTATAATATTATTATAAAAGTCTTGAAATTTCACATTGCACTCACCGTTTTTGATTACCTTTAGTTTTGACTGACTAACAACTATAAAAACATCTGCCAAGTGGGTATGGCACATGGCTTCCTCGTATCCATGAACCCGATTGTATAGATAATCCGATGCACAATCGTTTACATAAAACATCAATTGCACTACCGTATTCGGGGACCATCTACACGTCAAACCGTCGGCACATCTTTGAATATTTCGAAATCGCATGGAAAACGTAGAAGTTATGGCCGTTACAAGGAAATTCACGTTTGCGCATGCATAGAGTGGCTACTACCAGACCGAGAGCAATGATTTTCATACGGAATCATTCACATTCCAATCCGCCTAATTCCAGAAAATCTCATCGAAATCAGTTGGAAAATGTAGAAGTTATGTAGTTACAAGTAAATTCACTTAAGCGCATGCGCAGTAGCTACTATGAGTCCGGAGGTGATGATTTTCATAGGGGACCATCTAAACTCTAATCCGCATAATCTCTTAAAATTTCATCGAAATCTGATTGAAAATGCAGAAGTTATGGCTGTTATGAATAATTCACGTATGCGCTTGCGCAGCCGCTTCTATTAGTTCAGGGATGATGATTTTCTTAGGTCTACACTCCAATTCACACAATCCTTGAAAATTTCATCAAAATCGGACAATAACTTCGAATAGTTATGCCCGTTATAAGGATTTCTTGACAGACACGCAGAAACGAAACCCAAATTGTTCAAAAAGGTCTGAAACGCAAAACGCGAGTGGAAATTTTGATTTTGGAGAACTTTTTTTTTCAACCTTGAAAAGTGAAATAATGCTTTCGCTACCTTGGTAGAATCGGAAGCAATAGATTGTACAAATTACATAACTTATTTTAGCCACCACATTACCTGTACTGTCTATTGCTTCAACCGAATCAACAAAATAAAACCATTTTACATTTTACCTTTTATATCGTTCTTTTTTTATTGAATTTATGAATGATTGGACGCCTGAGATTTAAAAAAAAATCAGTAGCGTTGAGCGCTAGATGAAGCCATTTTACATTTTGTTTCGTCCGTTCTATTGAGTCAAAAATTGGTGCCTGAACAGAATTTGCATAATGCTTCCTCATCGATGATTCAACTTCACCGATTAACGTTCCTGGATCGATGGCTGATCGATACTTGACGATCTTTCATGTTTTGTCATTTTGGCCGAAGGCTGTAATTTTTATTGTTTTGATCCTATTGTTTCTGAAACCTACATATCTCAGAAGCATTCCTTACTACAGAGGGATTTTTTAAGTTTAAAATTGAAAGATTATGTTCAAAACAAAAAATCGTCGTCCCACGACACACCGAATTGATTACCTCCTCCACAGGGGACAAATCTACATCCCAAACCACATAACCCCGGAAGCGGAAACATTATTTTCACTTTTCTAAGTTGGAAAAAAAAATTCTCAAAAATTAAGATTTCCTCTCGCGTTTTACGTTTTAGGGCTTCCCGAACAATTTCGGTTCCGTGTCTGTCTGTCTGTCCTAGAGTCTGTCATGAATTCCTTGTAACTGGCAAAACTACAAACATGTTGTTCAATTTCGACGAAATTTTCAGGGATTATGCGGATCGGTATGTAGATGGTTCCCCATGAAAATCATCGCCCTCGAACTGATAATAGCCACTGCGCATTCGCGAACGTGAATTTCCTAGTAACACCTAAACTTAATATCTTCATTTTCTATCCGATTTCGATGGAATTTTTCAAAGATTAAGCGAATCGGAGTGTAGATGGTCCCCTATGGAAATCCCCCCCCCCCTCCCCCCAGTAATACTTTTCTACCTTGGTAGGAACATACTCAACCTCATGATATTGGTGATGTTTCATGCTCCAGCTGTGATCAATCTTCATCCCGCGTTAAGTGCTCGAAGCTCAACGTATTCGCATGTTTCCAACGCACTGTTCACTCACAAACACGAAACTCACGAATCGTAAGCGAAATGACCATAAACCGAACTGCCAGATTGTTTTTGGCCCGAAAGAGGGGTGGTAAGTGCGGCACTTAATTCGGAATGTAACTACTCTGAAATCTATCGACAAAACACTAAATTTGAAAGTAAAACCCTGAACTCGGGCATAAACAATCACAGAAAACTGGTACTTGAAACCAGAAGAGTAAAACCTATAGGAAACTAGTTACACAACACCTAATAATTGCAAAGCAGATCATGACGCGACGCGAGAGGGAATGAACTACGAAAGTCCTACGAGAAAAAACCGTTACTTCGGTTTACATTGAGAAGGGATTCAAAGAGAGTGCATCTCCTGCACCAACCAAACTAAGGATGGCAAAAAACAATCGATTCTTTAAAAAGCCTTTTAAAAATATTTTAAAGAAAACAATAGATATTTCTAGATTATTTTTTCCCCTTGAGTTTCTCCGGTTTACATTGAGAAGAGATTCAAAGAGAGCGCATCTCCAGCAGGAACCAAACCTGCTACATGTAGTGATAATAAGGATGAGCATCGTTTGGAAACTATCGATAGTCACCATCGAATAAACTATCAAATTTAATCATCGATTGATGGAAACCATCGGTATTGTATCTTTGCAATTTGCATGATAAAAATTTCAGTGAAACCACTGCTCAGTTCAAGTCTAACTAAATCAACCACACATGAAACTCAATTTTAAATGCTTGCATACGAGTCTGCAACACATTGGGACATTTTCATGTCAACCACTACACAACAAGGAAGTGAAGTAAGGTTGTTAGTTCATGTACCCAAGCATCAAAATAAGAAAACATTTGATTGTTCTCTACGCAACACAGTGAGTCTATTTTATTTATTTATTGGTCGCGTGAGCAAGACTCGCTTAGTTTTCGTGACGATTTTTCAGTTTATGTGCCAAAGCAAAGACATGAAAATGTCAAAAAAAAAAAAAAAAAACAATGTCATTTTATTCATTTGAAAATACGATTAAAAAAATGGGATTTAACTCAATATTGAAATGTTTTATACTTTTGTCGCATTCTTCCCTCCTGAATTACTAAACGGTTGAAGATTTGTCCCAACACAGCTCAGTGCACGGTTAAACAGAATAGATTACCTAGTTAACGAACAGGGAATAACAACCAAATATTTGAATTTGATACTGATACTGAGTGAAACGATAACGGAAAGATTCCATACTATAAGCTGGGTTCACATATAGTGCGTAATTTACGGATTACGGACATGCTTTCACATTGAGATAATTGATAGTAGTGAAACATTGGCTGAAACAATCGAACGTGAAAACATCGACTTCTAACTATCGATGGTGAAAACATCGACTATCGGATGCAAAACATCGATAGTTCGATAGTATCGACGTGATAAGCTACTAGCTTAAAGCTAGTAACTAGTAGCTCCTGGAACCATGTTTTACAGCCCAGCGTTTGAATATAGTTTTTTGGATTTCATAAATAATATTATAGTATTCCACCTTTTAATTTAAACCTTTTTCATTTTGAATTCATCCTTTTTGCTTCCGAGTTTACTAAGGCAGCGGAAGCATTGTTTTTACTTTTCAAGGTTGGAAAAAAAGTTCTCCGAAATCAAAATTTCCACTCTTGTTTTACATTTAGTCCTTCCTGAACAATTTTGGTTCCTCATCAGTCAGTGCGTGTCTATCAAGAAATCCTTGTAATGGGCAAAACTATACGAAGTTATTGTCCGATTTCGATGAAATTTTTGCAGGTTGGATTGCGCCTAAATTAATGTTCATTTTCCGTATATTTGCTACCTATGCATGCTTCAAATAAGAGTTTATTACTAAAACTATAATGAAAATTTTCAGCCTTTAAAAAAGTAAATTTGGATGCTTTATTTTTCAGCCTTGTAAGGCACCTGAAGCACTGTATTGTGGGAAGTTTTCGTATAGCTACACACAAGCTGCCATAGTGATTCATGTGCAGATTTTTAAAAACTCATTTAAACTCTGTTTAAATTGAAACTTAGTTTAAACTAAATTAAAACTCAGTTAAAAAAAACTCAGTATAAAAAAAACCTTCGTCTCACATTCTGTCAATTTGTTCATGATTAATTTCTTGAAATCGTAGTCGAATTCTGATGAAATTTTCAGAGATTATGATGGTTAGATCTCCGAATGTCCTCAGCTAGTTTTTCTCGGTTTAGGACCATTAAACTCTTTTGGTTCATTATTGAAAATATGACTTTGGAATTACCAAGAAAAATTCCAACTCCCCCTCAAAATTTGTTGGTTTTTATTTCAAGGTAAGAGGAAAATCGAAAAAAAAAAAATCCGTCCGTCCGCCGTATTTGGCACTTTCTTTAGTTAAAAAACCGTTGTGTAATAATTTGTAGCGTTTTTCCTTAACATCGATTTCTCGCGATATTGATTAACTCTGGAGGATAGTTTGAGGTTGTGTCCAAGATTGCTTATTGATTTCAACACTATCCGATCAAGAGGAATCTCTTTACCAGTGAACTAGCAACAACTGACTTCTCATTCGACTTCTTCTCATCAACAAACTATTCGATTCGACTATTCCATTCGGCTACTAACTATTCCTCATCTCACCAACAAACTAGTCGTCGGGAGTCGGCCAGTTGATACCTTATAACAGAGAGATGATTTTGCAACCAAAATCATAAAATAATCCTTTTCTTTCATCCAACTAGATTGTGAAAATAATAACTTACCTTTATTCTACTAGCAATTCGTTGAATCCTAGCAATTCATTGATGCGTTATTTTGTAGATAAACTTGGTTTCTAGAATTCCTCGAGGGGTACACCCATGTCGGGGCACAGAGGACCTTGAGCCTCTCACTACGTAGTATGTCATCGTGAATGCGAAATTGAAAAATAGTCTTTGTTCTTCATTTTATCGTTTCTTGTCCCGCCGTTCAAGGTGAGATCAGCTTCTAACCTTCTCACCAAGACATGGTAGCCAGCCTTCAACACTAATCTACCAAGATTTACGTATACCGAAGAGGTAAGAAGAGGCACCCAGTAGTTTTTCGTTGCCCCGAGTAGTCACTAGATTATTTAGATTTAAATTGCAATTTAAAAATTAATGGACAACGCTGAATTTTTATTAAGTTATTAGAAGGCAAAAAATAATGTTATGACAAACATTTTGAACATTTTTCCTTACTTCTGCGATACTTTGGGACAGCTGTGGAGTTCCTGAGATATTTTCGGTGACGCTAGTGACACCATGGTCCAACCAAGGTTAATGAACTTTCTATGAATAATTAAGTACATAGAACTTATTAAGATAACTGTTAGGATATTAAATCGGTTCGGTAAAATGATGTTTTGCTTCCTCACTACCGAAGGTAGGGAAGCTTTGTATTCGTGAAAGAAGTGAAAAAAAAAATGTCCTCCAAAATCAAAATTTCCACTTGCTTTTTGCGTTTTAGAGCTTCCGTTCCGTGTCTGTCTGTCGGTCTGTCTGTGGTCAATCCTTGTCCCGGGCAAAACTATACTAACCTGTGGTCCGATTTTGATGAAATTTTCAGGGATTGTGCGGGTTAGGTCCTAGACGGTCCCCTATCAATTTCAGCACCTTCGGACCAATAGGAGCGAGTGCGCATGCGCAAACGTGAATTTCCTGGAACCTCGGTTTCTAATGAACTGATTTTGCTCAAATTTTGAGGTTAGTTAGGGACTAACTTCTAAGAGACACCCTATAAGTTTCAATCAAATTGGTCAAGCAATAGCCGCTGCGCATGCGCGAACTTTAAATTTATTGTTACAACCAAAACTCCGCAACTATTCAACCAATTTCGATGAAATTTTCAGGGATTGTGTGGGTTAGGTCCTAGACGGACCCTATCCCGCATATTATCGCCAATATTTTGGTATTCAATAACTCTTTGAATCATAATTTTTTCGCCAACTGATTCTATACGTCCATGTTACAATGAGTGAGGAAGCTATACTGCCCACCCAACTTGGCAGACGTTTTTCTATTTTATCACGACGACGTTTTGTCAAATTCATCTGAGAGTTTTCGAAATTATTGAAGCCTTTTAGGTAGAAGGAATGATACATGCCATTTTACTATAACAACCCTTGTACTTAAATTTATCTTACTTTCATTGAAGAACCTCGGGTACCAAGTGTACTTCAAAACAAATGGTACATAATTGTACATATTATGCCCATTTGTGTAGACTCAAGCTTTCTTCTTGTAACCAAGCTTTCTCACAAAGAATAAGATTTTAGGATGAAAAAATCTATTTTAGATAAGGTAAGAATAGGATTTTTCATGTTCCACGTGAAAACCCGTACCAAAAAACCGTGTACCTTGGCTCCTACCGATCTTATCATGAAATTGATGTGCTCTCTTCTAGGGATCACACCAAACTACCCTCCAAATCTGAACAAGATCAGGCGATAAGATCTTGAGAAATGTATTTTTCAGTAAAATCACACTTGAGCCTTCGCACACACAGTTGGATTGTCTTAAGCCCGGGACAAGGATTACACGCAGATAGACTTGGAACCAAAGTTACTCTGAAGCTCTGGACCTCGAAATTTGAGTGGAAGAGTGGAAATTCTAACTTTGGAGGACCCAAACTTATCTAGGTCCTCACTACCTTCGATGAAAGAAACGTTAAGTACTCAGTTAATGTATATTATACTATGGACCAAGTTGTTCTGATTTCTGTACAACCCTGATTTTTGTTTCCAATTTCAGATTTTCAAGGACAAAAAAGTCCGCCAAAATCAAAATTTCTACTCGCGTTTTATACCTTCTAGAACAATTTTGGTTTCGTGTCTGTCTGTCATGAAATCCTTGGGCAAAACTATATGAAATGATTGTCCAAGTTTAATGAAATTTACAGGGTTTGTACTGGTTGGCGTGCAGATGGCCCCAATGAAAATCATAGGCCTCGGATCGATGATAGTCTTTGCTCATGTCCAAACGTAAAATCCTTAGTAAGCACAACTTCCACAGTTTTCATTCGATTTCGACGGGATTTTCATGGGTTGTGTGGTACAGACGCTGGAAGGTCCCCTATGAATGTCATCGTAATGTGATCACCAAATTTGGATGGTACTGGTAGGAATTTGGAGAAAACATTTGAGATTATCCATCGGATCATCTATACAATCGTGTTACGGAAACGAGGAAGCATTGTGTCACACCCACTTGGCAGATTACTTTGTATTAATTTTATCAGTAATCGGTTTGTTTTTTAAATTCTGGGAACCTTTCGAAAGTAAATTATATTATTAGATTATAAATATAAGTGATTATAGGTAATAATATTACACAATTTACTTCGTCAAGAAATCTCCACTTTTTCACCTCCCAAACCCCTTGAGATTGATCCTTTTCCCGTCCTCCCCATATTAGCTCCCCTTGTGCTTTTCCCAGCTCGAGTGCCCTCACAAACAGCATCTTTAGCTCCCGTCGAGTTCCCCTCAGCCAGTTACTTCGTTTTCGTACAAGGGATTCACCTCGAGGTCATTCAACTGAGCGGCCAAGAAGGTATCTCGCTCAACCCCTCGCTTTCAAGTGTTCTAGAAATTAAAGCAAAAGTAACAATCCCTAGAGCCAAAAAGTCATAATTTTAATGATTACTTCATAGATTTTTGTCAAGTTTAGTTTAGTCCGAAAGGCGCGAAAATCAAAACCCTACAAACATACCAGCATTTTTCTCACATATAAATCAATATTCTATGTAGGTACTACTAAATGTAAATTGCAATGAAAATCACGAGATTTCAATTACAAATCTCCTTTTTTACCGAAGGGGCCATACGAGTTCAACTCGACATTTTTGGTGTTTTCTTAAAAACTCATGACATGTACGTACTTTAGGTAAGAAAGAATATTAGAGAGTTCCTATTGGATTCGGCGACGGATTCTACCGTATTGATACGGCGCGACGTATCGAGAATACGGCACCGAATCGGATACGTCCCGCCGTATTTTAATCGAACCGAATCTAATAGGAACTCTCTATTATCGCGAGAGATGATAATGGGATCAGGCAACTTTTATGGGTGATTAACGAACTTGAAACTAAGGAAATAAGCATCTACGTACCATGTTCGAAACACTGTAATTTTCAAGGGGTTCGTTCGTAGTGCAGTTTTAGGACTTGTCCAGAACTGGAGGAGTTCTGAAAAATGGCCGCCCAGAATTTCGAACTGTGTTCTCGGATTTTCTACACTGCGAACGCTTCCATGATTCGGAACTGCTGTACCTAATCTGTTATCGCCTAACCTTCTCCTTCATTGTGATAAAACGCTGCAAATTATTACACAGTGTTTTATTCTTTTTCTATAATAGATCACTCGCTTGCAACGAAGACAGCTGACATGAATCTCATTTCGAAGAAATAAACATTCTGATTTATTTAAAGTTCCTTCATATGGACCTTTAAGGTTCCTTCATATAAACCTTCTTCATATGGACCAAACTGTTGATCCCACAAAACTATGGGTGGTCTCATTCCATTCTAAAAATTCAATTTTATTTAATATAAAGTATAAAATATTAAATATAATATATTAAATAGGTAGGTAGGTACTTAATAGATATACAATATTAAATATAAAATACAATTTTGTGGAAGAACAATTATTAAGTATTACTTAAATTTAACTCTATTTTATATTAAATAGGAACTAAATAAAATAAAATTTTGTGGAATAACAATACCATTACATCTGCAGTTTTCAAACAAGAAGCACAAATGGTACCTACCTAAGGACATACGGAAAAATTTATTTTTATTTATTTACTGTACGTACCTTGAAACCTAAACCATCAAATTTTGAAGGAGGGGTGTAATTTTTTTCTTGTTCTATTCTAAAGGGTATTTTTAAAATAATTAACCAAAATCAATTCGGAGTTATTTGCTATGAATGAATCTGAAAAAACTGGCTTTTTACCAACATTAAAATAAGAAAGGTAGTTACTACTTTTTTGGTTTTAATTCATTTTTGAGAAATGGAATAAATTATTTATTTCGAATTGTTGTTTCTCCGTTATTCATTCTAACTACAGAGCTTAGGTTGATGTCAAACAGTAGCAAATTTAATCTACATCAAAAAGTTACTTGGCATAAATTATTGAAATCATAATAAAAACAAATAATATAATAGTTTTAAAAAACCGACAAAAGTGGAACAATTTAATGGTTTTCAGCGCACTTCGTCAGTAACAGAGGGTTTTAACGTTGCAAATACGTACTATAAAAATTCAAAAATGCCTGATGAGCCACGTACCCGCCTCTTATTAAAGTTCCTTGAAACCCTCACCAGAGAGCTCCTTCGTAGGTGTCCGGAGTTCTGATAACGAGTTCGAGAAAAAATCCGGAACGCCAGAACCGAGTTCCGAACTAGTCCGGAACTGTGTCCGAAAGTCACTGTGAACAGCGAACTCAGTTCCAGAACTCGGAATTCGTGCACTGCGAACGCGTAAAGCCCTACTGCGCATGCCCGGACTGTTATAGAACTGTCCCGGACTGCGCTACGAACAAGCTCAAGGTGTGTGGTTTCGCACAATGCATACACTCAGAAGCAATAACTCGCACAATAGCCGGACACCTTTGTTTTTCATACAGGAAACCCTAAGATTTATTGTATTCAGAATCTACGAAAATTTCACGGTAATGAGTTACGAGGTGATTTCGGATATTCTTTCGTTTAAAATTCGAACTAGTTTACATCTTCGGCCGATTCGCTTTCATAAGGTGATATTACATAACATACTTCCTGGCATGAATCAGTAGTACACCCAGTTTACAACACGCCCTCATGTTTAGGACATTCGTCAATAGTAAGAGTTGCTTATTTAAGACATCTCTCACCATCATGTTTCTCAGGAAAAAAGAAACACACAAAAAGCCGTTACAGATCACCCCAAAAATCGAAATCCAAGGAATCAACGCATAGGTGTATTAATTTAATTACTACCCCTGGGAGAGGTCGATTTAAAGATTTAAGGGGGTCTCAGTCGGTCGCCGTTAGGTTCTTAGTATTTCGCGAAATTGAAGGCGCAAAACCTTAAAAAGTTGTACCTAAATTTGAAATTTTAAAGGATTTTAGATATTCATTAGTGCACGGCCCTAGGGAATTGAAAAACTGGAATATTGCTGCCGGAATCATCAAAATCGAACAATAATTGCCAGAGAAAAATGGGAAATACTACTGAATAAACGGGTTTTCCCATGTTTTTCCCAAATTTCTCTGGCAATTATTGTTCGATTTTGATGATTCCAGCAATAATATTTCAGTTTTTCAATTCCCAAGGCCCATGCACTAATGAATTTCTAAAACTCTTGAAAATTTCAAGTTTAGCTAGATTTGATGGGAAAAACATTACTGAATTAACGGTATTTCCCATTTTCTCGGGCAATTATTGTTCGATTTTGATGATTCCAGGGCAATATTTCTGTTTTTTATTCCCTAGGGCCGTGCACTTCTGGATTTCTAAAATCCTTTGAAATTTCAAATTTAGGTTTTTGCGCCTTCGATTTCGTAAAATACTCACCCGGAACGAAGAACTGGCGACCGACTGAGACCTCAAGTACACCAATGATCACCCGAGGCTAGACCACGACCATAGAAAAGAAGATGGTTGACTGGTAGTTAAATCGAGTTTTGGAGATTCACCCTTCAAGTTATTGGTACTGCACGGCAGAAATTTGTTTTTCACATAATTATTACCTGGTGATTGGGATGAGTTTAATAGTTTGAACATCATTGACCCAAAATATACACTGAAAATATTTGTAAACACTCACCACCGCTGAGATGCCACCTCCCGTCAGTCATCCCGCTAGATCCCAGTGGTAGTGCCCCATCTGCCGCTTCCTGGAGAAAGAAAAGAAGAATCAGTTGACTGAACGTAGGAAATCGAAGGAAACCGATCGTCAAATCTACGTAGGTGAGCGGATACTTTGGACAACGCTAGTAAATGTCTCGATTTTGAGTGCTATTGAGAGGTTTGAGTGGGTGAAAACTTGAACAAGATGAAAATGAAGTTATGAAGAAAGTTTTGGAGGAAGGTAAATTTCTACCTGTTTTTCTGTAGCATCCAGTTTTTTTTTCTGGCAGCTGATCCAACATTTTTATCAGTAATGCGTTTGAAACATGTTTGCGTTTTCAATTAGTAGGCTATTTTTCTTTCATCATACTTGTTTCTTTCTTCAAAACTGTTGAGATAGTTTGGACAAAGTGATAGAGAATAAGTATTAAAATGGAGAAGAAAGACATTGGACACTTCTTTGTCCAAACTTCTTTCAAGCACTTTTCGTAACTCCTAAATATTTTTCTTTTTAATTTCAGGTGGATGGAGGCTTTCAGAATTTCAGTTTAACAAATTCATCATTCGATTTCCCAAGCTAATTTTAGGTGTCCAACTTTGTTCAATGTCTTTCATCCCTCTGAGTAGGAAGTTATTGAAGAAAATTAATAACACACATTTCTTTACGGAGAAAGTTCTGAACATTTAGAATCTTCTAAATCGAACGTAAGCAGATGTTGGAAATAATGACTCCCGAAAAAGTGTCTAATGCATCCTCCTATATTTTTACGTATCACCTCCATTCCATCACGTGGTAATGGAAAGCACCAGAAAATTATCTTTGATACACCAAATAGATACAAAGAACACATATAATATAAATTCCTTATAATGCACATATAGGGAAATAGTCCAGTCATCTCAGTCAACACTAGCCAGTCTCTATTGGGGGATGTAACTCATCAATAACTAAGTACCTACCACATTAATTGCATAACGATGACCTTCACATGTTGTGTTTAATGCAATTTTACCAAATTTCAGGAAGGCTAACATTGTCGTTTTAAATTATTATGTTATAAAATATATTTGTCCACATTCTTTTCTATTTTGAATAGCTCTTTATGTTTAGAAAAGAATTTCTCATCGAATTTAATCGTCAAAACATTGGTGAGTTGTGTTGCGACTCCTTTTTCATTCGCTTCCTACCAAAAATTTGATTATAAAAAATGAATTGAAACTTCGTAAGCTAATGATGACTTGAATTACAAAATATTTTTGCTAAATGTCGTCACCATTCATCAATTCAAGGGTCATGGTGTTGTTCTTCGTGACACGTAGTTTCATAACTCGAAGGACATATTTTTTTACAAACCATTTTCAAAAATAGGCAATGATTTATGTTTGCCTCGAGGATTTTCTTCGTTCGCACCATCAGTTTATACAAGAAATATTCTGGCCAACCGGAAGGGGCTTGGTGCGTTTTTTCAACCATCAACACCAGGAAAGCATCAGTACCAGACTCAATGGTGCCCACTGCACCTTTGCTTTGGAGCAAGCCTGTTTTTAGGACGTCCCACAGTAAGATTTGGGCGTCCTCATGCGAAAAATCTGGGGGGGAAGGAGGACAACACTCAACGGAGAAAAAAATACAAATCCGTTTTAGACCATTCTGAATCCAAATCCGAGTGGTTGTGCATTAAGTAGCCAGAATTTCGACATTGGGGTATCATGTGGAGGAAGAGGGTTATTTACTGAAAATAAGGTGCATTCTGACGATACCTCAAGTGCGCTGCCTAGTCATAAATTCTCAACCGATTTACAACTTTCTGTTGGTTTATTATTTTCAATAATGAACCTTTGGAATCGAACAAGAAAAAAAAAATTCAACTCAAAATGTGTTGGTTTACGTTTCAAGGTTTGAAGAATCTGAAAATCGAAAAAAAAAAATCCGTCCGTCCGCAGTACGTGGCATCTTTTTTAGTTACCATGGACCGATTTTCGGCCGGACCCGGCGGAACTGAGATGAGAGAAAGCAGCTCGACGATTTTTACCAAGTTTCTTTGCTCGGTGGACTTGACAAATTTTTTGGATTGGGAAGAGGAGCCGCGGAGAATCTTCTAAGTTTTTTCTTCCGTGAGACTTGAAAAAAAAAATTTGGAAATCGGTGAGTTGCTCGATGAATATATTCACAGTCACATCGGTGAAACCAGAATGGTAAGGTGTATTGAGATATTTGCAGACTGTCTCATCAGTATGATGTGCGGGAAGAGGTGCTTATTCTAGAAGAAGAAGACTGGTTGAAGTTGGGCAATGTACTGATTTATTAGGCCACACCGGCCCTTATTAAATAAGTATAAATTTATAAGTATAAATTTTATACTCCAACCTAATCGGTAGGAGGTGGCCGATAGGGACCCACTACAGATGAAATTTGGTATATGGGCCCCATTTGAGGTCTAGTTATGTCGCGAATCTTTTGGTTGATGTAAGTCACTTCTAAGGGGTGAAAATTAAGGGTTGAAATTTTCAAGAGTGCCCTAGCTCGAAAACTCTCGAAATAAAGGTATCGTTTCTTCACAGTTTGAGATAGTATTGAATTTTTAGAGACCACGCGGAGCTCTGTAGGACAAACCGTTCGCTCCCCATGAGAACTTAAGGGTCGGACTTACGATAAATCAGAAACACGAGTACGAATCGCAAACGAGGTCTAATCTCCGTTGAAATTTTGGCTGACCAAAATGCTATGATTTTCGTTGTCAGTTTTGCGTCCTTAGCAACCAGTAATCAAATTTCCTAATGAACACAACTCCCTATTTCTTCGAGTCAAGAGTGCGTTTATTTCTTCCAAATAAACTTTACTGTCAAGGTGAGAAGTATGTAGTAGGTAAGAAGTAGTATGGTTGGTAGGTAAAAAATAGTGACAATAGCAAAGCTGTGTTCTTTGCAGACGAGTGATCTACTGATCTATACAGAAAAAGAATAAACCTATGTGATAGGGATATCCCAAAAGTATCGATACATATCGATACTTTTTTCCCTGATATATCATATCGTAGTATCAATACTTTTTTTCCAGTATCGGAGGCGATACTTTTGACATTTTCATGTCTTTGCTTTGGCACATGAACTGAAAAATCGTCACGAAAACTAAGCAAATCTTGCTCACGCGACCAATAAATAAAATGGACTCACTGTGTTGCGTAGAGAACAATCAACAACCTTACATTTTGCTTTGGCACATGAACTGAAAAATCGTCACGAAAACTTTGATGCTTGGGTACATGAACTAACCTTACTTCACTACCTTGTTGTGTAGTGGTTGACATGAAAATGTCCCAATGTGTTGCAGACTCGTATGCAAGCATTTAAAGTTGAGTTTATGATTTCGAATCGAGTGTGAAGTTTTGACTTGAGCCAAAATAATGGAGCCGCGTCCAGACTAAAACTAGTTCTAAACGAAGTGAAGCAGTTCTTTTCTATATCTCACATTTAATCTCTACGTAGATTGTTGGGAGACCAACAAATTAAACAAAGATGATGTACCTCCAGCTCTGTATGCTGGAGGACAGCTGCTGATGAGGACAGCTGCTGGAGGACAGCAGCTGTCCTCCATAATCGAGGAAGGACCGCCAAAATGTTAACCCAAACAAGTGCAATACGAAAACAAGTGCCTGAACAAACGCGTGAGCAAGATTTGCTTAGTTTTCGTGACGATTTTTCAGTTCATGTGCCAAAGCAAAGACATGAAAATGTCAAAACAAGTTTTAAATAACAAAATGAGTGATTTATTGTTTTGTTCGTTCTGTATTAATTATTATCATCGCGATGGAAAGATGTCACACTGATGGAGAGAAACATAAACAAAAATTTCACCCATTTTTGTGAAAATATCAAAAAGTATCGATAGTTCAAAGTAACGTATCGATACTTCGAAGTAACGTATCGATACTTCAAGTATCAAAGTATCGTCCTTAGCAACCAGTAATCAAATTTCCTAATGAAGGCACCCACAACTCTTTATTTCTTCTAATTGAGAGTGAAGCGGAAATATTGTTGGTAGGTAATGGCAAAGCTATTCTTTGCAGGCGAATTATCTATACAGAAAAATAATAATAAAATAAAAACTTTTGTGTAATAATTTCCAGCGCATTTTGTTCGACTCAGACAACTTTCCTGTTTCACATTACGTCACCAGAGTACCGAAATTAGCCTAGGGGAAGGGCAAGTCGGGAATCATATTCGGTTCCTAATATAAATTATATTTTCTAACAGAGTACGCGGTCAAAATCTTCATCAAGAGTGTATTTTTAAATTTCGGGAACATATTGTTGTCAACATTATTAATCATATTGTTTCCAACAATATAAACAAAAACAGGAATGGAGTTGCTTCTAATTCGGAATCTCACACTTCCCCTCGAATTGATTCGCCAACTCCTATGCCGAGTGATTGTGTAAATATGTCAACTTTACTTCTTGGTAACAGTTTTGTAAATATGTCTGCTGGCATTTCCGAAGTCTGTAAATATTTGAATTGGATTGCATTTTCTGTAATGAATTTTCGAATGAAGTGGTGTCGAACGTCAATGTGTTTTGTTCTTGAATGATGTGCTGAATTCTTTGCTAATTGTTGTGCTCCTTGGTTGTCGTTATAAATTGTTGTGATTGTGTTGGATGGAATAGCTTGCAGCTCTCCAAGGAATTGGCGTAGGTAGAGCGCCTCCTTGGTAGCTTCCCCTAGAGCAAGGTATTCTGCCTCTACACTGGATAGGGCAATGGTCCGCTGCTTCCGGGCTTCCCAGGATATAGCAGCTCCTGCCAACTTGAAGAAGTATCCAGAGTAGGAACGACGGTCCTCAGCACAATTTGCCCAATCGGCATCAGCATATCCCTCCAGGGGTTTTCCGGACTTCTTGAATAGGATTCCGTGGTTTGGTGTCCCCTTGAGGTATCGCAGAACTCGCTTTGCAGCTTGCCAGTGTTCTTCCGCGTAGTTGTTGTTGAATTGGCTCAAAGAATTCACTGCAAAACTAATGTCTGGACGAGTGGACACTGCCAGGTACATCAACGATCCTATGACATTTCACTTGCGTCAGCTTTTTCTGGTTTCCTCAACTTCAGTCCAATTTCGAGTGGTGTTGCCACGGGTCTTGAGTTTTCCATCCCAAAACGCTTCAGAACTTCCATTGTGTACTTCTTCTGAGACATGAACAACTTCCCCTCGTTTTGGATCTGGGTAAACTGTATTCCTAGACCGTAGTGGATTGGACCTAGATACTTCATCTTGAAGACGTTCATGAGGTTTTGTTTGATTTGGTTGATTAATTTAGAATTTCCAGAAGCCAACCATAAATCGTCAACATAAATTGCCAGAATGATTAAGTCACCGTTTATACGAGCTTGGTATACACAAGGATCAGATTCTAGTGGTTTCAGACCCAGCTTTTTCAGATTTTCATCCAGCTTCAGGTACCACTGACGTCCTGCCTGTTTCAAGCCGTAAAGAGATCTTTGCAATAGGCATACTTTATCCTCTTTCCCTTTGAGACTTTCAATCATCTTTTCTGCTTCTTTTATGACTTTACTTGGCGATTTTGTGTCTGAAATTATTTCTTGAAGCATCTCTTTGAAATTCTCTGGAATTTCCATAAAAATTTGTTCTTCCAGATTCCCATTCAAAAATGCAGTGGTAACATCAAATTGGTGGATTTTCAAGTCTAGTTCAACTGCCAGAGCCATGAGTGTTCGGATTGAACTCATTCGAACTACTGGTGCGAACGTTTCATTGAAATCTTCCCCTTGTTTTTGATTGTAACCTTTCGCGACTAAGCGAGCCTTTTTTCTTTCAACGGTTCCATCCGCCTTCAATTTTTCTCTCAATACTACTCTGCAACCGATTACATTTTTCTCTTTTGGAAGTGATACGATTTTGAATGTTTCGTTCTCCAAAATAGATGAATATTCGGATTTTATGGCTTCCTTCAAACCTTCAGATTCAGGACTTGACAATGCTTGCTTAACAGTTATTTCAGCCAAACCAGCAATTTCAGTTTCTTCAAATGCATCCTGAAATGTCTCCTCCTCATCAGTTTCGGATTCTTGTGGAACTTCAATTTCGTTATAGATCTTCCTAGGTCTGCCAGGATTTCCAGATCTGTCAATGCGAGGTCTCCCTCTTCCACGAACTGTTCTCACCAATCGTTGACTGATATCTGGTTGTTCTCTTTCAGCCATGTCCTCAGGATTGTTGTTTATGATGTTTCTAGTTCCATCATCAATTATTTCGTTTTCTTGTAACTCTTGTTCATTGTTTGTTGGAGTTTCACAGAGTTGCATTGGTTCTTCAGGTTTTCTTTTGGGAGGGTTAATTATTACTGTTGTTTGTCTTTTATTCTCTTCTTTCTTCTTGTTCTCATATTCAAACAAATCTTCAGGGAAACACTTGTCAGCATCATCATGGTCAAAGAATTCTTGCAAAAATTTCACGTCTCTTGACACAATCACTTTTTGCTCATCTTTTGCCCAAATGCGATATCCTTTTGTTTGATCCGAGTAACCCAAGAAAATTCCCTCTTTTGATCGTGGACTAAATTTTCCTTTCTGCTTTTCTTTATCTAGATAGTACACTTTACTTCCAAATATACGGAAATAATGAACGTTTGGTATCCTACCAAACCATAGTTTGAATGGCGTTTCACCTCCTATACCTTTTGATGGACATCTATTTCTGATGTGGTTAGCCGTGTGAATGGCATCAGCCCAAAAGGTTGGTGGTAACTTAGCTTGGATCATCAAGCATCTGGCCATTTCGACAAGACTGCGATTTTTCCTCTCCGCTAGACCATTCTGTTGTGGAGTATGAGGAACTGAGAGTCGTCGAGAAATTCCATTAATTTCTAAAAATTTATCAAATTCGTTATTGCAGTACTCCGTACCATTGTCTGATTGTATGTACTTTATTTTTCTTCCAGTCTGATTTTCAACTTGGTTCTTGAACTTTTTTAATTCTTCCAAGACATCAGATTTTTTATTGATGAATCTTATTTCACACCATCGAGAGTAATCGTCGATTAGTGTCAAAAAATATTTTCGTCCTCCTTTCGAAGAAACTCTCATCGGTCCACAAAGATCTGTGTGGATGATTTCCAAAATCTCTGTTGATCGACTTGATTGCTTAGGAAATGGCTTCTGTACCATTTTTCCTTGAATGCAAGTTACACAGTCTTTGAGGGTTTTGTGTCCTGATATATCTATCCCTCTAGCTTTTTGTTTCATTGACAGGTCTTTCAAATCATATTCATTCAGGTGTCCATACCTCTGATGCCATAACTCCAATTTAGTTTTGGGTTTGTTCTCGACAGCGTTTGCTTTTTCACTCATTGTAGCAATTTCGTTGACATGATATAACCCATTGATTCTGTTGGCGGTCATCAGTAAATTCCCTGAACTGTTCCGAACTTCTGCTTTAGTTTTGGTGAAAATAACATTATGCCCTTGATCGGCTATTTTTCCTACTGAGATCAGGTTCGATCGAAGTTCTGGAATATACAAGGTATTTGACAAATTCACCCCTTTGATTTCATTCCCCACCTTGATACTCATCTTCACAGGTCCTTTGCCAACGATGCTTGTGGAAGAAGAATCTGCTAGGTTGACCTTGTTACTCTCACTTTTTCCTATTGTTTCAAATTTTGATTTTTCTGCACACATATGGGAAGTACATCCGCTATCCAGACACCATGTGGCTGGATGTTGCGGTGTGCATCCGCTCATCGCAATTTCAGATGTAGAGCTAAGATATGTTTCATCTGAGGTTTTCGCCGACTGTTTTCGATAACAATTTGCTGCCTTGTGACCTCTTTTCTTACATATGTGGCATTTATATTTGAATTCTTCTGATTTATCTTTGTCAAAACTTCGCTTTTGGAATTTGTTTTTCGCAAACAAAGCGTTCGGGTCCCTATTCTTTTCTTTTCTTGAATCACATTGTTCAATTATTTTAATTCTAAGATTTTCAGGCTTTGGGAGATCATCACGTGCTTCAATCGCACATTTAAAGTTATCAAGACTATCTGGTAGATTGTTCAATAGCATGATTGTAAGTAGTTCCGGGTGAATCACTACTTCCATTGCTTGAAGCTTGTCTACTCCATCGAAAAACTTAGCCAAGTATTCACGAGCATCATCGTCCTCTCTCATTTTATGTAACATGAGTTGTTTCATCAACGATGCTTTTCTAGTTGGTCCTTTCGACAAGTATATTGATTCTAGCCTTAACCATAATTCTCGTGATGTTTTACAGTCTTTGACTTGCTTTATTTCTGATGGCGAAATTCCTAAAATTATGTCTGCTCGATGTTTTCGATCCATTTTATCCCAATTTGTAGCTGCAATGTTCTCGGCATCTCCTGCACCTTCATTCACTACTGGACGAGGAATGGTTCCATCGACATATCCTATACCATCGGTTTTCTCTAGAAGAGCTTCCATCAACACTTTCCATGTGTCGTAATTGTCCTTCGTTAAACTATCAAATTTCTGAATGTTCATGGTTGAGTTTTTCACGATCTTTCACAAGACACTTCACTTGTTTCACTGACCTACTCTAACCAACAGAAAATTTTGACAATACGCGCATAACCTAATATAAATTATATTTTCTAACAGAGTACGCGGTCAAAATCTTCATCAAGAGTGTATTTTTAAATTTCGGGAACATATTGTTGTCAACATTATTAATCATATTGTTTCCAACAATATAAACAAAAACAGGAATGGAGTTGCTTCTAATTCGGAATCTCACAGTTCCTATCAAGGCTTACTGATGGAACTTGAACTTTGAAATTCAGGGAACATAAAATTAATATACCTCTGGATATTCATGAACTATTCTTTGTACCACAATGGAACAAATCAATGGCGTCACCATGGAGGACACCAGAATCGCGTATTTCGTGTGTTTCACATTGAAAACACTTGTGAACTTCGGGGTACCTACCATAACCAACAGAGAAAAGTCCAACATTACGACGTATTTACCGGTGTGGTGCCAGCTTGGCACCATTGTTGGGTCGAATTCTAATGTTGGGTATCGTAGATCATTGACTTTAAAATTCTGTTCAAATTCGAATCTTGCAAGTCCCTAGAAATATTGTAATGGCTAGGGGTGAGCGGAGTCCACTTTTCTTATATCAAAATTTCAAGTTTCAGGCTCTCATAATGATAAAAATTATAATAAATAGAACATGCTCAGCATGCTAACCAAATTACATTGGGTGAAACTGTTTTGTGCAGCAGAAAGTAAGATAAAAATGTTTAATCGTTAACTGGTTGATATTGAAGGAACTAATCTTTACCCAATGGGACGTCCCCTAGAATGCATGCAATACTAACAAACAAAATGTTTTGTCTTCTGGCAGTCGGCCCACCGCCATTTTCTAAAGCCAGACTCCTGAATTTCGAGCTGAATTTTTACTCCAACTTTTCCTTTTTAGTGAAGGTCATACCATACATTGAAGAAAATGGTTTTCCGAAGTTCCATAAAGTTCCAGCTTACATTTACATTCGGTTACCGATGATTGATCCGTTTTGAAGAAGCGTTTTGCTAAACTTGTTTATTCTGGTCACTAGGTACTTCACCACTTTTTCTAGGCAAGTTCCTCAGGATTTATTTTTCGACATTTCAAGTCTTAATTTGGCACATAAACGAAAAATGTGATTATTTCAGCTTAGAACCGAGTCGTTGGTAGGGAAATGGTACTTCGTCGTTCATCCCACAAAATTCGTTGACCATTCGTTGGAAAGCTCTCGATTTATCATGCATTTCTCTTGGTATATATCAACATGTTCTTGGTACTTATGTCGTCATTATATATTTATTAATGATATTAATGGATGAAGTAAACAATGCCGCTTGTTTAGTTGTCACTTGGGAACTAAAGACATAAAATGTCCCAAAGTGTTTATATTACTTTTGACTAAACAACTAAAAAACGGGAGGTGAAGGGTAAGTGTATTTTTTTTTTCAAAATGTTGCTACGGTAGAGAGATAATTGGCAAAAACGTAGAAAATTTGTCACCACCTACTTCATAAAAATAGGATATTTTAGGGTTATAAAGTGATGAGGCTCGCATCAGATCAATTTACCTACTCATAAATTATTTTATCACTTAATTACTTATTTATTGTTTAAACATGCGAGTCCATGCTGTTATTAACAAGATCGTGAAATATTCATAATCACTTCATAATTTTCAAAATCATTACTCCATCCACACGACATAATATTATCTTCATTTTAGCAATTCGGAAAAAATTAAATAACAGCTTCGATTTAAGCTAACATAATTCACAGAGTAATATGTTGGCTCACAATAAAAAATGAAAATACCAACTTTACAATTTTTTTTCATGGAAGGTATTTCGCGTTTTCCTGAGAATGACCCTAAAATATGATGGTAGGTAGGTAGGTGGAACCTCGTTTTCGATGTGATAGTTTTGTAGGTGTGAAAAAGTTCCTTGAAGGTTCGGTTTAGCTCAGATTATAAACCTACGTAGGTTAGAAATTTTCCGACTACACCACTAGGTACTACACGATAATTTTCCAATTATTACTACTAAGTACTAGGTAGTATAGAAGATAAATCATTTTCAAGATATTTTATGTAAGTACATAGGAAATGAATGGAATTGCTATTCATTTATAAATTCTAGATGTTTCTCATTTCAGTTGAAAAAGAAATCGAATTTGAATTTACTATGTAGGTAGGTACCTAAAAATGAGTAAATGAATCCGTCGTGAAAACAAGCTGGGATTTTATAAAAATATAAAAAAATTTCAATTGTTTCCAAAATAGGTGGGTATTTTAAGTTAAAAAATTTACGTACCTACCTAGTTACGTTACTAGTTATCAAGAATAAGAAGATACTGTGAAACAACACAAGGTAGTTTCATGAAGTGTAATGACTTGTTCGTAGATACACAAGAAGCTCGCATAGATTTATCTACTTCAATGCATTTGGAGGATTGGATAGAAGTTGAGAAGAATCCTCCGAACTCTAGCCAGAAATTGAATTCTAGGTAGGACACTGAAAACCAGTGCAAATGAGGGATGAAGGTTTGTTCGGAGAAATTAAGGTGCAATGAGTTTGTAAAATAAAACAATCAACCACGAGAAGAGAGAGCTCCATACTTCGAGTGGACATGCTTACAGCTTACTCCACCTAATCCCAACATATTCGAGCCAATCGCATCTAGGGATAGAGTTATAAAAAGTGAAAAAAATTCGGTAGGTATCTCACCTTCTTCCAATATCCTGAGATACCTCGAATCTTGCCGGCTGGTTTGCTTCCGGATTTTCCTCTTACACTGGACACACCGACGGAACGACACTCATGCGAAATTTTGACGGTTTTGAAGATGGAGAAAAAAACGTAAAAATCTATCTGCGGCGAGAAACACTCATAGAAACAGTAAAGTGAGCCGTGCAAAAGATGGCGGAACCCGAATTAGACATCATGCAGGTTCGAAGCGGAAGGAAATCGGCTGTAGTAAACCGATTATCCGCTCACCGAAATGAATTCAACGCGATGAAACAAACGACACAACAATTCGAAGGGAAGTTTCCGGGGAAATTTGAAAGGAAACAAGAAAATTTGTGTTTGTGTGCAACAGAACGTTCAGTGAAGGATCTAGATGAAAAGTTATCTTATCACACCTTCGTGACGTCACAAATTTACAACCAATGTACCTTTTTTATGCCCCAACCGGAAAGTAAAAAATGAATGAAGTTCCAAAATAAATAAGGATTTTTCGGTTGCGAAGGGATCGAATAAGAGTTTCAATATACAAAATGGAAAGATGATTTCCAGACAAAAGTAGTAAAAATCGCGTAGGCCGGCATTTACGGTTGTCACGGAAAGAACGGGAAACCTTCAACGGGTGAATCTGGGAATCGGGAGGACGAAGAATGCGATACAGAAGGCATGCGCTGACCCTA
Source organism: Apolygus lucorum (assembly GCA_009739505.2). Classification (NCBI taxonomy): domain Eukaryota; kingdom Metazoa; phylum Arthropoda; class Insecta; order Hemiptera; family Miridae; genus Apolygus; species Apolygus lucorum. The sequence continues at coordinate 28,286,463 of CM019180.2, forward strand.
CACTTTGGCACTCCCAGCGCTTTCTAGCGGATCTCATCATTACTGAGTTGTGATCAATAAAATTCATTGTTCTCTCATTGTACGGCTAGTTACCAGGGTTTAGTTCATTTTCTGTTTCTTTTTGAAGAGAAAATTAAACGTATACATAGGTATAGTAGATGATTTGTCGTATCTGAACATAATTCCTGGTAGATAGATGTTGGTTTCCTGTTTTACTCTCATCTTGAAAGGTATCTTTTTACATAATATGTAAAAGATATTACCTATCTGGAATCAGTATGAAAAACATTTTTGTAGTCCCCTGGTACCTTCGAGACACTATTGCTGGTGGATCAAAAGATGAAAGATTGGTACCTATTTGAGATCCTTTGATGGTCCTGAATAGTCTCATTTGAAATCAAAGTCCGATTTTGACAGTGTGTTGGAACATTACTGTCGTCTCCTATGAATTTCATCGCATTTTCACTGGAATACTCTTACTTACATACATAGCGTAAGAGCATACTAGTATACCCTTCCTTCAAGCGTGATTTTATGCAATCCAGACTTCTCATTGTCCAAAGACATGTACAGGGTGGGGTAGAAATAATTGGCATACTTTGAAGGACTGTCAAAAATAAACCAATGTCTAGAGTAAAAAAATTGGTGGCTACAGCTTTCGTACAAGTACGCAACCACGAGAGGCCCCCTTTCCCCTTCGCGTAACGCTCCCCGCGTGACGATTTTTCATTTCTGTGCCATAGTAAAGACATAAAATGTCAAAAGCTAGTTTTATTTCCTAAGTTTTTAGGAAAATAGTTCTATTGCGAGTATGAAAATTCTCATCTTCCAAATGTACCTACCGATAGATAAATACCGAACTGTTAATAAAAAACGGGAATATTTGGGAACACAAATATGATGAACATGGAATAATTTAGTGACAATAAAATAGCCAATATTTCTCCACCCAACCGGTTGTTTTGGTAGGTGGCTAGGCTACGGAGTCAGTTACCCCTTCGATATAAATTCTTTCAACATTTCACAGTAGGATTGGGCAAAAACCGGGTGTTTATTCATCCACTGTTCCACTTTTGACATGGATATGTCTTAGTTCTGGGGGTCATTCCAAAATTTTCGACTCACAAAACAATGCAACGTTTTTTTTTCTGATGCTGTTGAACGCAGGAAGCTGAAATTTGAGAGGCAGGGTCAATCGATACGTACTTCTATACATCATCAAAGTTGATGATCACTGATCAGCTGAGTGAGCACCAAGGCCATCTCCTCTCCTGTTGAACGCAGGAACCTGAAATTTGAGAGGGCGGGTCAATGGAGAATGCTGAAGGCGCCTGAGTGGTCACTGATCAGCTGAGTGAGCTCATCATAAGACATAATATGTCTATGGATATTATCCATGTACAGATGTACTATCTGCATGCAGTGTAGATACTCGTTTCTTCACTTTTTAACCACTTTTCCTCTCCTACTTAAGAGTTTCATCAAATATTTTCCTGACTGACGATCTTCATCATGCATTACCTTCACTTTCGAAGAGTCATCTTCTATAGATAGGTATTCAATGTATTATGCTTAGAATCTCCGTCACATCCTTTGCAAAGAGACCTCGTCTTCCACCGTCTCCAGACGTTCCCAAAAATTTCTTACTTACCTGATCTCACCGTCTTCTCTAAATCATCCAGAGTTCAAGGTATGTGCTTGAACAACTCCTTGAGATATCCCCAGAGGAAAAAACACTGCAAATTATTACACAATGGGTTATTTATTTTTCTATATAGATCTCTCGTCTGCAAAGCCACCGACCATCCAACATGAAGAAAAACATCGATCGCATTTCGGTCAGCTTTAATTTGAACGGAGATTAGGCCTCTTTTGCGATTCACACTCGTGTTTCTGATTTATCGTACGTCCAAACTTTAAATTCTCGTAGAGAGCGAACGGTTTGTCCTACAGAGCTACGGGTGGTCTCAAAAAATTCTATAGAATCTTAAATTGAAGGAAAAACAATACATTTATATCAAAATCTTTTGAGTTAGGGCGTTTTCAAAATTTCAAAATTGATTTTGGAACCCTTAGAAGTGACCTTCATCAACCAAAATCTTCGGGGCACAACTAGACCCCAAATGGAGCCTACATACCAAATTTGATCAAAATCGGTCAATGCTAAGTGGCAAAAGTGCCGCGCACGGCGTACGGACGGCCAAATTTTTATTCGAATTTCGGATTCTACGTACCTTGAAACGCAAACCATCAAATTTTGAGGGGGTGTTACAAAAAAAAATTTTCTTGGTCGATTCCAAAGGTTCATTATTGAAAATAATAAACCAAGAGTCTGGTGACAGCCCTAACATCTCGACAACTGCTAGGCGTTTTGAAGGAAATGTTCGCTGACAGATTGATTTTGTTAAGAAAAAAACCATTCCCTGATTATTCTTTCCTTTGGGGACATCTCAAGGAGCAAAGTTCAAGCACAGACCTCGTACTCTGGAAGATTTAAAAGAGAGGATCAGGCAAGAAATCAACGCCATTCCACCATAGATGACTCGAAGGGTGTTGGAAACATTTTGGGAACGTCTTCGGCAATGCATAGCCCATATCGATCAACATTTGTAAGATTTTTTTTCAAACTCACTGAAAACGTTTTTAAATGTACTTTTAGAAAATTAATCAAGTATTTTCTCTCTAGACATTGGCCACCATCATGGTTTGATTTCTTTCTTATGAACCGTTTTTTCACAGCAATCCTGGAATGCTGATCTCCAAGATGAGTAAGGCATTTATCAACCTAATTCTGAATAACCTTGATGTGTGTCAGTTAGGAAAACCTGATATACGGTTTGGGTTCTAATGGTAATGCATTTCATGATGGAAATCAGTCAAGAAGTTTTGTTAGATGGACCATCTAAAAAAAAAATCCTACAAAACTCGGGGAAACATTTATTCCACTTATCTTATCCACCCAGAATATTCAAAATTTGTACCTGCAGGAAATAGAAACCCATTGAAAACTTAGATAGAAAAACATGGAGTTGATGGACACTTTCTACTTGTCTCCTGTACTCTCTGGCACACTCACCTAGTGAGCAGGTGGTCACAGTCTCCCAACTTTGAACGGTTAAAATTGGAATAAGGTAAGAAAATAACAATAACCTCTTGTTTCCACTTGTGGAAAGTGAAAAAGTACAAAAATATAAATATGTCCGCTTGCATTCCACATTTAAAATTGTCTTGAACAAATTGGTTCTCTTACTGCAAAAACTACTAAAAAAAAAAAAAAAAATCAAAAATTGTCACTTGCATTTTAAACCTTCTTGAACAATTTGGGTTCCCTTTATATATTTTTTTGCTAATGGTGAACGAAGGGCTGATTGAAGCCCTTCGGCGTCTAGTCTCGTACTCTTTCTTTCCAAAATTTCAAGCAAGTAAATATATTTAAAGCCTCCTTTTTACAGGGCAAGTTGAAGTAAATATTTTTCAAGGAAAGGGTCTACTTTAGGGATGTCCCAAAAGTATCGATACTTAAAAGTATCGATACTTTTCAAAAAAGTATCGATACTTTTTTTTCCTGATATATATCGTAGTATCGATACTTTTTTTTCCAGTATCGGAGGCGATACTTTTTTACCTCTCACATTAGATCAAAATGCTATCTATTTTTTATCTCTCACATTAGTAGATATTCTCGAATTTTAGTAGGTACCTCTTTCTCCACGTGGATTGTTGGGAGACCAACCACTTCAACAAACTAAAAAAAGATGATGTACCTCCAGCTCTCTATGGGTCTGTTCGGTGAGGCAGTCCGGAACCAAACCGGAACTGGGAAGGGGGAGGGGATAGAGGTGAATGGGCTCCTCCAAACTCCTTCGGGCTCCTCCAAGCCCCTCCGAACTGTTCAGGACTGCCTCTCAGAACAGACCATAATCACAGTATGATAACCAGCTGTCCTCATAATCATGTTATGATAACCTGGTGTCCTCCATCATCTAGGAAGGACCACCAAAATGTTAACCCAACCAAGTGCAATACGAAAACAAGTACCTAAATAAAAAAAAGTGATTTATTGTTTTTTTCATTCTATATTAATTATTATCCTCGCGATAGAGATGTCACACTGATAGAGAGAAACATAAAAGGCATTTTCACACATTTTTGTAAACGTATCAAAAAATATCGATACTTCAAAATATCGGTACTTTTTTAAAGTGTCGTATTGATACTTTTTGATACTTTCTAGATGTATCGATACGATATTATATCGATACTTTTGAAGTATCGGACATCCCTAGTCTACTTTCATTTAGAATAAAACTTACGTTTATCGAATATTCGTCTATACGTCTACCAGAGAAACTTTGCATCTGTGTGGCGCTCCCTAGGTGGCGGATCCGCGAACTAAAACGATCGAGTCAACCTTCCATGGTGAAACCTTGACATGGAAATTGGAGCCTTGAGAAATTTGATGTTCGTGTAGTGCCCAGAAATTTTAATTTCGGAAATGCACGAATTTAAAGCTGCAGCAGGAGGGAGATCATGTCACTTTTGAGGGGAGAAATTCCCGAAAAATTATCAAACGCGCGGGAATCTGCTTGATGATAAGAAATAATTAGTTCTATGTTCTCCAGAAGAATGCGCCAAAGGGATGCAAAGTTTCTGTGGCACACCTATAACAAGCTTTTCATGTTGGGAAATATGGCAGTCAGTACGGATATAAAACTTGATAGAACGCTTATACATGATTTTTATGAATATATTTCAATAAATCACATAACAGTACCTAGATAACAATGATTAATCAGCTTCGTGAACACTAAACGTAAAATAAAAGTAATGAAATCCAAAATAAAATCAAAATTGGCGCTACATTTTAATTGATTAATAAATGAATGGAGATAAGGTTCCTAGTTTGATGAGTAGAAGAAGAGCAAAAATTTTGTACAAAATAAATAGAATGGACACGCAAAAGTGAAGGAATATTGGGTTATTTAGTTAAATTCATTTCATAGGGTGAAGCGATAGTATATACAAAGTCATACATCTGTAGTTGAGAAAAGGAAATGAAAATTGAGGACAAAATTAATGAAAAACGAAAAAATCAGCACGCTTGAAACCAAAACACCACAAGTAAATGTATCGAAGTTCAAGATAGAATACCCATTACTGTTGTTACACTTTAATATTGAGGAATATAAGAACACATCGATCAACAAAAGAAAAAAAAGAAAGTCTTATGAAAATATCATATTTTTTATAATTTATTACGATTTTTCAGACTTATTCAAGTTACGAAAAGTTGTTGAAAAATTTGTTGTTTTTGTTGTTTAGAGGTTATTTTTAAGGGCTTTAAAAAACGCGACCCCCCTTTTCAATTCATTTATGAGAGCTTTTTAGCTTTTTGATAGAGCGTGTCGACGACTTTTCCCATGCTGTTGATGGTTTCCAGCGCCATCTCGTAAGTTTTGTCGACCAGGATTTCTTCGAAGACTATGAGCACACCCTCGCCTTGATCGAGGATGCCGTTGAATTTCTTGTCGAGGATCATCTGGGAGAGCTTCTTCTCTACCTGAAGAGTTGGAAGGTTGATGGCTCTCGAGACGTATTCCACCTGAAATACAAATGATCGTGAGTTGTTTATGAAAGAAGAACGCTCGAACTGATAAGGCCAAAGTTATACAAATGTTGATGTGAGGTCAGCAAAAATAGTTATTGTTGTGTTCCGCGTGTATTCTAGTGAGGGCGATGGTCCTCTCGATGCGCTGAATTATAAACTAGCCTGAACCCTACTCAACAGAGAAATTGATACCTAAAAGCCTGTTGCTTCAGCACTTCATCTGCGGCGCCTCGCGGCCGACCGTATTGACGAGTGCGTCAAAATCTATCCGACAACCTCGGCGTCTGGACCAAGACCTACCAGCGGGAGGCGGAACATTTACCTAATGAAGCCTAGTGTTCTGAAGAGATCCCTAAGGGGAGATAGAGGTTCGGCGCCTTTGTGGGGCAAACCGTCGCCTCAGAGGAACTGGGCTGTAGGTAAGACAAGAAATGATAAGTCGGATTGACTAGGTACGAATGCATGTAGGAAGACCCTAGAGTGCGGCTTTTATACTCAAGCTATTATGGTGAGGGGAGAGTGGAAAAGAGGTGACGTCAGATGACGTGTTCTTTCCCTTCCTCACCTCGTCCTTGTTGGTGATGACTCATGCACCTCTGGGTTTTCCTACACGTCACTTTATTGGAGAACTAAAGAATAGATGTATGACATTACAGTTATCTTCAGGTCTATGATCAAAGCTTCACTTTTCCACGCTACTCAGGTTTGGGCTCATTGGAATTCAACATTTCATTTTCAAATGAAGCATGGCGTCATATATCAAAAGAAGCTTCTAATTATTTCCTTTGTGTGCTTCGAGGTCTTGAAGAGTTAATGGTTTATCCACATAAACCTTGGACTTCAGGTAGCCCAATAAAAAGGAATCACAGGGAGTGAGATCGGGCGAGCGCAGAGGCCATGGAATGTCACTGTGTCATGAAATCAACTTTCCGGGAAATGTTTGGCGGACAATATCCATGGAAATTTTCGCCGTGTGTGCGACCTCAAAGATGCGATCACACATGAAATTGCCGCCATCCCGATGGAAATGTTGGATAACGTCATGAGCAACTTCGCCAAAAGGCTTGAACAGTGCATTAATCAGCAAGGGCGCCATCTACTTAGCACAATATTCCATAACTGTTTTTTAACACAGAATGTGTTTTTGCGATGACCTACCGAAAAAAAATCGTCACGAAAAAGCGACAGAAAAAACCGTTACGCGCCTTTTATAATGATTTTCACGTGCAACCAAGCCGTTGGTAAGGAAATAGAACTCCCGCAGTGTTCATTGCACAGAAATTGTTCAACATTCGTTGGAAAGCTCTCAATTTATATAGTATTTTTCTTGTAGTTACATATTTATTTATATAACATTTATAGGGTTTTAGACCAAATTAAATGTCTAACAATTATTTATTTTATTATTGCCAAAGACTCCACATTTATTATTGTTGTTTTTTATTTAACGGATGACTAGCATCGCAAAAACACATTCTGTGTTCCTATGATTTCATACAGAGTATGGAAAAAGAAATAAACCGGGGGGTGCAGGGGGGCGGAGCCCCCCGCCGAGGCGCAAAGCGCCGAGCTTTTTCTTACTGTACAATAAACTTCCAATCCTAACGAACATTTTGGAATTTATTTCAATCTGATATCACCAAAATTAAAAATTTGGCGTCATTTTAAAAAGTGGGCGTCCGTTTTCAGCCACCCTGTAAATGCTGCACCTCGATTGTGGAGTCAGCTCTACTTGGATTTCCTTGAACTGCACCAAAATTATATCAAACGGATCAGTACTTAATTTCACTAGTGAAACTACCTCTGAAAACAGCGAAGGACACTTAGAGAACAAAAAGTTCAGATTCAAAGAATTCTCAAAGCTGGCAAAAAAGTATGAACTCTCGATTGAGGATAAATGAACTAGTAGGAGGGGAACTCAAGTGCTAAGTGCATCTCTGGACTACAGGGCTCTCAAAGCGGACATGGTTCCATGTCTAATTGCAGGGATGTTTTCGAAATGGAGCGGGAATATCAAAAATTCTCACACTACCGTGAGCTGGATCTACCAGTCAAGTGCGCTAGCCTTGTGAATGATATTGAGATCCATTTGAAAGTGGCACGATGGGCTTTCGCGTCGCTCAATTTGAATGCGAAGCCCTATGAGACAGACACCACTGAGGAGTGCTACATGTGAAATCTCCATCCAGGTCTTCGACTGCATTCTCTCATCTCGTCTTAAGCTGCACATGGGACCATTGATTGGGGATCATCAGCACGGATTCCTTGGTGGCCGTTCAGTGGTAACCAATCTCCTTACTTATTTGGGCTTTGTCTCAGACTGTCTAGACAGAGGAGGACAAGTCGATTCAATTTATACTGACTTTAGCAAGGCGTTCGATCGTATAAACCACGAGCTACTTCTACTAAAGCTGCAGGCGTACGGTTTCACCTCCCCTACTCTGACATTCTTCTCTTCCTATCTAGCAAATCGCCAGCAGTATGTTTTCTGGGATGGATACTGTTCTGCCAGCTATACCGTATCATCCGGAGTGCCTCAGGGGTCGAATTTGGGACCGCTGCTTTTCCTCCTCTACATAGAGGACATAGTGAGGGTTGTCAAGCACTCTAGCATTCTCATCTATGCCGATGACATAAAAATTTTCAAGTGCATAACTGACCTTTCCTCCCAACTGGATCTGCAAGAGGACCTCGAAAGAATATACCTTTGGAGTGAGCAAAACTTCCTGCCATTGAACATAAAGAAATGTCAATCTATAACCTTCTCACGCAAGCGCCAACCTTCAGCTTTCTACTACAGCATCCAGGGGTCAGTACTCGAGCGTGTCTCTGATGTTCGTGACTTAGGTGTCGTATTCGACTCCAAACTCACATTTGCTACCCATATAAGGCAGGCAATATCCAAGGCTACGAGCATGCTGGGCATGGTGATCCGGAATTGCAAGCACCTCGCAAGTTTGGACTCTATGAGGCTTCTTCTCTCTATCTATCTCTCACTGGTTCGCCCTCACCTGGAATTTGGGAGTGAGATCTGGTCTCCTTCGCAGAGGAAATATATCTCTGGACTGGAGCGTGTCCAGAAGCGATTCCTGAGATATCTCTCATACAGGGCATCAGGCGTCTACGATTCTCGAGCCAGCTACATGCCACTGTGTCAACGTTTCAATATACCTCCGTTGCAGGTGCGGCGCTGCTGGATAGATCTTTCATTCCTCCATAGGCTACTCCACGGGTCGATTGACTCCCCCAAGCTCCTCTCTGCCGTCTCCCTACATGTACCCCGATTTAACAGCAGGTCCAACCAGTTATTTTCTGTCTCCGCATGTCGCACCTCATCTCACGCCAGCACTTTCTCTGTCCGATCTTCCCGAGCATATAATAAACTGTGTAACTCCTCTCCACATATTGACATTTTCTTCAACTCGCACACAGAATTCAGAAACATTGTATTGTCCGAGCTCACGAAACTTTACGATCAGTAATATTTTAACTGTGATATATTTATTGTAAATCATTATTATTTAATTCTTTGTTTTTAGTGTTAGTACTGACTTGTGATTTACTGTAATTAGGCCTAGTCCTGTAGTAATATCATCAAATATACAATATACAATATCCCCGTGAGGATGTTTTTAATTTTCTCTGCTGTCCAACGCTCGCTGAGTTCCACCCAGCAGGCTTCAACCAAGCTTCCCTTAAGTGGGTTGAGGCTGCTCGCATTGAACGGACTAAATTGGTCGAAATTGAAACGTTTTTGCAGATCTGCGTGGCGATATCGCAAATACCTTGTAAAATAATTCAATTTCTGACTTTACAGTTTATAAATCGTTTTCATTTCTTTCTCTACTCTAATCCAACGAATACATAATGTTTATTTTGCACAAAAAAAGCCATTTTTCCGGGAGACGGTTAAACCATGCTATATTGTTCATTTTTACTTTTCCTACCAGTACTTAAGTTCTCAATAATATTGAGAATAATGAGAAGAAAACAGTTAATTAAGAATATTATTTTTAATTGACTATTTTCTTCTCATTGTTCTTCTTCTTCCCATGTAAGGATATTATTGCTCAAAAGTGGAATGAGTTTGTTGGTAGTCTCTCTTCTTCTCGCCTATCGATCCTGTGACAAGCAGTCTCACAAGAGCATGTAAGAACCCAATCTAGTCTATTTTCTGCCTTATTCACTACTACTACCTTACCACCTCCAAACGATAACTTATGGGGAGGATCACCCCTGACTACCACAACTATATCTCATTGTATCGCTTTCGTGCAATGTGATCTACCTCTCATCCTCACTTCTGTCGTTTTAACTGTTTTGGGCTGTTCTGCATCCCTAGGAAAGCCGCTGATGTTAACCTTTAATATCCCACTAGTTCAAAAAACGCTGCAAATTATTACACAATGGTTTATTATTTTTTATTTTTCTATCTAAGTAGATTACTCGTCTGCAAAGCCACCAACCATCCAACATGAAGAAAAACATCGATCGCATTTCGGTCAGCTTTAATTTGAACGGAGATTAGGCCTCTTTTGCGTTTCTCTCTCGTGTTTCTGATTTATCGTACGTCCAAACTTTAAATTCTCGTAGTGAGCGAACGGTTTGTCCTACAGAGCTCCGGGTGGTCTCAAAAATTCTAAAAATCTATAGAATCTTAAATTGAAGGAAAAACAATACCTTTATATAGAAATTTTTTGAGATAGGGCGTTTTCAAAATTTCAAAATTGATTTTGGAACCCTTAGAAGTGACCTACCTCAACCAAAATCTTCGGGGCACAACTACACCCCAGAAGGAGCCTACATACCAAATTTCATCAAAATCGGTCAATGCTAAGTGGCAAAAGTGCCGCGTACGGCGGACGGACGGCCAAATATTTATTCGATTTTTGGATTCTACGTACCTTGAAACGTAAACCATCAAATTTTGAGGGGGTGTTAAAAATTTTTTTTCTTGGTCGATTCCAAAGGTTCATTATTGAAAATAATAAACCGAAATTGGGTAGAAGGCCTTACTACAGTCTGCCAAATCGAGAATTATTTTGTTTTTTCTTTGACCTATTATGTTTTATTGTTACGTTTTCTTACCCAATCGATAATTGGAGTACCAAGATAGCCATTATCAGTTTTGTTATCAGTTTTGGTTTATAAGTGGATAAACTGTAGTACCTACGTAAAAATCGGACTTCCAAAAAGATACCTCAGGATATTAAGGGTTAACCAACTTTTCACACACATCTCACCCCATTTATCTTCAGTTAGAGGAGTCACTCCAAAGAAGAAAATTGTATCTACAGCTTTTCAAAGTATAACAAAGTCGGAATAGAATCTTATCCAGTAGGTACATGAAACAATTTTACCGTAAGTACTTCAAAAATGACTTCTTTTGTTTGATCATTTATTCAACATTTCTGAATAACACACTTATTATTTATTACGAACTCGAAAATGTATTAAGTTCTTGTTTCTGGGAGCATTTTTTCAGTTAACTGTGTTTATCGGATGCTCCACTAACTAAGCCTCATTCCCACATTCTAACGTTTAATTCCATTCTTTTAAGAAGGAAATAGTTAGAGGAAAGAATAGAAAGAATGTAAGAAGGAAATAATTCACCTGAATGACAGTTAACGCAAATATTCAAGAGGGACTTCATTGATCACATAGATTCCAATCCTAGATTATAGGTAGGTGGGTAGGTACTGTTCTTGAAAAAACAGTAAATTGAATACCTAAAGACAGATGGCGATGGGATGTAAGACAATCAGGAGTGTAGAACGATGTAGAGAAGGGTTCTAAGATGAATATTCCAAAATCGATAATAAAGGAGATGAATTGCCTTACAAAAGAACGCAATAATTATCACAGCTAAAATGGAGTTATAAATAAGTACAAAAGATTAGAAACGCAACGATGATTTACATCAAAATCAATATGAGCAGACAAACAACAACCAGATCGACGTAAGTACCGGGAATACAAATATTAGTAATACCTCCAAAATAAGAGGGTCGTTCCGAAAGTAAGTTTTCTTGTTTTCTAGTAAGGTAACCGTAGAAAATTAAGGAAGACGTAGAAAACTGAGGAACTTTTTGTTTGACGGTAACACTGTAAACATTTAAGCTCTCTAGGTTGAGTTGTTTGTAACCCGTCCAGAGGTAAACATAACAATCTACTTCGAGTTTGATTGCAAATTTCGTTCTATTATGAAATTATGACTTGTGAAGGAGCTACAATCGCATAATTTCTGAATCATGCAGTGACGGAGTAATGACCATTCAAATGATTCGGAAGTGGAGAAAACCTGTAAGGACGTGTTTCTATTCGGGGTGGGTTCAGAATTATCAGCACAACCAAAACCGTTTGGATGCAGCAACGTTTTTTTTTTTTTTGAGATGCTTGAGGATGTGGGAAATGAGCTTTACGGTCGAATCGTGAACGAGGGTTCATCACACTCTTGAAAACAAAAGATGAAGCATGGCGAGGGAAAGCCCCCCGACAAAACCAAAATTGAGACGGCAGCAGGAGAGACTATGGCAACCGTTTTTTGCCATCCGGCCAATAAGACCCAAAACCTAAGAAATTTGATTTGGATGTTTTCCACTTATCCCCGGCGATGAAAATCCACGAAATGTGAGGTTTCTGGTGTCCTGGCACCACTGATTTGTTCCATGGTGGTACAAAGAATTATTCATGAAAATCCAGAGGTACCTATGTTGAACTTTCCCTCAATTTCAATGCTTGGGTGCAATTAAACTAAAAAGGAACCGAAATATTGAAAAAAGTATATTTTGTGAATATTATTCCCCCACTCGCCCTCTTCCCTTGCTAATTTTGATACTCTGGTGAAATAATGTGCAACTAGGAAGAGTAGAACAAATTAAAGAAATACGCAAATCGGTTGAAAATGAAGGCCTGGGCAGAGTACATAGAGTATGCCCAAACCCCCTTGAAAGACAAAATTCAAAATTCCGGCAACGTAGTGCACAATTAGATAGATTTCCGCGTCGAACAAAAAAACGCTGCAAATTATTACACAACGGTTTATTATTTTTATATAGATCACTCGTCTACAAAATCACCAACCATCCAATATGAAGAGAAAAAGAAAAAAAAAAAAAATCAAAAAAAATCAAAAAAATCAAAATCACTAACCATCGATCGCATTTCAGTCAGCTCTAATTTGAACGGAGATTAGGCCTCTTTTGCGATTCACACTCGTGTTTTGATTTATATATATATATTTCAATATAAATCCTTAAATTTTCTTAGGGAGCGAATGGTTTGTCCTACAGAGCTCCGCGTGGTCTCAAAAAATTCTAAAAATTCTATAGAATCATAAATTGAAGCCCTAGCCTGGCCTAGTCTGGCCTTTTGAGCCTTTATATCAAAATTTTTTGAGTTAGGGCGTTTTCAAAATTTCAAAATTGATTTTGGAACCCTTAGGAGTGACCTACATCAACCAAAAGCTTCGGGGCACAACTAGACCCCAAATGGAGCCTACATACCAAATTTCATCAAAATCGGTCAATGCTAAGTGGCAAAAGTGCCGCGTACGGCGTACGGCGGACGGACGGCCAAATTTTTATTCGATTTTTGGATTCTACGTACCTTGAAACGTAAACCATCAAATTTTGAGGGGGTGTTAAAATTTTTTTTTCTTGGTCGATTCCAAAGGTTCATTATTGAAAATAATAAACCAATAAGAACCACGAAAATCGGTTGAAAACTAAGACCTGGGCAGAGTACACAAGATTTTGTCACACACACACAGACATTCACCTATGGTTTTTTTTACCGCGGATTTGGATTCAAAATGGTCTAAAACGGATTAGTGCGTGGCTTTTTTCTGTTGAGTGTTGTCCAACTTCACCCCAAGTCTTAATGTGGGACGTCCTGAAAATAGCTAAAAACCTCTGCTGTCCAACCATGTTATAATGATTTCTTTCTGATTTTCAAAAATACAGGGTTACTCACTTTTGGAACGAACCTTGTATCATGGAACGTGTACTTACTTGAACTCTAGAGTACGGTTCGATGATTCGACACAAATTTTGTTCCAACATGTTGTCGTAGAGAGTGCCCAAATGAGCCTTCACGATCGGGTCTTCCCTCAACTCTTTCTTGTATCCTTCTAGAGTGGCCTGGAAATCTGCGAGGGACCGCTTGGCAGAGGCCTTGGCTACGTTTTTCATGGCGTCGATGTCTCGCCCTGCATGCTTCAGAGCAAGCTTTCCTGTGAAATGGAAAAATCGACTTAACATCGAGAATTCAGTTTGCGACCGAACTATATTAATATAAATATAATTAAATTAAATTAATTAAAAAAATATAATTATTATACTATTAACTATATGACATTAACTTCATATAGTTGATATTATCATGTAGTATGATTTTGAAGTAGGTAGGGCCTGACTGATAGCGCGATACAATATTATTTTATCAGAATCTAGATCGTTACAAACCACAGTGCAACAGAAAAACATTCAAGGGGCAATAACTAACAATAAAATGTAAATGTAAATCTATCAACTACAATATTATTCTTGTATTTGGACTGATCAATCTGCAATGTTACTCAGTGTTGGATTGATATCAGTGTACTTGACGTTACGTATACAGGGTGTTTCACAAAAAAGGTTACAGCGTAAAAAATTCCGATCAACGCAATTCTTCATGATTTTTTGTGAGAATCTCAGGAAAAATACTTTTGAGGGGTTCCATTTGAAAAAATTAAGTTAGTGTCTATTGCGCACGATTGCGCGCAACTTTTTTGCGCAAAAGTAATTTTCCTGAGATCCTAACAAAAAATCATGAAGAATTGCGTTGGTCGGAATTTTTTACGCTGTATATTGCGAAAATGAAGGGGGGTGTATAAGGGGGGACATCGGACGCGGGTCCTGAATCCAAATTCGGAGTACATTCAGGCCTTCTATGTACGTACCTGATCGTAATATGCAATTAAATATGAAAACAAGTATACAGGGTGTAAGCCTAACTGGTCTGCCATACGGTACCAGTCGATTCTACAACTAATTTGCAACCAAAAATGTCCCTTAGCAATTTTTTTAAAACCGTTTGTTTCCGAGTTATTCCAACTTTAAACCTTTTTTTTCGTGATTTTGATCTTATGTCATTAAATCGGTCATAACTCCTTCAATTTGCTGTGTAAATTACAATTTGAGGATACCGTTGAAAAGAGCATTAAATTTCCTATCGGATAGATGCCTTAACTTTTTTCTGAGTCAAGGTGTGAGACATGAAAACGTCCTCTAAAAAGAGAATTTTACGTGGTTTTGGAAACCTTGCGTTTTTTCAATCTCAAATTAAACTACGAGGACCCATACTTTTTCGAGAGGCAAGAACAGTAAAAACTGCGCCAGAATCTCAGCTTTCCAATGGTATAATCAAAACATATTCTACAACCGTATTTAGGGGAGAAATTTGTGTTTGAACGCGGAAAAACGTGCATTTTTTCAACGAAATCGGCGCTCCGCCTAGTCGATCTGAGGGGTCGGACGATAGCAGTGGGTGGGTCGGCGCCGCAGTAGACCGCGAGGCCTCCGGAAACAGGAGGCCAGAGCGCTGATTTCGTTGAAAAAAAGACGTTTTTCCGCGTTCAAACACAAATTTCTCCCCTAAATTTGGTTGTAGAATATGTTTTGATTATACTATTGGAAAGCTGAGATTCTGGCGCAGTTTTTACTGTTCTTGCATCTTGAAAAAGTATGGGTCCTCGTACTTCAATTTGAGATTGAAAAAACGCAAGGTTTCCAAAATTACGTAAAATTCTCTTTTTAGAGGACGTTTTCATGTCTCACACCTTGACTCAGAAAAAGGTTAAGGCATCTATCCGATAGGAAATTTAATGCTCTTTTCAACGGTATCCTCAAATTGTAATTTACACAGCAAATTAAAGGAGTTATGACCGATTTAATGACATAAGGTCAAAATCACAAAAAAAAAAGTTTAAAGTTAAAATAACTCGAAAACAAAGGGTTAAAAAAAATTGCTAAGGGACATTTTTGGTTGCAAATTAGTTGTCGAATCGACTGGTACCGTATGGCAGACCAGTTAGGCTTACACCCTGTATATTGCGAATACAGAAAACGGCGTATATGCGTGTACAGAAGTTTTTTATTTTGTCATGTGACTTTTCCGTTGAAGGTTATTTTGGAAAAATCTGTAGGAACTGGAAAAATTGTTGAGCTATGAGACAGGAACATGTTTGTCATCTCAGAATTGGTGATGATGGGATATCAAAACCACGAAATTTGTCTACAGTTCAGAATGAATATGTTCTATTTTGTTCAACTGAGCAAAGTGATGTAACGATATTTGTGGGCTTAGTGTAGGCATTCTTCTTTGCTAAAACGCCTCATCTCAATGGACCTCCTGAATTGCGTTGCTCCTTCAACATTCAGAAATAAGTATTCTCGCGAAAGTTTAATAGAATCCCCCAACGATGGCAAAGCGCCAAAAGTTGACTCCGAAAGTTATACAAATTTAACCCCACGATTACTTGCGTTTTCTCATATTGACCCCCAAGGTTCTTAAAATAGAATGACAAACAGTACCCGATTCCGTCCGATGTCTCCGGTTTTTCTGACTTTTCGTACCGGTCTGTTTTGATTTTGATGTAGACACGACTTAGATTATTGATTTGACATGAAGAAACTTCAGTCTTATCCAATAATGAAATTAATTTTCAGGGATTGTGCATGTATCCTAGATGGTCCCAACTGCAAATGTCGAATCCTCCAAACACGATTTCCACATTAACGAATTACCACATTTTCCTCAAACGTGGAGGACAAAAACTGACGTAGTATAGCTAATCTCGTATAAATGAATCTATTCCTGATTCGTAAAACTCAGAACCCGATGACATGTTTATAGATTGAAACTTTAGGCCCTAGATAGTCTCCACTGCAGTCAGATTTATTGTGATAATTTATACTAACACGTAATGGTTACTTGCCACACTCAACATGGGTGGCAGATCAAAATTGTTAAATGGGGAATTTGCCTAACAATTTTTTAATTTTTTTTTGAAAGAGGGTTCATTGATATGGAAGAAAACCATAGTGTGCTGCTCGAAAACGCATCCAAAAAATTCAGAGAATTTAAGGAAAATGGCAATTTTAAATGTACCGGGAGTCTGTGACATGGCGAGTTTCCCCTTACGACAGCAGCGCTACCTCTGATAGCGCACATGAAACAACTAGCTTACATGATCAAACATACGAGTGTGATGCGAACAGGCAGAAAGAACCCAGACACGAGAGTGACGAAGAGAAGCATTATTAATCTTCACTTGTTTAGGCATTTTCTTCCACGGTAATTTTTTTCCCGTGGGTATTCCTGGTGCTAAACGTTATTCTAGGGCCCTACTAGAAGATTTGACTTGAAATTCCAGAATCTAAAATTGAGGAAAATTCTCCATTGTATAAAATAAGTGTATCTCATTACAAATAGGTAGCTAGCTAAGTGTAATCCTTACAAAACACGAATAATGTACAAAAATAGATGTGAACCCTTTTGACAAATACCAACATCCTTCAATCGCGGAGGGCTTAATATATATCACATTTTCATGATAACCTGATACAATATCATCAATCAAATCATATAAATTTGATTGATGATATATATTCAAAAAATCGTAATTTATCATCTTAATGAAAGATGAAACTACAATTTTATCTAAATCCGCAGAGTTATGCGTGTTTGTTACCCCCAAAATGTCGGTTATTTCAATATAAGACAACAAGTACAGTATAGTAAACAATATCAACGTACCTACCTACCACTGACCTTGCTTGGGTAGTTCCTTATCTAGCGAAAAGGACATGATTGGTAGCAAAGTCTCATCATTCGTTCCATTGTTTTGTGAGACTTAAAACGTTTTGAGCATATTTCTGTCCAAAATAAATACGTAGAGGGACTCGAACTCCATGGGTTCAGGCTTGTTCAAAATTCTTTAATGAAAGCAATTAGTACCCTCTCCCCCATATAATTATCTGAATTTGAAAGGTATTACACAAACTTAAACAAAGTGATAATTGTATCTGTATTATGTTGTTTTTCCAGAAATTCAAAGTAAGAATGAGGAATTCTCAATATTTTGCTTCTTGAACTAGGCACTCACGTAGGGGAAGCATTGATCGTAGTAGGGAACATAGTTTAGCTTTGAGTCAAAGCCCTTGACGTAACCCAAATGTTACGATATCAAGGAACTAAATAAATAATTAAATAAAATTAGATTAATTAAGGTGAATAAAATAAGGTAAATCTTGTAACGAATGTTTTCTAATGCTTTTTTACTTACAACCAAGGGGTGTTATAACTCTCTCACTTTCCACCCCTCAAATGGTTGAAGACCTCTTCTACGTACTCAATAGAAGTTGTGGCCAACCTGGTTGCCACAAGCGATGCTTCCAAGCAAAGGTACAGTGTTACGATTGAAAGAAAGCGGCTGGCTTGGTCAGGTGTCCATGTGTATCACAGTCCCAAAAACGTCGCCCTTCTTCTACCTGTCACTCGCGCCAGGGAAAAATGAAACCGAGGGTGTTGACTACCGACCGATGACGAAGTGGAAGGTATGTTTATTACAGACCGTTCGTGGTCGGCCAGGGTTTCAGGATTGACTTCTAGGCAGTGGTTCCCAATTATATACAGAATATCTACTATTGAGATGGACCACACTTCAAGGGTCAGCTCTACAACTAATTTTCAACAAAAATGCCTCTTACCCATTTACATAACTCCCTTATTTCTCATGCAAATTCAAACCTGATTACAACGTTTAAAAAAATCGGTAAATTTCCTATCCGTGTTCCTATCCAGCATTCAAATTTCCCAATGAATCCTCCTCAACTCCTTATTTCTGCAAATGAACTTTTTTCGTGTTTTCGATGCAAATTCAAATTTGATTACACCGTTGGAAAGAGCGTTGAATTTCTTATCCGTTTAGTGGAAACCCCAATTTTTGTAAGCCATTTGTGAAAGTGAAAAAAGTCAAAGTCAAAATTTATAATTGGGAGTGCGCGTGGGTCGGAAAAACTGTTTATTCTTATTTTTAATCTAAACAAGACTTCATTCTGAGAATTTTGGCACCAACCGAGACCTTCTAGCTTGAGAAGACCTTTTTCTACGAATATTAAATTTTCGAATGTTTATGACGTCACATGCCCCTCTCGCCTGGTCGGGACCCCTCAGCCCAGCCCACTGTGACGTCATAAACATTCGAAACTGAAAAATCATAGAAAAAGGTCTTCTCACACTAGAAGGTCGCGGTCGGTGCCAAAATTCTCAGAATGAGATCTTGTTTAGATTAAAAATTTAAAACAAAATGAGGCGCACCCCCGTTATTTTCGAAAACCTTCATTTTATAATGATTATTTCAAGATCATGATTCCCTCGTACTAAATAGCGCTATCGAGGTGCACTTTAGGGCAAAATCTGAGCTTGCCAACGGTATGTCAGAAGCTGCTTGATTTTCCTACTAATTACAAAAACAAGGAAGGATTAATTCAAGTATTATAAAAGGGTCAGAATAGCTTTTTCATATATCCCAAAAACGGGAGTTTCTTCCCTCGTATTCTCGTAGTGCGACATGTGCTTCAAACTGAAAATGCTAGCCTGAACTTTGACATGTGTCTTTACCGTAAAATCCAACTCAGACTTCATCAACACTCAAGGTTTGAGATACGGAGGCTTGGGGTTTCCCCAGCCCATTGTGACTCGACTTGCTCAATACCCAGATAATGAAGGTCAGAGGTACGGAGGCTCGGCCCTTTTCCAGTCTGACTCACCAGGCTACCAAAGATTTTGGAACAGGTAGTCGTCTATGTTAGGAGGTATACCCTTCGGGAAATCGGCCGGCCGCTTTCTTTCAATCTTAGCACTGGTTAAAGCACAGGTTAAAAAAAGTAAACAACCATTTCAGGTAGGATTTTCGTCCGACTGCCATTCCTGGCATCACAGGCGTCATCAGCTGTCTTCCCAAGGGAAGATCAGAATTTGATCTGATGATTTCGCTCATGGCTTCCCATTGCCTCGCTGCCCTGGGTTAACTAACTAACTAACTAAATGGCGCTACAGCCCAGGGTGGGCCTTGGCCTCCTCTAGGACATCTTTCCAGCTTGAACGATCTTGTGCCGTTGTCATCCAGTCGTAGCACCCGAGCCGTGCTGTGTCTTCTTCTAAATTGTCACTCCATCTTAATCGTGGCCTTCCTCTCTTCCTTGTACCATTCGGGCGAGTTAACAGGAGCTGCTTAGCCGGATCGTTATCATCCATTCGGAGAACATGGCCGGCCCATCTTAATCTCCCCAACTTCACGAATTTGACAACGTCGAAATCATCGTACAGCTGGTAGAGCTCTTCATTGTGGCGCCGTCTCCATTGTCCATGGTCGAACACTGGGCCCAGTATTCTCCGAAGAATTTTTCTCTCAAAAATTCTAAGGGCATTCTCAGATTGCTTTGTCAAGACCCACGTTTCTGAAGCATATGTCAGGACGGGGCGAAGCAGCGCCTTGTACAAGGTGAGTTTAACCCTCCTGGAGAGTACTCGGGATTTCAGGAGCGGCAATAGTCCAAAATAGCATCGATTAGCAGCTAGTGTTCTTGATTTTATTTCGATCGTACAATCATTATTTTCGTGGACAGAGGAACCAAGATATTTAAAAACATCAACCCTTTCGAAGCAGTACGGGCCCAGGAGAATGTCTGGCGTTCTTATTTCATTATAGTTTTTACTGGAGACCATGTACTTTGTTTTGCCTTGATTAATGGTTAGCCCCATATTTGCCGCTGCCAACATTAGCGATGAGAGAGCACGCTCCAGATCCCTCACAGTTCTAGCCATGAGATTGATGTCATCTGCATAAGCCACAAGCTGTACGGGACCATGGAATATATTATCATTACTTTGCAAATGTGCGTCTCTCACTACTTTTTCAAGAACTATGTTGAAGAGCAGGGCATCACCTTGTCTCAATCCAACCTTAGTTTCAAAAAGCTCAGACAGTGTCCCCTGGATTTGCACTCATCAATGGGTGCTTCTCATGGTAAGCTCCACCATCCTACAGAGTTTATCGGGCACTCCGAACTCCCTCATGGCGGTTTAGAGCTTTTCCCAGATGATGGTATAATATGCAGATTTAAAATCTATGAAGAGATGGTGGATTGTAACCTGAAATTCGACGCTCTTCTCCAGTACTTGCCTCAGGGAGGAAACCTGGTTTATTGTCAAACTTCCAGGCATGAAACCCCGTTGATAGCTTACAACTATGTTGATAGCATATGGCTGGAGGCGAGCAAACAGTACGTTGGACAATATCTTGTAAGCGAGGTTAAGCAAAGTTATTCCTCTGTGATTGCTACACTCCAAGGGGTCTCCTTTTTTGTGGATCACACAGATAACACCCTCGTTCCATTCCTGGGGAATTTCTTCTTTACTCCAGATTTGTGTGATCAGAGAGTGCAACCGAGATGTAAGCTCCGCGCCACCTGCTTTTACCATTTCTGCGGAAATCGCATCACTACCAGAGGCCTTGTTGTTTTTGAGGCAGGTTATAGCACGGCTTACCTCTTCTATTGAGGGTGGGTCTGAAACTTCATTTCGATGAACTGCGCCTTGAATTACCTCAGACCTGGCAGGTTCAATTGGGATTGTACTACTCAGCAGTTCCTGGAAGTATTCATTCCACCTGCCTAATATTTCACTATTGCCTGTGATAAGCTGGCCGTTCTTGTCCTTGCATATACTGGTTATCGATCGGAATCCTTTACGTTTTCGGTTGACACCTTTGTAAAACTTCCTTACCCGATTCGATTGATAATCCTCTTGCAGTTCATCGATCTCCTTTTTATCCAGTTCCCTCTTCTTTCGCCTATGGATCTTTTTCTCATGCCTACGCCTATCTTCATATTCTCGCTGGATGCCTCTTGTACGCCTTCCTTGAATCATCCTCTGATATGCCTTGTTTTTTGATGTCGTTGCTCGAGCACACTCATCGTCAAACCATTCATTTCGCTGATTGGGACTTCTTTCGTCAAGAATTTCTTTGGCTGCTGTGACGACACAGTCCTTGATCTTATTCCATTCAGCCTCAATTGCTCCATTCTCGACTTTTGGTTGTAATTCGAGCAACTCTTGGACTCGATCCGTATAGTCCTTCATAGTTCTCTCACATTTTAGCTTTGCAGTGTTGAAAGGCTTGAATGCATTTTGGCCTGTGGACTTTCAAGCGTTGGAAATTCGAGCTCTGATTTTTGCAATAACTGGAAAATGGTCTGAATCTGCGTTGGCACCTCTATATGATCTCTCGTCTAGGACATTTGAAGCGTGACGTGCATCTATTAAAACATGATCAATCTGGTTGTGGACAGTTCTGTCAGGTGAGATCTATGTAACATGGTGGATGTGGCAAAACATGGTGCTGCTCACAACCATGTTCCTTGCTGCTCCAAATGCCATGAGACGGTCGCCATTATCGTTGGTTACATCATGGATACCATACTTCCCATTTATGGGGTGGTAAATAGATTCTTTGTACATTCATGTCCCCAAGTACTATTTTTATGTCATGCGCTGGGCAAGCATCATATACTCTCTCTAACTCTTCGTAGAATATATCCTTGTCATCGCCGTCTGATACTTCAGTAGGCGCATGTACACATATTAGAGAATAGTTGATGAATCTCCCCTTCACACGCAAGGTCGCAATCCTCGATGACACAGCCTTGAAATCCACTATCAGATGCTTGACTCGTCTTCTCACTGCAAAGCCTGTTCCATACAAGTGAGTCTCCTCTTGACAACTATAAAACACTGTCCAGTTCTTTTTTTCTAGAATCCCAGAATTTACCCAACGAATTTCCTGTAGAGCTACTATGTCAGCCTTGTACTTATCAAGTTGATCGAGCAGAATTTTCAAGGCACCAGCTCTATAAAGGGTTCTGACATTCCATGTTCCTATATGCAGTTCCTTATTACGTAATCCGTTCGTGCTGCCTTTTGACGCGCCTGGTCCAAACCTATAAATCAATCCGGCCGATATTTGTCCTTGAGTTTTCGTAACAATTGGAGTTTTACAGGGTAGGGTCGTTAGCCCTACGCCTAACCCCCAACCTGGAGGACCAGGTCATTTTTGATCAGGGTTTTCCTCCCCTAGGTCGGTTGCTAAATAGCTATAGAGTCCGACCCACCCTCGCAGTGTCTAAGCCGCTACTGGTTGATTTACCAGGCGCCTTCGACTGATCGAAATGAGCCAACAAGGTAAGTATATTACCTCAGCCTCAAACCAATGATGGTGGGTGCTGCTGCCCTCCACCATCCCTTTTAGTCGCCTCTTACGACACGCAGGGATACGGCAGGGGTGTTCTTAAAATCCCCCACTGCAGGGATTCGCTGCCCTGGGTTGGGCCACCAAAAAACGCACGCTGCCAGTGATGAGCTTGAACCCACGATCATTGCAGAGGTTGGTCCAAAGACAACTGCCAAACAACGACGCCCCAGCAACTGTAGCCACACCACTGTCTCCTGTATCAAAAGAGAGTTTTTGGCAACCGCTAATGGGCCTGTGGAACCTCTTCACAGAGCTCGGAGTTCGCGGGTGACGATGAATTTGCCTCCCAACAACAGCGGGCGACAATGAAAGGATTCCATCATGAGCGCCTCCCTCCCCCCTGTCCATAGTTAACCTCCTCCTTCAACTGGGTAGCATCCTCTGTTGCTCGCGCTAGTCTCCTCCTAATGGGCCCATCAGATTTTGGCAGCAAAAACTCTATAATTACTGAATTCATTAGCTTGGTCATTGCTGAAAACGTGACACATGCATCGCATCAGACCTCCCCTTTTAGGGATGTCGGCTTCACGCCCAATGTTTCACAATTATTCATAGCTGAGTTACTCCCCAGCAAAGGTAACCAATGTACTTTGATGCAGGTTCCATTTAGGAGCTAAGCGTATAGCATCAGGGTGGGGGCAGGAGACCGGCAAGGTGCTAATTCTAATTACAGACAAAAAAGGATAAATATCCAAAAGCTGACTTTTGTAAAACACCTACAACACCAGAATATTCGGGTAGCCAGTTAAAATGAAGGTGAATAATATGGATTCTACATATTTGGGATTAAATGGACGGCAGGCCTTGGACTCCATTTAGTTTGTACATGTAGGGACATAAGGGTACCTTCCTAGCTATTAATGACAATAAATTGGTTTGGAATTTATCCGCAGGTTACTAGGTACTAGTTTGTGTTATCAACATCAACTTCAATAACATTGAAGCGAACTTAGAAATCAACTTGAAGTGAACTTATTGAGCGATAATGTGCACCCATCAATAGTAGCATCATTCAAGGCATACACACCTGAGATGAGTTGCTGTACATCCTCCGGAGTGTTCAACATAATTTTTGAGAGAAGCATGTATTTGAGAGCAGTCAAGGCTTTCGGCGAGTCTACCGAATCGTATCTGAAAATTAAATACGACATTTAAGCTTTTATACACAAATAATGTGATTAATAAGTCATCAAAGTGGGGATCTTTTCCCTTTACATGGCCACTGGTGTCATGAGAAGAAGACATGGGCGGTTGATATCCAATTTAGTAAGTATGGTCTAGCTTGATTTGCAAATTCATTCTTCTTAGTCTGAATACAGGGTGTCTACGCTTTCGATGGGCATAACTTCAGGGTTCGATTCTACAAGGTATTTCCAACAAAAAATGTCTCAGCAATTTTCTTTTAACCCACTCAAAATTCCTTTTTTTTCACTTTAAAGTTTTTCTTCGCGTTTTCGACCTTACGGCACTGATATGGTCATAACTCCCTTATTTCTCCTGAAAATTCAAATCTGACTACACCGTTAGAAAGAACGTTAAATTCCTAAGCCACCTAGTGCAAAATCAAAATATTTCAGCAATCAAATAGTTTCAAAAAATCAAGTCAAAAAGCCAACTTTAAAATGTTTTTTGAAACTTGACTTTCTTCGACCAACGTTTTCAATCTAAATCCCTGCCTATTTCGATGGGCGCTCTTCGGAGAAAACATGCTCAAATTGTCAGCTTTCCAACGGTCTATCAATTTTTCTGTTGAAAATTCAAAAAGAAAGAGTAAAAGAAGTTTGAATGTCAAAAAACGTGTGTTTTACAAGTAAATCCAGTGTTTCAAGCCGGTTTATGGTCCCCCTCGATCTCAAAATGGCTTGACGAGTTTGGTGTCATTTCCTAAGTAGTTTTTTACACTGAATCAAATAGTAATACTTCCGAATGGTTCCAACTGCTAGAAAGTGGATTTTTTTGAAGAAAACCTTCGTTTTTCGTACATAAAATACGCATTATTCGTAAATGTGGTAGTGAGCATGAACCCAACAAAAACTTCAATCAGCTAGAAATTTGGTGTTTTTGTTGAGTTCAAAGGTGTTACTTCATGCTCACTACCACATTTACGAATAATGCGTATTTTATGTACGAAAAACGAAGGTTTTCTTCAAAAAATCCACTTTCTAGCAGTTGGAACCATTCGGAAGTATCACTATGTGATTCAGTGTAAAAAACTACTTAGGAAATGATACCAAACTCGTCAAGCCATTTTGAGATCGAGGGGGACCATAAACCGGCTTGAAACACTGGATTTGCTTGTAAAACAGACGTTTTTTGACATTCAAACTTCATTTACTCTTTCTTTTTGAATGTTGAACAGGAAAATTGATAGACCGTTTTAAAGCTGACAATTTGAGCATGTTTTCTCCGAAGAGCGCCCATCGAAATAGGCAGGGATTTAGAGTGAAAACGTTGGTCGAAGAAAGTCAAGTTTCAAAAAACATTTTAAAGTTGGCTTTTTGACTTGATTTTTTGAAACTATTTGATTGCTGACATATTTTGATTTCGCACTAGGTAGCTTAGGAATTTAACGCTCTTTCTAACGGTGAAGTCAGATTTGAATTTTCAGGAGAAATAAGGGAGTTATGACCATATCAGTGCCGTAAGGTCGAAAACGCGAAGAAAAACTTTAAAGTGAAAAAAAAGGAATTTTGAGTGGGTTAAAAGAAAATGCTGAGACATTTTTTGTTGGTAATACCTTGTAGAATCGAACCCTGAAGTTATGCCCATCTAAAGTGTAGACACCCTGTATAGTATACCTACAATTTCCACATTTTACTTCATAAGTCTAATGACGTAATATTAAAATATGAAGTTGGTATTCCTATTCGATCAAGATATCAAATTAATCGAAAATTGGTGCCATTTATTTACATAAACTCAGATGAAATCGGTGAACCTGAGTGCTAGAACGGACTAGCAATATAATTCCATATAAGGAGAGAAAGCCACCGTCGACCAAGGGCATTAATCCAAATTTGGTTTAGGAACAGGGAGTCCTTGCCTCGTCACTTCCTCCTCCAGGTTTCACCTGGAGGATGTATCACTGATATCACTTACCTACTTTTACAGAATTTGTATTATGGAACCACCACAATGGTGCTAAATAGATCATAAATATAGGTACCTACTTATGATGTTATCTTTTTAAAAGACCAAAAATACCACTTCTTACCCTTCGAAAGCTTCGTAGAAATAGGAATAAGCAGTTTTGAAGTCTTGTTCGTCAGCAGCATGAAGTATTCCAGACTGAAGATCCAAGGCAGCCTGCATTTTGGGTGGACAATAGATGGAATTGGCTGTTGTGCGGGCGGATGTGAGAGCTGCTCTAGCTTTGGACAAGTTGCTGAGTGCATGGTAGGTTTTCGACTCTAGAAGCAAGACTTCCACGAGGAGATTTTTGTCGTCGAGTTTTTTCAGTTCTTTGAGGAGGCTCGATCCCAAACCGAGGGCTTCCGTGTACATGCCCGTGTCGAAATACAAAGCGATGAGTCG
Source organism: Apolygus lucorum (assembly GCA_009739505.2). NCBI lineage: Eukaryota > Metazoa > Arthropoda > Insecta > Hemiptera > Miridae > Apolygus > Apolygus lucorum. Next base: position 28,312,964 of record CM019180.2, read on the forward strand.
GGCTTCGAGACTTTGCCTGAGGAACGTTCTCTTCTCGGTCTTGGCCCAATCTATGCACTCCTTGCACATCTGAACCTCTATCCCCGTTTCCGCCTCCAAATCCAGGAAGAAATCTACCAAAGATCTGACTAATTTGGCAGCTTTTGCTTTGGATATCTGCGACAGGAAGGGCCTAGTGGCTTTGATCAGTTCGGCCAATTCCTTGGCTTTACCTTCTTTCTTGTACTGCTCGCCCAGCTGCAATATCGTCTGTTCCTTATTCTTGATTCCCTCCTCATCATTTTCTTCTTCCGGCACACTGAAATTTTTATTTTCACGATTTTCCGTGGAGACAGTCCTTTCGAACATCATCGCGCCCGCCATCTTGAACTACTAAAAACTGAAACGCTGGGTCATCCTTTTGCAGAAGTGACACCACAAAAGTCTGGAACTTTCCATGAAGCTATACAAAAACCCTTAACGATTGCATATGTTTAAATTATAAAACTGTCTGTGTATTTCAATAATTATTTACCTAACTAATACTATTCTGAAAGATTAATTTGGTTCGATTTTGAAGAATATTTGTGAAGCAACAATGGAATTAGTTTTTAAACTGACCGCCATAAGCGTTAAAGTAGGTTACTCGTTACGAATTTTTCTTGTTAGGAACGGAACTCAGTTCGAGACTGGAACTTCCAGTCCGTTGTTTCTAATGTGTGGACCCTGAGCTGACGATAGAATAAAGATACTGACATTGGGTGATCTTTAAAAAGTTTGATTCTAACGTTTAACAGTTAGGGCCGGTTTCACCAACAATCCATTAACTCCGTTCGACGAAAACTGCGTTTAAAGTAAACTGAGATTGATCTCCAGTCAAAATTTGTTTCGGTTTCACCAAGTTGAACGGGTTCTGAGGAACGGCGTTTTCGTTGATCTTTGGTAAACTTCTTCTTCACCATCGAAGCATCGAAAATCGTCGTACAACTCTGATATGGCAGGTGATACGAGAGATAACGACATTGTTTTGTGACAGTTTTCCCGCAGAATCACTTTTTCGATAGTTATGACTTCATTCAATCCGCGATATTTCATCAATACGTCAACTATCCTCTTTCAGCGCTATAATTTGTGTTGTTCATGAGTTCATTATGATTGTTGGAGTTCAGATTTTCGATTGGACGTCTACCTACTTCATCAACGTGAGTACATTTACCTACTTTTATCCCTGGTGATTCCCTCTTCCAGGCTCTCTGGGTTTTTCTACAAATGTGCCTTACTGCATGACTCCTAAACCATATAGGTACCTACTCACCGTTACTTTCAACTACTCTGAGCTACCTAGTAGACATAGCTAACTGCTTAATAATGTGCGGATGCAAATTTTTGTTTCAGATTTCGGATAACAGGCTACGAACTGTGTGACGTATTTTCTGAACAAATAAGGTGAATTTCATTCTTCATGTCAAGAAAACCCATTATCACTTCAGCATTCATGAAATACTACTACGATCGGTACTTGTGTGAAATTCTATGTACGCATTTTATAAGAATGAATAAATTAAAATTATAATTATTGTATTCAATAAAACGTGATACGTATGAATTGATTTGTTCATCTGCCTACACATTTCTCCAAGTCAATCTTATGTTGCAACAAATCGGTTCTTTTTTCTCCTACCTACCTATGCTGATTATGGTGCAAACAAAAATAAATTCGTAGGTAAATAATAAGAAAAGAATTTTCGGCATAATTGTTTGAGATAGGTAATGCGTAATCAAATAATAAGAATAATCATTCAATCAAACAACTATACAAGAATATAAACGACGTAAGTAAGCAATCTTTAGTAAACACCTAACGAGAAAAAAGGAAATATGAAGGGGGGGATCTTGCGAAAAAATATGTATTCACCAGATACCATATAGGTATGTAACAGTTTTATTTTCATAATGATTAACATCAGCAAAAGCAACTACTCACAATAGGTACGTAAAATGCACACAGCAACTGGGAAACGGAAATATCTGAGATGGTAACGAAACTTGGCTGAAATAGCGACGTCCTGCGATGGATTTGTTAGGGACCGCGAATAATGTAATGGTTCACAATTTCGTTGTCCTTTCTCACTCCCGTATGATACCTACGAGAAGGTGCGCACCAAAGCTCGTGACTGATAAAAACTCCAGCAAAACACAGACGAAAAACAGCTCGACGGAATAGGAAAAATAACAATGGCGTCCACGTCCGTCGCTTTAAACGAAGATCAAACCGATTAACCAGCCAAAATTGAGCGATCAGCGCCAAACGCCGGATGAACCGAGGAAGGCGTTGATCGCCTCTGGTGAAACCCATTTTCTCGGTTCAGTAGTTGAATCGGCCCTCGAACTCCGATCAAAATGTTGGTGAAACCGGTTGGTGTTCACCAACATTTTGATCGGAGTTCGAGGGCCGATTCAACTACTGAACCGAGAAAATGGGTTTCACCAGAGGCGATCAACGCCTTCCTCGGTTCATCCGGCGTTTGGCGCTGATCGCTCAATTTTGGCTGGTTAATCGGTTTGATCTTCGTTTAAAGCGACGGACGTGGACGCCATTGTCATTTTTCCTATTCCGTCGAGCTGTTTTTCGTCCGTGTTTTGCTGGAGTTTTTATCATGCCTCGAGCTTTTGTGCGCACCTTCTCGTAGGTATCATATGGGAGTGAGAAAGGACAACGAAATTGTGAACCATTTCATTAATCGTGGTCCCAAAAAAATCCATCGCAGGACGTCGCTATTTCAGCCTACAAGTTTCGTTACAATCTCCGATATTTCCGTTTCCCAGTTGCTGTGTGCATTTTACGTACCTATTGTGAGTAGTTGGTTTTGCTGATGTTAATCATAATGAAAATAAAATTGTTACATACCTATATGGTATCTGGTGAATACATATTTTTTCGCAAGATCCCCCCTTCATATTTCTTTTTTTCTCGTTAGGTGTTTACTGAAGATTGCTTACTTACGTCGTTTATATTCTTGTATAGGTACTTAGTTGTTTGATTGAATCATTCTTATTATTTGATTACGCATTATCTCAAACAATTATGCCGAAAATTCTTTTCTTATTATTTACTTACCTACGAATTTATTTTTGTTTGCACCATAATCAGCATAGGTAGGTAGGAGAAAAAAGAACAGATTTGTTGCAACATAAGATTGACTTGGAGAAATGTGTAAGCAGATGAACAAATCGATTCATACGTATCACGTTTTATTAAATACAATAATTATAATTCATTCATTCTTATAAAATGCGTACATAGAATTTCACACAAGTACCGATCGTAGTAGTATTTCATGAATGCTGAAGTGATAATGGGTTTTCTTGACATGAAGAATGAAATTCACCTTATTTGTTCAGAAAAGATATCATTGACACACAGTTCGTAGCCTGTTATCCGAAATCTGAAACAAAAATTTGCATCCGCACTGTCGATAATTAAAAGAATAAAAAGAAATATTGGGAAAAAATATCGACCAGAAGATGGAACTCCACTCAACAATTGGGTAGGCCCTATCACGAAATGAAACTGCAGATTTTCACCAGAATTAGTGTTATGTATTCACTGAAACACAGACTGTAATGACTGACACAATCGACGATAAAAACCATAAACAAAACGAAATATTTGGTTCGCGATTTGACAGACAAAAACGGACGTAATTTACAAACTTTTTACTTGACTTGAACAGCAATTTCGAACAGAAAAACTCGATATATATCGAAAATCAAAAATCGATCCCTAAAAATAATGAGGGAAAACCGGCAGAAGGCCAACAAAAGAAAACAAAATATTCCATACAGATGTATGGATGTACATGGATTCTCAACATACTCCCACCTGAGGAGTAGCAACGACTCAAGATTGAAATCAAATTAATATGGCCTAACAAAAAAAATGCGAAGCATGCCTAAAATACAATGAGAATAAATAATCTTATAAAAAATAACAGCCATAATGAGATCATCGATTACAAATAAAAAATAATTACACTCATTAGACAGCATAACGCACGGGTAACTTAATTTTCCTCCCACATCGGGTTTCAACATCCTTCAAAACAGTCCTCTGGGTCGGTTTCTTCCAGACAGGTCTTGAAAAATCTTCCTGGGAACATGAAGGCTCAACATCAGGGTCCTTGACCTCAAGTGAAGATTCCTGCGACTCATCAGACCCAGTGTCTTGACCAAGATCATCCAGAACTGAATCTTGCATTGGTACTTCAAGGGGATAAATATGCTGGATCGCCCTGGTAAAAATGCCATTAGCTGTTCTCAGCTTGACAGCTCGACACTTCCCATCTTGTCCAGGAATGAGCTCGACTATCACTGCCAGGGGCCAGTCAATCCTCTTCTTATCATCTGAACCGATAAGCACTATTTCTCCCACCAGTGGACCTCTTTTGTCACTGAAGCCACCTGAATTCAGTAGGAGTTGCCCCAGATACTCAGTTCTAAAACGCCATTTGAGTTCCTCCTTGAGGCGAAGACGGTGCTGAATTCTTCTCTTAAAAGTGTTAGCGTCAGCAGCATCACAATCAGGTAAGCCATTCTGAGGGAGCTCTTGTAAAAACATCTGTGGTGACACTGGAACAGGGTCTCTTGGATCTTCTGACAAATAGGTAAGTGGTCTCTGATTAACAAAGGTCGCACACTCATAAGCCACTGTACACAATTCTTCATAATTGAGACATGCTCTTCCAAGCATTCTCTTGAGAACAGCTTTCAGAACACCAATCATGCGCTCCCAGAATCCGCCCCACCATGCAGCTCGAGGGGGATTAAAACGCCACTCAATCCGATCAATAGCACCCTGTGCAGCAATACTACTCCAATCAACTTCCTTCAAAGCATTGCTAGCACCCTGGAAATTTCGACCATTGTCGGAATAAATTATTGAAGGGCGTCCTCTCATAGCCACAAACCGCCGAAAAGCAAGCAGAAAGGCTTCAGTAGACTGCGCTGAGACTATTTCCAGGTGTACCGCCCGATACACTGCACACGTGAATAAGCAGATCCAAACCTTATCGCCACTCTTCAAATACAGGGGTCCTGCAAGATCAGTACCGCAGACTTCAAACACATTCGAATCTCGAACCCTACTCTCAGGGAGAGGGGGTGTCTCCACTTCCAAGCACTTAGCCAAAAAACGTTGGCATATGGTACACTGCGCCACTATTCTCTTGATCACTTGTCGACCTCGAATAACCCAATACCTTTCTCTGATCAAATTCAACAGAGTCTGACCAACAACGTGACCATTTCTCTTGTGGAGATCCAAAATCAATTTTGAAACAAGATCATGCCTGGGAGGTAGAATGACAGGAGCCCTAAAATCTTCAGTGTCCTTGCGAGCCCAGATCTTGGTCCTCAGACGAATCAAACCATTGGAGTCCACCTGTGGTTTCAATTTACTAAGACTTTTGTCCTTCACACCGGAAAAAGACTCCTCCTGAATCATCCTTAGCACCACCCTCTCAGCACGATCAATCTCCGCCACATGAAGACTTCCAGTCACTGGGGGTTTCTTGGAAAAACGATTGAACAAATAGCGCAACATCCACCCAACACAACGAACTACCCTGGAATATTTAGAAAATTTACCCAGGCATGTAGAGTTGAAATCTCTTGGAAAGGTGACAGCAACAACCGCTGTTTTCCGACGTTCTGCTAAAACCTCATCTTCATCAGGGTTGACGTGCGATGCAGGCCACTCTTCTTGGGGTAAGTGAAGCCAATCTGGTCCCTCCCACCATCTGGAATCCAATAATTCCTTTGGTCGACAACCACGGCTAACCAAGTCTGCAGGATTCAAAACGCCAGGAACATGTCTCCAAACTCCCTGAGAAGTAAGACTCCTGATCTCCCGAACTCGATTGAAAACAAAAACTCCCCATGGTTCTTCACGGCGGATCCAGCTCAAAACAGTGGAAGAGTCACTCCAGAAAAATGTTTCAACTTCACCCATTTCCTTGACAATACTTGAAGCCAGTCTCGCACCTATTGTTGCAGCTAGTAGTTCAAGACGGGGTATGGTCAATTTCTTCAAAGGTGCGACGCGTGACTTGGCACCCACCAAAGTCACAAAAACAATGTCCTCTGTCTGAACGCGCAGAAATGACACAGCAGCATATGAAGTAGAGCTAGCATCACAATAAGTGTGAAGAGCCACACTGCTAGACTCAATAGAAGCCTTGATCCATCTAGGCATTTCAATTTTACCTAGTGAAGAAACCTCATCCATCCATTTCAGGAACTTTTTCTTGTTTTTTTCCTTCAAGGGGGTGTCCCAAGTACCTCCATCTACCCAACTCTCCTGAATAATCAACTTGGGAATCAAAACTGCTGGTGAACAAACTCCAACTGGGTCAAAAATCCTCTGAGTCGCTGACAACACGGACCTTCGAGTAACCTGCACCTCATCAAAATTTTGTAAAGAAGGAGTATTCACTCGTAGGTTGTCACTTTTCCGATCCCACAGAATACCCAAAACAGCTGTGGAAGTATGTTCACTCAATGATGGGTCAGACCACTCCCACCCTCGAAGGTCAAATTGTGCCTTCAGAAATATAGCCTTTGCTTGAGCCACAAAATCAGCAAGAGAATCCTGGTCATCAAGAGAAGTGACACAATTATCCACATATAAAGACTGCTTGAGCCTAGAGACAACACTCTCTGAGAGTGGAACACCATCAATAGCAGCTCTGCTGGAACATAGTGACAAGTGGTGATTTATCACAGCTCCTAGAAGGTATGGGCTACTTGTGACTCCAAATACTACCCTTCTATGTCTATAAATCACCAAGTTCCCAGAGCTGTCATTCCACAAGAATCTCAGGGCATCTCGATCACAGGCATCAACGGAAATCTGAAGAAAAGCCTTGCGGATGTCAGCTATCACAGCAATCTTCCTGTATCGAAACCTCAAAAGCATGGCTGGAATTAATTCTATGAGGTTATCACCTTTTTCTAGACACTGATTCAGATTAGGTTGATCCCTCTCATGGGCCGATGCGTCAAACACTGGACGTATGCGGGTAGTGCTCCCTTCCTTCACAACGGCTCTATGGGGAAGATAATGTCCAGAATCCCAATCATCCAAGGTGACTCTCTCAATGATACCATCACTCAGCCATTCCTGGAAAACAGCCTCATACTCTGCCGTCAAACCTGAAGCGCACAACTTCTTCAACGTACTCTGCAATCTACTGGATGCTAGTTTGAAATTGCGAGGAAGCGGTGGATGCCCAATCAACCATGGAAGTGAGACCTCATACCGACCATCTCCCAAAATCTTGACTGTGCGGAGAAAATGATCCTGTGCCAGAGAACGAGCTTCCTCTTTGGTACTGATAATACCAGGGTCCTCAATGCCAATTACATCCAATCGCCATAGATCAGAAGCTGGTAGGTCGATTGCACAAAGGGAATTAACATTCATCATATAATTAGAAACATTATCCCGCAATCTTCCCATAACTGTCCAACCCAGAAGGGTCTCAATTGCCACCAATCCACAGCTGAGAACTTGGCGCCTACCAGTAAGTAGTCTCCCAGCAACATCTGCGCCCACCAGGATATCAATAGGGCCCTGCGTAGTGTCGGACAAAAATATCTTCTTGGAACGAAGTTCACCCATCCATGGACCCTTAGGAACAGCAGGCACTGCATGACAAATGGCCTCAGAATCCAAAACCTCGAAATGACATGCAAAGTTGCTAGTTGTGCTCTGAAGGTGGACCTTATAACAACTATGAGTCTTCAACTCAGTCCTATCTCCTCCAAATAGAGCATGAACTAGCTTCTCGACTTTCAATGGTTGGAGACTCAGTTCCTTAGCCAGCTTAGCAGTGATATAGCTGCGTTGTGAGCCCGTGTCAATAAGAAGTCTAGCCGTCAAACCATCAGCGCCCCTCAGACGAACTTTCAGTGTCTGCATCAAAACAGGTGCGCAGTCAGTATTAGAACAGTTGAGATCAACATTGTTCAGATCAACATCAGAATCAGCAGCCTTCTGAGGAGGTTCCTCAGTCTTGAGAGTTGGACACATAACCGTAGCATGTTGTTTCATACAAATCATACAGGAAAGTTTGACCTTACAAGGTTTCTTGCCATGAAAGGTGGTCAAGCACCTAAAACAAATTTTCTTGGATTTTAGAAGGTCAAATTTACTGGTGACATTCATCTGACGAGCTCGGAAACAAAATTGCCCAGGGTGATCCCCACCACAAAACAAACACCTCTCTGGATTAGAATGCGTCTGAAAATGCACTAAATCAGCAGCAGTAGATACTTTAGGTGTTGTGGTATCAGGTTTTCGGCCCTTTTCCTGTTTGTCGCTGGGAGTAGATTTAGCCGAAGATGAGAAGGAGTTTCGCGCGAGAGACAATCTTTCCTCACTCTCCACCTCAGCCTTCAAAAATAGCCTCAACTCAGCCATGCGCTCAGCAGCCTCCAACAACAGCCCCTTATCAGATTTGACCCTCTTTCGCTCCCACTCTCTCAAAACAGCCTCAGGCAACGATGACTCTACCATGGGATATAACATGCTGGCATATTTTTCAGAAGCTACCCCTAGGCTCTCTAAAGCCATCAACTGTGTTTCGAGCCTATCAAACAGCTGTGAGAGTGAAATCGAGGTTTTACCACTTGATTGCATAAGCACTAAATTCAGGAGTTCACGAACATAGAGCTCCACTAGAAGTTCATCACGACCAAATCGGTTTTTGAGTAAAGTTACAGCCTTTTCATAGTTGTCCGATGAAGGTGGGAAGCTATCCAGTAACTCACGAGCAGGAGTACCCTCTTTAGCCATGCGTAACAACAACTGAAACTTGTCCTCACCATCTAAGTCTGATCTTTCATGAATTTTACGAAAACATGCCCAGAAACTTATCCAGGTTTTGGGTTTTATATCAAACTGCCTCAGTTCCAACTTAGGTAGCCTGTAGAAAGACTGCTTATCACCGCCACTAGCAACAGAAAAAGGGACTTCAGAAGGAGGGGCAATAGGTTTAGTGATCAAATCCTTTCTGACACAAGCAGACATCCAAACATCCCTGTATTTCTCCACCGAATCATATTCGTTCACTAAATCGTCCTCCTCAAAATCCTTGCCAACCTGGGCGAAAAAAGCATCACTCACCTGGCGATCCAAAAGAATAGGCGATTAGACTTGTCCTCCAACCTCGAAAAGGCCTCCAACACATCAGGAAGTTTTGGCTCCTGCTGATCCAACAAGTTGAAGAGCTTGGTGGCACTGGACGAAAAAAGTCGTCTTACCTGACTTCTTTCTGCTTTCAATCTTGTGATATCCATCTTCAATATTCTTTCCCCACAAGGGATGCCAAATTTTGTCGATAATTAAAAGAATAAAAAGAAATATTGGGAAAAAATATCGACCAGAAGATGGAACTCCACTCAACAATTGGGTAGGCCCTATCACGAAATGAAACTGCAGATTTTCACCAGAATTAGTGTTATGTATTCACTGAAACACAGACTGTAATGACTGACACAATCGACGATAAAAACCATAAACAAAACGAAATATTTGGTTCGCGATTTGACAGACAAAAACGGACGTAATTTACAAACTTTTTACTTGACTTGAACAGCAATTTCGAACAGAAAAACTCGATATATATCGAAAATCAAAAATCGATCCCTAAAAATAATGAGGGAAAACCGGCAGAAGGCCAACAAAAGAAAACAAAATATTCCATACAGATGTATGGATGTACATGGATTCTCAACACGCACATTATAAAGCAGTTAGCTATGTCTTCAAGCTCAGAGTAGTTGAAAGTACCGGTGAGTAGGTACCTATATGGTTTAGGAGTCATGCAGTAAGGCACATTTGTAGAAAAACCCGGAGAGCCTGGAAGAGGGAATCACCAGGGATAGGTAAAGGTACTCACGTTGATGAAGTAGGTAGACGTCCAATCGAAAATCTGAACTCCAACAATCATAATGAACAACACAAATTATAGCGCTGAAAGAGGATAGTTGACGTATTGATGAAATATCGCGGATTGAATGAAGTCATAACTATCGAAAAAGTGATTCTGCGGGAAAACTGTCACAAAACAATGTCGTTATCTCTCGTATCACCAATTCACTGCCTTCCAAATCAGAGTTGTACGACGATTTTCGATGCTTCGATGGCGAAGAAGAAGTTTACCAGAGGTCAACGAAAACGCCGTTCCTGAGAACCCGTTCAACTTGGTGAAACCGAAACAAATTTTGACTGGAGATCAATCTCAGTTTACTTTAAACGCAGTTTTCGTCGAACGGAGTTAATGGCCCCTAAGGGCCGGTTTCACCAACAATCCATTAACTCCGTTCGACGAAAACTGCGTTTAAAGTAAACTGAGATTGATCTCCAGTCAAAATTTGTTTCGGTTTCACCAAGTTGAACGGGTTCTCAGGAACGGCGTTTTCGTTGATCTCTGGTAAACTTCTTCTTCACCATCGAAGCATCGAAAATCGTCGTACAACTCTGATCTGGAAGGTGATACGAGAGATAACGACATTGTTTTGTGACAGTTTTCCCGCAGAATCACTTTTTCGATAGTTATGACTTCATTCAATCCGCGATATTTCATCAATACGTCAACTATCCTCTTTCAGCGCTATAATTTGTGTTGTTCATGAGTTCATTATGATTGTTGGAGTTCAGATTTTCGATTGGACGTCTACCTACTTCATCAACGTGAGTACATTTACCTACTTTTATCCCTGGTGATTCCCTCTTCCAGGCTCTCTGGGTTTTTCTACAAATGTGCCTTACTGCATGACTCCTAAACCATATAGGTACCTACTCACCGTTACTTTCAACTACTCTGAGCTACCTAGTAGACATAGCTAACTGCTTAATAATGTGCGGATGCAAATTTTTGTTTCAGATTTCGGATAACAGGCTACGAACTGTGTGACGTATTTTCTGAACAAATAAGGTGAATTTCATTCTTCATGTCAAGAAAACCCATTATCACTTCAGCATTCATGAAATACTACTACGATCGATACTTGTGTGAAATTCTATGTACGCATTTTATAAGAATGAATGAATTAAAATTATAATTATTGTATTCAATAAAACGTGATACGTATGAATTGATTTGTTCATCTGCCTACACATTTCTCCAAGTCAATCTTATGTTGCAACAAATCGGTTCTTTTTTCTCCTACCTACCTATGCTGATTATGGTGCAAACAAAAATAAATTCGTAGGTAAATAATAAGAAAAGAATTTTCGGCATAATTGTTTGAGATAGGTAATGCGTAATCAAATAATAAGAATAATCATTCAATCAAACAACTATACAAGAATATAAACGACGTAAGTAAGCAATCTTTAGTAAACACCTAACGAGAAAAAAGGAAATATGAAGAGGGGATCTTGCGAAAAAATATGTATTCACCAGATACCATATAGGTATGTAACAGTTTTATTTTCATAATGATTAACATCAGCAAAAGCAACTACTCACAATAGGTACGTAAAATGCACACAGCAACTGGGAAACGGAAATATCTGAGATGGTACGAAACTTGTAGGCTGAAATAGCGACGTCCTGCGATGGATTTGTTAGGGACCGCGAATAATGAAATGGTTCACAATTTCGTTGTCCTTTCTCACTCCTGTATGATACCTACGAGAAGGTGCGCACAAAAGCTCGTGACATGATAAAAACTCCAGCAAAACACAGACGAAAAACAGCTCGACGGAATAGGAAAAATAACAATGGCGTCCACGTCCGTCGCTTTAAACGAAGATCAAACCGATTAACCAGCCAAAATTGAGCGATCAGCGCCAAACGCCGGATGAACCGAGGAAGGCGTTGATCGCCTCTGGTGAAACCCATTTTCTCGGTTCAGTAGTTGAATCGGCCCTCGAACTCCGATCAAAATGTTGGTGAAACCGGCCCTTAGGCTGTAACCACGGTCTGATGGAAAGTAAAGGGCGTGGCTAGGTTGGTGGCCTCCTAATTCCCTCCCACGGCGCAGCTGGTGTCCATGGAAGTACAGTCCATGGAGTAACACGTAGCATGGATGTCTCATACATTTGTAAATGATCCATGGTGTAAAATCCTACGTGGGGCATGGATGGTTTCATACAAAACAAGATTAGTAGCTATTTACCTATTTGCTTACCATTCCTGCATACCTATTTACTTCTCAAATTCCGAAAGGCATTTTTTATATTTTAGTGATTATGACATCAGAGTTAGAGCCCCTTTTGAAACCTTCTGAATGATCGAATGACGACAGCAGCGGTGACCTTGATTCTCATCATGGCGGATACAGGTGGCCGAAAAGAATAGCAGCCATGTTGTTCTGAGTTCATTAGTCTTTTGCAGTAATTTGCCTTGTGTCAAACTTATACGCGTGACTCTGAAAATGAAAAAGAAAGTGTCGAAATGTTATTTTCCTTTGTAGACAGTCGTTGACGACGTTTTTCCGCGATGGGTTTGTCTTGAAATGTGTAGGTCTTGTTGTAAAGTGGTGTTGGATAATACCTACCCCCGGCCGTCGGCGACCTCGAATCGGACTGAAGGTTTATAATTGAATTTTCTTTTCGTTTTCTTTCCCTGCTTTCCGCATTTCATAGTTCGTTCCAATCGGGAAATGTTTACGTGGGATTTGGATCTGATTTGTAAGTCGGTTGTTCGATCGTCCAGTTGACCTGAAGTGAATACTGAAGTGTGCTGGTGCGCAGTGTACAGGTTTCCCCAATCAGTTTTTTCGGAAGGTTTCCGAAGTCGTCCGAAATGGAGTCTTCGTCGGGGCACGTTTTAATGAAAAAAGGGAAACGATCGGCCGCGGCATTTATTCAAGCTGAGTGCGCGAATTCGGCTCATCACCGGAGTTTGGATGACCTCTTGGACATTCTGCTCAACCCTGCAGTGGCAATAGACGATCTCAACGCTATAGATTGGTGCAAATGGATTATGGCTGGGGGCACCACCCCCGACGAGTTTTCCAGCACAGGTGAGTTTCATACGACCCTAATGTATTCTACTTGTAATATTTACACATATACCTGCTCCATGCACCGTCCTTTACGTACCATTCAGGTGCGTAATTGCTTACTCAATATCCTGCAACTTGCAAGAACGAACAACCATAGTAAATGAACATTGAAGTTAGGCTCTATTATTTTTGCACTCCATCACTCAAATTATGTTGACTGCAAAATCATAGTTTCCTGACGGAACACTTCCTGCAGTTGTACGTGTGTTTGCATGTTTTATCATTCTGTAAGTACCTGGCTAGGTTCAATAGTACGAATGGCTCAACCAATGAAATTACTAAAATAGGTATGGAGTTTGACTCAATACCGTGGTTACTACGCACCTATGTATTGTAATAACTCAAATCCAATTTTAGATTTTGGAAAGTGTATTTTTCGAACACGTCCAGTTAACAACTAACTTTTTAACTTACAATGTAAACAAACATTGTAACAATGATGCAGTGTAGTAACCACCACACTACTCCCCTGTCTTTTGTGGTCGTACATCGGCATGAGCCAGACGGTTGACATGAAGAAGACGCCTTTTCCGCCCCATTTTCACCTCCACGACCACTTCGTTCTTCTTTTTGGATACAACCCAGGGACCTGTCCATTGTGGTTCAAGTTTCGGGCAGCGTCCTGGAACCCGTTTTGGGTCATGGACCCACACCCAATCTCCAACATTGAACACTCTGTTTCGAGCGTCTGTCAAACTATTCTTTCTGCCTACGCATGCTGATTTTCATGGCATTTCTGGCAAAATCCCGGGTCTTCTCTAAATCTGCTCTAAGCTGGAAGCCGTAAGATGTCATCAGTGGCTCTGGGTCGAATCAAGTCTTCAGGTAGGTGAAGGTCTCTTCCATACACCAACTGAGCAGGAGAGAAACCTGTAGTGCTGTGAGGTGTCGACCTGTATGCGAGAAGAAACAATGGGATTTTCTCGTCCCAATCATCTTGTTGCTGTCCAATGTATGCAGCCAAGTATTTCGTGGGGGTACGATTCAACCTTTCAACTAATCCTCCTGATTGTGGGTGCAAAGGTGTTGCCCTTGTGCGCCTTGACCCCATCAATTGCGACATCTCTTGAAACAGTTCAGCCTCAAAGTTGGTTCCCTGGTCCGTATGAATTTCGTGAGGTACACCAACTCTACTGAAAACATTTTCTACTAGAGCCTTGGCCACAGTTTCAGCCTCTTGGTTTGGGATAGCGATTGCCTCTGGCCATTTGGTGAAATAGTCGGAAATGACCAACACATACTTATTCCCACGCTTTGTTTCTGGGAAACGCCCAAGAATGTCAATCCCGATTCGATCAAAAGGTCCACTAACAGGAAATTGGTGAAGTGGTGCAGGCAGGCTTCTTTGGGTTTTGATCTTTTGGCAAGATTGGCAAATATGACACCAAGCCTTCACATCACCGGTCATTCCGGGCCAAAAATATAGCTGTCTCACCTTTGCAAGTGTCTTCCAATAACCGAAGTGGCCACCAGTAGGTTGGTCATGACACTGTTGAAGGACTTTGGGAACCATGGATGTAGGAACCACCATTTGCCATCGAACGCGATTTCCTGATTCCCATTTGTGAAACAGCTTACCTTCTCTGACTTCTAAAGAATCCCATCGCACAATCAATCGATGCAATTTGGGGTCTTCTGCAGAGATTTCAGTTAGGTCAGGGCGGACATTGGAACTTTTCCACTTAATAATTCTTTGAATGGAGGCATCCTCCAATTGGAAGGAGTTGATTTTATGTACAGGAACTTTTCCCGAACCCCTAAGATACATGGAATAATATGACTTGGTTGGGACAAAATTATGTGTTTATCCAATCGAATCATCTTGAACGGTAGGAACTGGAAGCACTCACGAATGCAGAATATCCACAATATTGCTCGGTTAGAACATTCCTATCACTGATCGTACTGAATATTAGTAGGAAGGATACATAATACAATTTTAGAACTATCCTTTGAAACGGTGTTCGGTAAAGAAGGATTATCCAGTCGAGCAATATTTTTGTGTTCCTTCCGACTGGTGGAAATATTCGAATAGATGAGAGATACCTGAAATAAAACATTTTTGGAAACCGCTTTGATACCTTCCTATCGAATTGCGTCTTGTGTCTCCTCTAACATGGACCTACTCAAATGGCATTTCTGAAATTGTCTTCTCTGCGTTCCTACCGAATATTCGTGTCCAGTCTCATTCTTATCTATCACAGAATAACTACTGCATTATTATTTATTGTTGAATATTGAACATTTCAAAATATTTACTCGGTTGGTACAAGTACAAGCAATAAGTTCCCTTGCACTCCAAAATATTTTGATCCGGCCCACCTTTTGCTTTTTAAATATTTCATAATACTGGAATAATATTCCTAAATGCGATTTGGCGGATAGATTTCTATCTCTCATATTTTGACCTTGAACAGAAGGAACAGAAAATATTCAGGAATACGGACATATTTTCTACTTATTTATGGGTTGGAAATGCGCTTTAGGTTCATACGAGGTGCTGGAAGGAAATGTGTAACTTTTTAGGACGTCTCACTCAACGGAGAAAAGCACATAATATCCATTTTAGACTATTCTGAATCCATATCGAAAAAAACTGTACCTAGGTGAATTTCTGTGTGCGTATTTGAATTAATTTTGTGAATCGGCCCTCCCCTTAGTTTCAACCGATTCGTGTGGTTCTTTTTAGTTACCCAAAAATCTATCTAATTGTGCACTACGTCGCCGGAATTTTCAATTTTGCCTTTAACGTAGGGGGGGGGGGGGGGGGGGTTGAAGCTAAGAAAACGAACATGTCTGGCATAATTATGTATCCTCTGCCCAGGCCTCAATTTCCCACTGATTTGTGTGGTTTTTTTGTTCGAATCAAAATCTATCCAGTTGTGCACTACGTCGCCGAAATCGAAATTTCGATGTTTGGATGTATTCTGACTACCTTGAGCGCGCTACCTAGAATTGCACTTCTCAACAGATCTGTTTGTTTCTTTTTTGATCAACTCAGGTAACTTCCCAGTTGCACATTACGTCACCAGATTTTCAAAATTCGTACAGAATAGGGGTGGGATTACACAAAAAAACCGATTTTTCAATATTTTGGTTTCTATCAAATGAACAATTCTTTGTGCCACCATGGCGCCAGGACACCAGAACCGAATATTTCGTGGGTTTTCTTCGAATTACCTTACCAAAACTAGCAGATGAAAGTTCAGCTTACTAAACAATAATATAATCATGTCTATTTTGTATTGGAAGTATTTTGAGGAAGAGTTAACTGCTTGGTATCGAAGTTATGGTGTACATCCAGACTTTTCGTAAATCCTCAATAGTTCATATTATACATGATTCAATTCATTTATACAGGGTGTCCCATGTTAAGCACCATAAAACTTCGGGAGTCGATTCTACAACTAATTTTAGTAAGAAAGTGTCTCTTAGCAATTTTGCGTTAGACGCTTATTTTCCGAGTTATTTTAATTTTAAGATTTTTTTCGTGTTTTCGACCTTAAGCCATTAAAATGACCATAACTCGCTTAATTTACAAGCAATTAAAAATCTAATTACACCGTTGGATAGGGCGTTAAATTTTCCATCTTTCAAGTGGTTATAAAAAATTTTTTATAAGATCGTGATGGGTGAAAAATCAACTTGTAAAGTCATTTTTGTAAAATTGTCAAAATTTCCTACTTTTTCTTTTGATTGTTAGGGTTTTACTTTCACATGATTTTTCACGTACCTCTACGTCAAAAACTGCGCAAAGATCTCAACTTTTCAATGGTATAATTTGTTCTAATTTTACTCCGCTAATTAGGGGTGAAAAATACGTTTGAATGCTAAAAAACGTGGTTGCGCTCATGGAAATCAAGGTTTTCTGGTGCGTTGGGCCTCGGGCAAGTTCGACGAATTAGGGGTGGAATTCCACGTCATTTTCAACGCTATTAGACTGATTCCATCACCGTTGGTATGTGAAAGCTCAGTATTGAATTTTGGTAGGTCCGAATCTTTTTTTTTTTTAATTTACTTGGTATTTATGCACGAATTAAATGTTCAATTCTCGCAACTTTCTCGATTGTATGAAAAAAGAGATATCTCATAAACAATAGCGTGTAGAAGTGGAATAAAACATAAAGATAGGTAAATAATGATATTTTAAAGAAAGTAAAAATGATATTTATGAACAAAAATAATCTTCATCATCATCGAAGTACTTTATTAACTAAACATAAATGAGATAATAAATTATCCTCTACTCCGTCTTTGACTTTGTCATTCGTCCGGATACCTGTAAACACAAAGCAAAGTTTTTTACAGCCAAGTAGAAAATAATTGAGGAATGTCAAAATTTGAAGCAGTGGTCATCATATTACCGATTCAGAGTAAGTGCTCAATGTCTGTCTCCTGACAGCTCATTCCTCAATTATTTTCTACTTGGCTGTAAAAAACTTTGCTTTGTCTTTACAGGTATCCGGACGAATGACAAACAAAGTCAAAGACGGAGTAGAGGATAATTTATTATCTCATTTATGTTTAGTTAATAACGTACTTCGATGATGATGAAGATTATTTTTGTTCATAAATATCATTTTTACTTTCTCTAAAATATCATTATTTTTTATTCCACATCTACACGCTATTGTTTATGAGATATCTCTTTTTTCATACAATCGAGAAAGTTGCGAGAATTGAACATTCAATTCGTGCATAAATAAGTACCTACCAAGTAAATTTAAAAAAAAAAAAAAAAGATTCGGACCTACCAAAATTCAATATTGAGCTTTCACATACCAACGGTGATGGAATCAGTCTAATGGCGTTTGAAAATGACGAAGAATTCCACCCCTAATTCGTCGAACTTGCCCGAGGCACAACGAACCAGAAACCTTGATTTCCATGAGCGCAACCACGTTTTTTAGCATTCAAACGTATTTTTCACCACTAATTAGCGGAGTAAAATTAAAACAAATTATACCATTAGAAAGCTGAGATCTTTGCGCAGTTTTTGATGTAGAGGTACGTGAAAAATCATTTGGGAGTAAAACCTTAATAATCAAAAGAAAAAGTAGGAAATTTTGACAATTTTACAAAAATGACTTTACGAGTTGATTTTTCACCCATCACGATCTTATAAAAAATTTTGTATAACCACTTGAAAGATGGCAAATTTGACGCCCTATCCAACGGTGTAATTAGATTTTTAATTGCTTGTAAACTAGGCTAGGAGTTATGGTCATTTTAATGGCTTAAGGTCGAAAACACGAAAAAAATCTTAAAATTAAAATAACTCGGAAAATAAGCGTTTAACGCAAAATTACTAAGAGACACTTTCTTACTAAAATTAGTTGTAGAATCGACTCCCGAAGTTTTATGGTGCTTAACATGGGACACCCTGTATATCTGATTTCGTAATATTCCTGAACTATGAATCAGAAACACATAACAGCGAGTCGGGAAAATGCATATCGAAGATGAGTGACTTTTGGGAAAAGTGCTTAGAATTCGCTTTGTAGTAAGCTCTATTTCCATTTTTTTGCTCAAAAACCTCCATGAATTTGGAGCTGCTACTTGAGGAGTATTTTAGGGTGATAAATTCACATTTCAGTTTTATACATATCTCACTTGTGCACTCATATTGATAATGATTATCACTTTGATAAAATCTGCCTTCTATTATCATATCCTTTTGAAGCGCGTCGATGAAATTGCTGATTTTGTTGTTGTTCAATTCCTCTTCATCTCCAACTTTCCCCTTAGAAAGTTGTGGAACCAGCAGCTTCGGATTGAGGCTTCAGGTAGATGTAGTTTAGCTGTTATCATTATTTTTTCCCCTCGGTTAGAACGAATTCTCTAAATTTTCTGTTATCACTTTCGATTACGTAATGTATTTTGCGAGTTCGTGGAGTTGGTCAGTGCGTACAGGGTTTCACACAACTGTTGCACAGAATAGTACCTAGCAATGGTTATCATTGATTTTTTTGAAACGTGAATAGTTTTTCGACTTTGTTTTTTTCTCAGTTAGGTATCTAAGTACCCAATGTCAAATTTTGTGGTCCCTGTTTTCTTTTACGACTCCTAACATGACCAAGATAATATCTGAAATATATTATATTCCTGTTCCCTGATGGCTCGAGACCGTCGAGTCATTCAGCATAGGCTGATTTAAAAAAGGTCACCAATTCTAGTAAATTCTGCACTTGGTAAACCTTGAAAACCAAATTGCGCAAACGAAATCATGAATGTGTATATATATTTTTTCACGCTGAAACCACTCAGATCGGCAGAATCATTAATTTACAATAATTATAGGTTGTATGTGAAAAATCATAGAACTTACGCTACGTGGGTCAATAAAAATGGGAATTAATTGAAACCGACCGGTGTGTCTTATCTACAAGTTCCTACGATCATACGACGCTGTATCTATAGGACCAAAGTAACCCAAAGTACCTGCTCTGGAAATAGCAAATTTTCACCAGACAAGTACAAATACCTACTGGTTTCTCGAGAAATTGTACCAAGCGCTTGAAATGTTTAAATGGCCCGATCCACTGGTTTTCGAGATTAATTAAAGCTGTATGAATTACAATTCAATGAATGAATTGCGTAAATTATAAAGCGAAAACTTTGTTTCCACTTTTCAAGGTTAAAAAAATGTATTCTTGAAAAATGTAATTCTTGAACAATCTTGGTTTCGTGTCTGTCTGTCATTTTGGTTTATTATTTTCAATAATGAACCTTTGGAATAGACCAAGAAAAAAAAAATTTAACACCCTCTCAAAATTTGATGGTTTACGTTTCAAGGTACGTAGAATCCAAAAATCGAATAAAAATTTGGCTGTCCGTCCGCCGTACGCGGCACTTTTGCCACTTAGCATTGACCGATTTTGATGAAATTTGGTATGTAGGCTCCATTTGGGGTCTAGTTGTGCCCCGAAGCTTTTGGTTGATGTAGGTCACTTCTAAGGGTTCCAAAATGAGTTTTGAAAACGCCCTAACTCAAAAAATTTTGTTATAAAGGTATTGTTTTTCCTTCAATTTAAGATTCTATAGAATTTTTGGAATTTTTGAGACCACCCGGAGCTCTGTAGGACAAACCGTTCGCTCACTACGAGAATTTAAAGTTTGGACGTACGAAAAATCAGAAACACGAGTGTGAATCGCAAAAGAGGCCTAATCTCCGTTCAAATTAAAGCTGACCAAAATGCGATCGATGTTTTTCTTCATGTTGGATGGTTGGTGGCTTTGCAGACGAGTGATCTATATAGAAAAATAATAAACCATTGTGTAATAATTTGCAGCGTTTTTTCAGTTGGTCTGTGTATCCGCAAATTCTTGTTACGGGCAAAACTAAGAATTTACTGTCCAATTTTGACGAAATTTTCAGGATTGGAGAGTAGATGGTCCCCTATGAAAATCACAACCCCCCGAATTGATAGCAGACTCTGCACATGCGCAAAAGTGAAACCCTTACCGCAAAACCCTTGAAATAATCTTGTAAATGCAGCCATTACTTCTACATTTTCTTTCCGAATTCGATGAAATTTTAATAACATAATATGTTATTTCTACCTTTATTCTATTCTATTCTATTAAATATTATTTAATAACAATAATTTCAATGGTAGTAACTGCGTGAAAAATTTTAAAAAATGTAAATAAGCATAACTTTGACAGTTTCTAGGTATTTGATTTCGATGGGATGTTTTAGGGTTGTGCAATTCAGGCTCTTCATGGTTCCGTAGATGTAATCATCGTGAGATAATCAAATTCGAGGGTAGTGGTAGTTATTCGGAGATTGAAGTTTTGAGATTATCTACAGGACATTGGGTCATCATTCTGTACAATCGGGTTTTGGGGGCGAGGAAACTATATGCCATAACCACTTGTTCTGAATTTTTATGGTTGATCTAGTTGCCTGTTTCTGGTTTTATACTTGAAAATTGTAGGTTAATTTGGGTGGTTGAGAACGTTGGTACTTTCGTACTTAATCATGCAGTGAAGTTGTGAACGGTTATTATTGTCAAACTATGTAAAGTGCTATTTTCGCAGTTATGGAAAAATGTATCCATAGGGAGATGATGGGTAGGTTTTTGGGGACCGTCTCCTATCATGGATCCCTTTTTCGTTCCCCGACATATTGTTGAATAGAATGTCAAGATCAAACCCCGAAGAGAACAAGCGAACGATCTTACCGATGAAAGAGACAAATTGAACGATTCATTGAGAGTTGAGGCCATCATCTTGTCCCCGATGTTCAGTTTCGTGATCCACGACTCAGTTGGTACATCGAATGTTGATGTAGGTAATGATAGCAGCCGTTCAACCTTCAGAAACAATCTATCGGTCTTCTAGGCTATAGCTAACTATTACAAGTGGTGTTGATATTGATCTAAAAACCAGAACGGAACCCGGAACAAGAAGAAGTACCCGGAGTATAGACGATTACTGATTGTATCGTACTGGTGAATAATATTAAATATTGTTACGCACAGGATAGGTTTTGATTCCTGATAGGTACAACAACACATTAGTTGAAACTCAATAGTTGGAGAAAATTGCCGGAGTGCAGAGTTTCCACGTTCTTTTGGTTTATTTTTCCAATTGACCTTGGAATTAATTACTAGCAACAAATATTTAACACCCTTAAAATTTGTTGTTCGAGTTTCAATTTGAGTGGAATCCGAAAATCGAACAAGAGATCCAATAATGGATGAGTATTTAAAAATGCTCTAATGACTACTTTTCTACTAACTACTCTTTTCTATCTGAAAAACTATCGATAGAAGCGTAGGAATGTTTTTATAATGCATCACAATTTTATGATCGATGAATCCACCAGTCGTTCGCTCGGTAGTTTGATGTTATGTGGTTTCACGTAACAGACAGTTTCGTTGAAACGTTTGGTTTTTAAAAGTGAAATTTGGCCTTCCTCCATGACGATTTTTGAGCGCTTATGTTCGTTAATTATTTGAACTTCGTGCTTCTCATGTTAGCTTGTGGTGCAATCCGGAGAAAATAAGTAGCTTTTAGTTGAGATTTCATGAGTTCGACTGATCACATGATGTAATTGAAAGAGATGGGTCGTTGGAATTATTTAGGTATCTATCTCGTATGACCTAATAAAAAATCTCATCTGTGCAAATAGTTTTTCAGGCGTCCCTCAATCTAGGGCGTCCTTATGCGATAAATCTCGGGTGAAATAGGATAACTATCAACGAAGAAAGAAATAACCACGTACAAATCCGCGAAAAAAACAAAGGGACGACACACGTGTGAATGTGTGTGTATGTGACAAAATCCTGTGTCTCTGTCCGCTTTAGTTTCCAACCGATTTGCGTGGTTCTGTTTTCTTTCGACGAGGAAAGTTTTTTTTTCTGTTTTCTTTCTACTCATAGTTGCGCACTACGTCGCCGGAATTTCAAAATGCTGCAAATTATTACACAATGGTTTATTTTTTTTCTATAGATCACTCGTCTGCAAAGCCACCAACCATCCACATGAAGAAAAACATCGATCGTATTCCGGTCAGCTATAATTTGAACGGAGATTAGGCCTCTTTTGCGATTCACACTCGTGTTTCTGATTTATCATACGTCCAAACATTAAATTCTCGTAGTGAGCGAACGGTTTGTCCTACAGAGCTCCGGGTGGTCTCCAAAAATTCTAAAAATTCTATAGAATCTTAAATTGAAGGAAAAACAATATCTTTATATCAAATTTTTTTGATTTAGGGCGTTTTCAAAATTACAAAATTCATTTTTGAACCCTTAGAAGTGACCTACTTCAACCAAAATATTCGGGGCACAACTAGACCCCAAATGGAGCCTACATACCAAATTTCATCAAAATCGGTCAATGCTAAGTGGCAAAAGTGCCGCGTACGGCGGACGGACGGCCAAATTTTTATTCGATTTTTGGATTCTACGTACCTTGAAACGTAAACCATCAAATTTTGAGAGGGTGTTAAATTTTTTTTTCTTGGTCGATTCCAAAGGTTCATTATTGAAAATAATAAACCAAAATGGAGTTTAAGGGGTCTCAGTCGGTCGCCGTCCGTTCTTAGTATTTCGCGAAATTGAAGGAGCAACAACTTGAAAAATTGTACCTAAATTTGAAATTTTGAAGGATTTTAGAAATTCGTTATTGGAC
This sequence comes from Apolygus lucorum, assembly GCA_009739505.2. Lineage (NCBI taxonomy): Eukaryota > Metazoa > Arthropoda > Insecta > Hemiptera > Miridae > Apolygus > Apolygus lucorum. The sequence continues at coordinate 28,336,166 of CM019180.2, forward strand.
GGCCCTAGGGGATTGAATAACTGAAATATTGCTGCTGGAATCATCAAAATCGAACAATAATTGCCAAAGAAAAATGGGAAAAACTACTGAAGAAACGGGTTTTCCTATGTTTTCCCCTTATTTCTCTGGCAATTATTGTTCGATTTTGATGACAGCGGCAATCTTTCAGTTTTTCAATTCCAAAGGCCCTTGCACTAATGAATTTCTAAAATCCTAGAAAATGTAAAGTTTAGCTACATTTTATGGGGAAACCCTAACTGAATTAACGGTTTTTCCCATTTTTCTCTGGCTATTTTTGTTCGATTTTGATGATTACAACGGCAATATTTCAGTTAATCACATAGGGACGTACACTTATGAATTAAGTACAGCTTTTCAAGTTTTTGACCGACTTCAACGCGCCGAAGGCGCGCGAAAGAGGAGGTACTCAATTCGGGTTGTTGCCCCTTCGATTTGGCCAAATACTGACCCGGAACGAGGAACGATCGTCGACCCCCTTAAGGGCGAGGAAGGAGGTTATTTTACGTGGTTAGTTTTTGTTTGACTCAGACTACATCCCAGTTGATGTGTTTTACTCCATTTAAGTTCCGAAATTAGCATGGTGGTGAGTGAGGGATACATAATATTCACAAAATACACGGTTTTTGCATTAGTCCCCAGGGCTTATGCTGGAGCCCAAGCATTGACATTCAGGGAACATAATCAACATACCTCTGGATTTTCATAAAGTGCAGTTTAAATTCGAGGCTCGCATGTCGCTAGAAATGTTATGAGGACTCGGGGTGAGGGGGAGAAAGGGTCCAATTTTCTTATATCAAAATTTCAAGTTTCGGGGTCTCATAATACTAGAAATGGTACATCGCCAACATACTAACTAAATTACATTGATTGAAACTGTTTCGTGCATTAGAAAGGTAAATAAAAAGGTCCATTTTATCGTTTACTGGTTGAAATCGAATTCATCCTTATCAAATGGGATGTCGAAGGTAGAAGGCGTTTCGTTCGCGCTCACCATTGAAGGAACCTGCCAACAACCTGCTCCATAATCTAATAACCATGTTGAGGAAGGTATCTCCTTGGTGAGACCGTCGGTCAGTCCTTACGTCCTACCAGGATGCACTAGTCCTTCGTCCTTGACATTTTATCTATTTCTGAATTGTGCATTCTCTTCGCCTCATTGCTTCTCGAGCCTCAATCCTGCGGCCATTCAGTCCGACCCTTGCATCCACCGGTCTCAACTCCCTTCTCAGAAGAATGCAAAGTGAGAAGAATGAGGAAGTTCAAAACTGACTCAATGTCCTGCGGCGGGTGAAGGACACTGGTGAAGTTCAGCTCCGATGATATCATGGGATCTCCTGATTTGAACGTCTTTATTAAAAAACCTCTCATTTTATTTGTGGATTTACATTAAGTAGCTCCTCACAGGCCCATCTCATAAATCAATCAATTTTAATTTTTGGCATACCTATTGGAACTTTTGGCAACTCATTTTGAACTTTCGGCAAATCCATTACGTTTCGACAACTACTGGAGTCCTTGTCCACCTTCATTCCTTCTACAATGTTCAATAAAGTGTTTTTTCTCTCTTAAAAAAAAAAAAAATAACCCGAACATGTTAGTGAGGCAGAAGGAGAAGCTTGTCAGCACATAATTTAGGTCCAGTATCTCACGACCGCTTTCGACATTTTATTCCTCATTCCCACAGTACGAAAACTGGTCTAATCCTATTAGCCGCTATTTTCGGACTAGTCTTCCCTTGGGATAGTTTACCCACTCCCTCCAAATCAGTGTTTCCGACCTGTTGGCTGCGTTCTTGATTATTTTCTAGTCGATGAAATACAAACTCACCAAGATACCTTCCAAAAAATAGAAGGTAGCCATGTCTTCGGACTGGGAGGAGGATTGGAAGACTGACTCCAATTTCATGAAATACCGGAATGTATTATAAAAATCCACGAGTGTGTCAATTTCTTCTCTCATATCCTGCAGTATAAACTCCCTTCCCTCGAGAACGAATAGTGTGAAGAATGAGGAAGTTCAAAACTGACTCAATGTCCTACGCCGGGGTGAAGGTCAGCTCCGGTGATATCCACCTGGTGTACCAGCCACGCCACCTCTTTTCATGCCGCAATCTCATGTTCGATACACTTTTGCACCAACTACGCGAAATTGCATAGGAAATCTTTTGTTTCTTCTTAGCCAATTAGTTAAGGAAGAGTTTAAGTCTCCGTTCTTTATTAGAGACACATGCTTTTAGTTTCGAAGGTTGACGGAGCGCAGTCACATGGAATCCCACCGCCCTGCCTGCCGGCGGTCATTGGCCCCTCGGGCTCCATGGGGCCCCGTTTTTTACCTGTTCGATGTTCTCCCACTTTTATGGTAGCCTTCACCACATTATAATAAATTATCATTTTTTATTATTTACCGTCCGACGGTAAATAAGCCCCCTCCGCTCATTCTTTCGGTCGGGGCCCTTCGCTCCTTTCCCTTTTCAAGTTTGATTTCCTTCTGAAGTCTGAACCCGCCCTGGGGTCAAAGACCCCCGTCGTAAGGACGTCTGAGTTTGATCATTGCATAATATTACTTATGGCGCCCTTAAATGAGGTATCGTCAAACTTGGTTCACTATTCGTTCCACCAAATTCCAACAGAACAGTACGAGTTTCTTTTTGTGCCTAATTTATTGAAATCTCACAAAATATCCTAGGGAATTATCAAACGAATTCCTCATATTACTTACTAATAATTGGTGTCAACCAAACATAGCGATTATTAATTACAGTTCCTGAAGGTAACGGTAATAATCACCTGAAAAGTTAGTTGTGTTGGTATAATAGATTTTTATTCCATTCCTGCGTGTCGGTACCTATAGAAAAATACAAGTGTTGTCGTAGAAACTTTCCCTTATTGTATATTTATGGCGCTTGCCTGAGTGTTCCTCAAATTGAAAACACTTTCTTAGAAAGGAAGAAAACGCTACATCTACCTGTATCATAGTTGGTTGATATAATTACAATCATTAAAACAATTTTATCTATGAAAAATGATGAGGAAAAATTATCGTAATGTACGTATTTCCATGATTCTAAAGTCAGCCTTGAAAAAAAAAAAAAAAAAAAAATAGCACACAAGCAAGAGAACGGTTTTGATTGGTGATTTTAATTTTAATAATTTGATTATTTTTGTAGTAGAATTGTACATTTTAGGTTTATTATGTCCAATGCCTTATAACCTTGATTATCGGGAATACATATCAATCCGACTTTTTTCCTGATTAAATTTTTTAATTGAAAATTTAGGATTCGATTGGGAAATGTCAGATATGTAAAATATTGGATCCCGTTTCGAAAATATTGAATTCAACTTAAAAAGCCATACGAAGAAAGATCCGTTCTAGCATGAGTTAATGAGCGAATTTTCAAAGAAATCTAAGCTATGGTTGAGAAAATCGAAATATTAGGTAAATGAGAGAGTAGTAGTGGGTGTGGCTAGAAGAACGAATCGTTAAAATGATACAATCAACAATCCCTTTGTTGAAAATTTAAACAACTCTTCAAAAAATGCTCTTCTCGACACCCCTAACTCTTGGAGTACCCACACGTAAATCGCTATTGTTCTTATTTTCTGTAGGTATACTATAACAACATACCGTATGCACAGAGTATGTTTAAAACATACATAGAGTATCCGCACGTATATCGTTTTTTTTCTTTTGATTTTCAGTATAGGTGTCATATCAACTTACTATATACACAAACAGGGTCTTTGTTGAAGATATTAAGAGTTCCATATTCACGTTCTACTCGTCCCCATGAAGTCATGGAGTACCCAATCGGCTGTTGCCGAATTTCGGGTACAACAAATATATATTATTTCATCTTTTTGGTGTTTTCATTATCGAAATTTTTTTAACGAAGTTCCTCATTATTCGTTGTAAATATCAGTTTTCCTTCAGAATAATTAAGAACCGAGGGATCGAATGAGACCATTCGTGGACAAATCATTACGTGGAAGGTTTTCTAAAACGCTGCCAATATCCTTTATTCTGGCCAATATTTCTATGAAATATTTCATTTCATAACTCCAAATTTAAATGTTTCACCCTCTCTGGGTAGTTATTACGGAGGTATATGATGATTTGAAACAAGTTGAGATGTAAACTAGAAAAACAGCTCAGAATCCACAGAAGTTATAAAATAAAATTACCTAGGTTGTTTTAATTTGTTCCTGGAAGACAAATTTTCAAGCGCACAGGAAAGTTAGTCAAAGGTGGTGCTTGTCGGGAATTTATTCAGAAACTTTGCTTTTACATTCGAAGATGCAAGAAAACTTTGAGAACAAAAGCCATTTCCCCTAAATGGATGGCGAAATACTCATATCAAGAGAAACTGAAAGTTTCATAAAACCTTTCGAACTTTCCAATGAAGACGTAGAAACTGTGAAAACGACAAACTTGTAAGAGCTACGAAAAAATCTCCATCCTTTTTTAATCGCTAGTGACATGGTGTAACACGTTCTCGAAAATATAGTTGGCCATTTTCGGTAATTTTGCCCTGACCTCCAAGATGATAAGAAGTTCTGATGACCTACTTTTGCACCTTGAACTAACCAAAAAATGAGCTGATTTGCGTGAGTGAGTGTGTTCATTTTAACTTGCCGCCGTCGTCCTAGTTGGCGAAGTTGCCAGGCCCCATGAATCTTCTCCAACAGCTTACCTATTTCGTATCCTAGGTCTTGGGAGAGAAACTCATTTATTCTGCCATCTTCATCGCAACAACCACAGTGTTAATTTGAAAAGTCGTGATCAACTCATTAGGTTGTTTATAGATTTTCATCAAATTCAAATTCCTCGCGGTACTAGACTTGCAGTTGGACCCAGTACTCATACTTTTTGCAATGGTACTATATTTCTTCATGAATAATTTGTCTGAAAAAAATGTAATTAGAACTACAAAGACGGGAATAACCGAGGAAAAACTTGCTATTAAATAATTATTTGTGCAAATTATTATACAAATAGAATGCCTTGTCCCTATAGAGCTTTGTTAGGCACATGCTTGTAAAGTGATCCTCTGGTTATGAGAAGATTACACCTACTGCCTGTTGGATCTAAAACTGGTAACTGACATGGCTCATGTTTGTACAAACAAAGGTACTTAATCACTCGTAAATTTGTGTTTCGTATTTCGTAGTGAAGAAGTTTGGATTGGGTGTGTATGGATTGAGTTAAGAAGTTGGATTGGATGGTGAAGCTATATCTATGCTGATCGCTGACAATATATTGTTGTTGATATACTGGCTGATGATGAGCAGAAATCCACTGAAAATATCAATGAATGAAATGACTGAAAAGTCAATAACGGACCTCATGAAGTCTTAAAATGTAAAATTGCTAAAGTTTGTTAAACATAGCAGAAAAATTGAATTGTTGCATTGAATTGAAGCATGTGAATAAAATTTTTATGAAAACCAAAACACAAACGGTGGATACAGCTTTCGTACAAGTACGCAACCATGAGAGACATTTTATGTCTTATGTTTAATAAATTGAGAGCTTTCCAATGAGTGGTGAACGATTTTTGTGGGGTGGAAAATGAGGAAGTTAGTTTTCCCTAGGAACGATTGGTTGTACGTGAAAATCACCAGAAATTTCCGCGTAACGCTCCCCTCATAACGCTCCCCGCGTGACGATTTTTCATTTATGTGCCATAGTAAAGACATAAAATGTCAAAAAATATGGAAACAGTAGTTCTTTAGTACAAATCCATTTTCTTGTGTCAGTTTTTTTGTGGTTTAAATTTCCTATGACATTTTCATTCTTCAACGATGAGTGTTTCTAGTTGAATCTCCCGTGAATATTTCTGAGAAACATTCACTAGGATAATTACTTGTTCAATCCCAGTTTCCTGTCGAGCGATGATTCAAGTAGGAGTTTTTCTCCTTGTTGCCACCTTGGCTGTTGTTGAACTCGTCTCTCGTCCATCGTCGGTAAATGTTGCCTTTTAACGGTTGTTTCCAGGCCGCCTCCGAAGGCCAGTTCAGTATCTTGGAGGGCCTTGAATGACTTAACGAGCTTCAGGTGGTAGAAGCTGAGGGTTTAATTACCTTAATAATTATTGTGCTGTTTCAAAAGTTGTTCATAGCAGATATTTATGTCCCTGCATGGGTGCTGAATGGAATAATTTGTATGAGGCGCTTTGAGATAGGTTTTATCTACAATTTCCGATTTCATTTTTGTATGCAACCACAGGATTCTTGGTTCTTCTCACCCCGTGCGTTCTGCTTATCTGACTGCTGGGTGACTGGTACATACAAACCAGATCATTTTCATGAGCTGTTGAGTATCAATTATCTCTTCGAATAATCCAAAAGCGTTATTTCCCCACCTAATTGAAGGTAAAGTTGTCATAATGAATCAAGTTGAAAGATTAGGTGCCCTCGTGCCTGCGGGTGATCAGACCCTCAGAAGCCTTTTGAAACAGAATTGAAACCTGTACTCACTGTCTTGTAATTGTATGAAACGAAAATTAAATTCTGATAGTGATGTTCTAGACATAATGATTAACAGAACCTACTGTCTACTTGTTTTTTATTTCTCCACTCCTATTCCCAAAATCCTATTCAAACCAACCAATATCAATTAATTTCCAACAACAGTTAACTACTCATACAATGCTGGTGTGAGTCAGAAATTAAAAAAAAAAATAAATATAAATCAGTTCAACACTTTATTATTGGCGGCATAGCAGAAATTCAAGTTTATAGATTGACCTCTTTATGAAAAAAACTCATGGGACCTTTTTCATTGATAAGTAAGAGCTGCAAGCTGCCTTTCAGGTTCAAATATTTGACTTCATCTAACGAATTTTGTAAGTGATTCATTGTAACAATAAAAGTCTGGTATTTTGACTTCGCCTAGTTGACGGTGCTTGGTGCAGTTAGTAGTTATATTATTATAGAGGTGAGCAGGTCTAGCGATTCTCCTGTTTATGTAGGATTGTTACGTGAATTTACTGTTTCTTGGTTGAATGTGTTGGCAAGCACCCTGTGGTGCATCTGACATCTGTTCTGAAAAATCATGTTACCGTTAAACCGCGAGTACGGCTGTTCAGATCTGCCGGCCTCGCTGATTACTACTCAGATCCAAGTTAATTACAGTTTTCTGACCCAAACTTGAGCCACACGTTGCAAAATGAGTCCAGAGATGAGGCCCTGGTTACATCAGGGTAGTGGCAACGACTGATACTGCCCTTGGCCCAAAAATGGGGATGCTAAAACACATAAATCCACTGTCATTCGATTGCGGGAGGAATGTATTATGAGATATGGTTAAAAAGAGAGCCTTTACTATTCTTTTGAAATTTCGCCCCATGGTGATAACAGGGTTCATCCCTTGAACCAGACAGGGAAAATCAACCAGTGGGTGCTTAGCTTCCTTTTATCTCCTAGCTAATACCGATTGCAGTTCATACTATCTGCGTAGTTCATGGATACTATGAGCCCCAACTAACAAATTCAAACTAGATCAGACTACTTAAGTACTAAGCATGCCCCAAACTAAATCTCCCAACAGTAAACAATGTTTTTGATATATCTTGAAGTGTATAAAAGTAGAGGAAAATGCATGCGTTATTTCGTGAAACACGAAGATTATCATGTTCACCAAACCTCAATTAGTGTGATGAGTAAATAACGCCTGGATTGAAGTAGACAACGTTGTAGAGCGGGAGAGAGCATTCTGCCAAAAGTAAGAACAAGGTCATTGCACCGAGATTCTCAGGCCGTAAACGTGCCAAGAAAGAACAACAATATTGAGACAACATCCAAGAACATTAGTGGAAAAATCCAACCCCTTCACCCGGACGAGGTGTTTGCAGCTGCAAAATATCAAATGGATGACTGTAGGATGGATGAGATTCGATCAAATGGCCAGGTAGTGACTGCGTACGTCGTCAGTCCTATCTGAGGATGACTAGCCAAGATAGGACAACAGAGGCGATGTTCGGGTCTGGCGACGGGCCCGCGATTTTTTATTAGCCCAGCGTAATAACATCCCAAAATTCTTTTAGTACGAATGGAAAGCTACTTCCAATCAGAAGTTACTCGAATGTAACATCAAAGAACCTATTCATCATCATAATATAATTATAGTTACGTACCTATTTAATAATGTCTTTCTACAAATTCCAAACTGACCATCGTTCCAAAATCCATAATCAATGATACCAAATACGCAAACGATGGTGTTGTCAGCCTGGCAGTATTATAGCAGTCCTAATAATTGGGTTGTAATAGTTGGGTTGTAATAGGGTAATAGTTGGGTTATACATAAGTGAGTGAATACGATCATAACTTTAGTTTTGATCTAACAAACGGACTGCTCGTAGAATTTCCACATTTTTCCCCGAAGTGAGGTATTCGTATTGGAAGTGCTTGAAAAAGTTCGAAATGAGGAATTTCACCATGTCGGAATTTCCTATTTTTGACCCCAAAATCGGATTCAGCACCTCGAAAAACCTCCTAAGGCAAAATTTCAGCCCGAACTTCCTAATCTACGAATAAACAAAACAGTGTAGAAAATACGAATGTTTAAAAAAAACCGGAAAATGACGTCATCCTGGAATAGTTCATTTATGGCCGCTTGAAGCGCTGAGATCGAGAAATCCATAGTCCCCAGATGCAAAATTTCACGAAACAGTAAAGTTCGAAATCGAAAAACTGAAGAAAAAAATAGAAAATGCAAGATGGGGAAAATTAGGTTTCCCCTGTTTTTGTTGGATAACTTTTCTCTTAGAAAACACGATTTCGTCGTCCCAATGGGCAACACTAGGAGGAGACGGCGATCCGAACAGCCCAATCAGCGAGCGTTCCCGCTTCACGTCCGTTTTCCCGGTTAGTTTTGAAATCAAAAATTTTGATTGTCTCCCAAAAATAACAGGAGGCTTATTTTCCGAAATCAGCCCGATTTTCATCTATCACACACCATTGGCTATTCAGGAAAAATCAAACAGAATTCGGTGAAATTCCTCATTACCTTTAGATTTCAAGATCCCTAGACCCAATCATCGACAAGCTCACAGACTCGCCCCTTCGCAACACTCTCTCTTGCATCTTGGCGACTTCCAAAAAATAGCCGTCAGTTATAATGGTTTACCTATTTGTAACTTATACGATTTCTAAACCAACCCAATTTTCACTTTATTAATATTCGTGAAAACGTATTATCAAGACATCTTAATAAATTATCAAAGAATGATGTGAAAAAATGTGTTCGACACGGCCTAAGTCCCAAAATACTGCCGCATCGTTTCCATAGTACAAACAAATCATTGTTAAGAATGCATTCCGTCTCAGTTGGTTACATTTTTGTCAAAACTGTCACCCCTCAGTAGTTACTCGTATTTTCTAAGCTTGTCCGTGGGCTAAGACTGTGAAACTAAGCCAGGAAGACTGACCCTCACCTGTAGGTACTTATTTCATTTAAAATTTAATGATGGCTCTCAAAATTTCTTAAATCTTCGATGGTGTACTATCTCAACATTTACTCAGGTAGAAACTTATCTACCGCGTTTCGTTATCCTCCGTACATGAGAAGTGTCGTTTGATCAACTGATGGCGAGGGCTCAGAGAAAACACAAATAAGCGATTACAAGATCCGGCCTTTGTTTACAAAATAGACCTCTTTTACGAGGTCATTAATTAATATGAAGAGCCAGGTTTGTGGATGAAATGAGCTATTTTTAAAGCCAATCCTGGACGGCAGGTCTTTGACGATCCTTGACCAGATGAGGTTCACCGACAATTCTCATTTATATACCTTTTGCTTCTTCACTATCTACATGAGTGTTTTTATTATATTGAAAAAATCTGTTACATAACTTTCATTTTCCTTTAAAAAATATACTGTTTTAACACTGATTTTGGCACTTGAAAATTTCAATATTCTCCTCGGGGCTTGGGGCATTGTCGGTTTTTAAAAATTATTTAGAAGATAGCTCGCAGTACAGCTTATAACAACATATTTGCACCCAATGCTTAATTCTCCCCCTATATTAGCTGGGATTTGTTTCCAAATCCTTATTACGTAGATAATTTCCTATTGATTGAACAGAAGAAATTCTGTATACTTCGAAGATATCCTCGGAAAAATGTACAGGGAAAAGATTAAAATTACGCTTTTTACCTAAATGTTTAATCTGAAGTGGTGAAATTCTTGTAACTTCATCCTCATACCTCCTTGTATGAAAAAGAGGAGCTTAAAACGGCGTATCTTGATGAAATCCTTTGTTTTTCTGCAAGCTTATCAACCCATAGGGGAAGTGGAAATGTTTGTTGCTGTACCTATCCTCATACGTTCAGAATGTTTTGAAATGGTAATTTTATGCCTATTAAAATGAGAAATCCTGTGAGTTTTCGTGATATCCTTGGAGAAATTTAGAAAAAAAAGGTATAACATTGCTTGGAATTGATTTTTTTTCACTCATAATGCTTAGTTACCCCCCAAATTACAGACATGAGTAGATGAGTAAAAAGAAAAAGAAAAAAAATTAATTCAACAAATTCCTTTGCGTTTTTTGCCATTTTAATATTAACCCATTTCCGGCCATTGATGCTTGTTTGCATCGTCATAATAATGATTTTTTTAAATATTGAAATAGTGGAAAATCTTTGTAGAAGATTTTTTTCTCGTTCATGCTGTTCCTAAACTTTTCAAAGAAAAATGTCTTCGACATTCGGGAGCTCAATGCGATTTGGGAATTTTTTTTTTTGTTGAAAAGGAGGTCTTTTGGCCGAAAGCATGATGGTTGCTCAAATTTGGTCCTGGGAGAGTGAGCGTTCTGGGCATTGAGTCGAAACAGATTCCGGTTTATAAAAATAGATTTTTAGATTTTATGTAGATTTGTTTTTTTTTCATTTTTGACAATGAAACGGATAAATCATATCGATTTGGAAAACTGAGACCTCTGAAATCCTGTTAAAATGTAAAATTCATAAAATTTGGGGCATTTTTGCACTCGATTGATGAGCAAATGATACCTTATTTCGGCCGTCATTCTGAAAAATAGTTCATCCTATTCCCCCCCATTACTCTGTTATTTCTACCCTCGGCTTGAAATGGGTTAATAACCGAATAAAACTGTATGGTCCCATCCGTCCATTCTTATGAAGCGTCGTGATATTTTACCAAGTGGTTTTTCGAGGTTACTGAATATTATAGTATATTTTGAAATGATTCATATAGCCTAGTAGACGCAGGCTAGCTCTGTATTCATTCTACCATCGGACTCTAACCCATCTTGGCATGGTCAGGGTGTAGTGTCAATCACACCGCCGACTCAGAGCGAACGTCTGGATTCCGTCGATCGGCTGCAACCCTGCAAGGTCGACTTCAATGGCACAGAGACCGGGTGTCCCTGTTTAATGCTGAACGCGCAATAAGTTTCCTAGCTGCGAATTAACTGTACCAAGGCTCTCCGATAGTCACCTGTATATCGCTCGCATCATAGTTTAGGAAAGCTTTCGAACTTTGAAAAAATCATGGATCAATCAGATGATATGTAAAATCAAGTATCTTCCTTGTCGAGTATTCAAGTTTCGTGCTGAAAATATATCCGGATCTGTAATATTAGTTTGTTGTATCATAAATTGAATTCAAGGGAAAACTGAGAAACTAGAAAAAATTAGGGCCCCATCAATAATAATAATAATTAATATTATTGGTGGATCCTCATGGGGTTTGCAATCTTGAAAAAATCGATCAGGCATGTTTATACGTATAAATCAATAATTATAATCTTGTCAAAAAATAATATTATGTTGAAGACAGTAGATCTCTTAATCTAGTTAATATGAAAGTATAATAACCTGTTTCTTCTTGTTTATTTTCAGTGAGGAGGTACGACAACGCGACGACATGCGGCCTCGTGTGGACGGCCAATTTCGTTGCGTACAGATGCAGGACTTGCGGGATCTCGCCTTGCATGTCGCTGTGCGCCGAATGCTTCCAAAGGGGGGACCACGACGGACACGACTTCAACATGTTTCGGAGTCAAGCTGGAGGCGCTTGTGACTGCGGCGACACATCCGTCATGAAGGAAACTGGGTAAGAAGAGAAACTATCTCTCTTCCAAGACTAAAGAGACTAAACTCTGGGGATAACAGGGTTCCTTGATTTGGAAGGAATATAGGGATGGGCACTGGGGAGAGCGCGAGTAGCTCAGATTTTCCGATAAGAAGGACGAGATGGAGCAGCAAGGCTCTTCCTCTCACAAGAATCCAACTCATCCCTCCCATCAATAACTCTTCCACTCACCCCTCCCTTCAATAAAACACTCACCACATCTCGCTTAGAAGTGATAGGCTACATGAAGCTTGAAAGGCTTAGTGGGAAGAATCGCAGCGCTGAAGTTCTTTTTGAACTAAAATTCCTTTTACTCTCACCCAAAACTAGCCTGAACTCTCTCCCACGAACAACTCTCTTGCACACCAACTCCCAAAGAGTAAGAGTAAGTCATCTCTCTCTTTCAGCAACTCGAAGTGTGAGTTGCTCATAAAAGCATACCTAAACAACCAATGTACAAGTAACTTGAAATAATTATTGTACTTCTCTCACGTGAGCTTTATCTATACTGCTATAAGTAGGTCTTCATTCATCGTACCTACGCGGAATTACTACTGACATATCCGTCAACTAATTGGGGAACAGGATTAAACGGGTTAGTAAGGCTTCAGTCGCTTTACCACATTGCGTTCTCCTTATCGATTTCTGCACGTAACAACCGTTATTCTTTAGAAATTCCAAAAGACTCGATGGACCTAAAGTTATTTACAGGAAGAACATTTTTCATCTGACGTATCTGGTGCAATAATAGTACATCCTAATAACTTTGTTTGATTATTGAATTACAAATATTATCATACCAGCCGTAAGCATTATTAAGCAATAAGTATTATTTAACATTACTAAACCTTGAAAAGACACAAAACTAATCAACCTAGTTGGTAGATAGAGATAAAAAGATAGATCTATCAAAGCCTATTTTGGAAAAATACTTGGTTTTTAGTTGAATTTTATCGATAGCTTTTGTTCATAGAATCAATTTTAATGGATATTTCCTCGTAAACCACGCGTAGTTACGGAGAAAAATTCAGTAGTTATTTAGTAGCAAGATGAAATCGCAGTAGGTATATTTACAATAAATTTCTCATAGGTAAAATTTTTAAACAGAATGTGTTTTCTTGGTTTGAAAATGTCTGCCACGTAAGAGTTTCATGAAATCCCTTGATGATGAGAATAATTTATCCAATGGAGAGATCCCATAGGTGTTTTGTCAGTGTGTGTAAATGGGACCAAATCTTGTGTTCTCTGCATAGGCCTCAGTTTCAAACCGATTTGCTTGGTTTTTTCGCGACGCGGAAATCTATCTAGTTGTGAACTAGATCACTACGTCATCGAAATTGTTGTTTACTTTAAATAAGGGTTATTATTATTTACTTTAATAAGGTGCATTCTTGCGATACCTTGAGTGCGCTGCCGAGTCCTAAATTCCCAACCGATTTGTGTGTTTCTTTTTTTCCGACTCTGACAACTCCTCAGTTGGTCATTACTTCATCAGAGTAAAGCAACTAGGCGTGAGGGGTGATAATATTCACAAAATACAAGATTTTTCATTACTTCTGTTCTCACTAAGGCTTACTATTGAAATTCAGAGAACATAATCAATGTATCTCCGATTTTTCATGAAATTTTCTTTGCGTCACCGTGAATAAAATCAGTGGCGACAGCATTGTGCAAGGACACTGGAAGCCGCGTATTGTGTGGGTTTTTGGGTGATTAATCTTGAATACGGTTGTGATCTTCTACGGACTACCTACCAAACCCAACAGATAAAAGCCCAACGTTAAGGGAGCGCGGGACTCGGTGGTTTCCCTTATCTTCACGTTTTCTCTGTGAGTGTGCATTTTTTCCTCTCAAAAAAATTTCTAAATTCATTTAATAATTAATACTTCATACATACGGGCCAAAATGTCAAAAAAATAAAATTTGAAAAAATAGAAAATTTATTTTTTAATTAAAATTTGTTTTTGATAAAAACTCTTCATATGGAACTTTTTGGGAGACTAAATCCTCTGAAAATTCAAAGAGGACAATTCTAACTTGTAAAATCACGGAGATTACGTGAAGTAACACCGTTATGGCATATCTATCCAATTATCAACCATGTTATCCCATTTTTTGCATCTAATCTTTTGGTTTATTATTTTCCTCTAAATTTGATGATTTTTTGTCTGATAGTATTTCAACTTCGATGTTACCCTATTCAAGTTATCGATAAATTACATCAATATTTTTCAGATTCTGTGATAGACATGGTCCCAGGTCGCAAGTTAATAAGCCAGCAGCTCCTCACGACCTCATGTGCGTTACTGAGGCTGTGATGCCCAGGATCATCCTCCGTCTCATTCAACACCTTCGAGAGAGCAGGTTAGTTTCCTATCCGTAATTTACATTGCTCATCAGTGTACCTAAAGATCACCCAAGTTGCCCGAAACTTAGTACCCCTTGATAAATGTAATGAAGGAAATGAAGATGCTTCTTGCTCCCTCTGCTAATTCCATCCACCTAAGAAATATCAAACTAGTAAAAAGTCATTCAAGAGGTTAATGGGGTATTTCAGTCAATTTTTTAAATTATTTTTTTCAAAAGAGTATGGCTCAGGAATGACGGTAATCGGGTCTGTTCGTCGAGAAAATGTTTTTTTAAAAATCAGAGAAGCTAAGGAAAGTTGAAGATTTGAACGGTGTGACGTAGCTAGCCAATGGGGTATTTCGGTGGGTCGGAAATTCAGGTTTTTGACCTCAAATTTGTATTCAGCACCCTTGAAAACCTATATACTCCAACTTTTAGCCCAATGATACTATAACATGTGGTAGAAAAATTAATTAAAGAGATCACACGTTTGAAAAAGGCGGGCCGCTATAAATGCACACACACTAGGCAAGGACTACGCCGCGCGCGTGTGTGAGTAGGTATTTTTGTAGTATCCAAGACGTCCTCCAAGGGTTTCTGTGCATGGATACTTTTTTCAAAGACAGTTGGCTAGCTACGTCACGATTGGCTTGCTACGTCACACCATTCAAATCTTCAACTTTCCTTAGCTTCTCTGATTTTTTAAAAACATTTTCTCGACGAACAGACCCGATTACTGTTATTCCTGAGCCTTACTCTTTTGAAAAAAAAAATTAAAAAAATTGACCGAAATACCCCATTGTGACGTAGCTAGCCAACTGTCTTTGAAAAAGTATCCATGCACAGAGAAGTGATGAAACCCTTAGAGGACCTCTTGGATACTACAAAATACTACTCACACACGCGCGTGGCGTAGTGTGTGTGCATTTATGGTGGCCCGCCTTTTTTTCAAACGTGTGATCTCTTTAATTAATTTTTCTACCTCATGTTTATCATTGAGCTTAAAATTGTAGTATGTAGGTTTTCAAGGGTGCTGAATCCAAATTTGAGGTCAAAAACCCGAATTTCCGACCCACCAAAATACCCCATTGGGCAAATGGTGGGTTCGCTCAGATATTACATATCGAAACAGAAAAAAATTACATAGTCGCACGAATGAAGTCTTCCGTTTTTGTCCAGAGAACTGTTGATTTTCCTACTACCAAGGCCACGGAATCGCTATCGAAGGACTTAGAATCTATATTTTTAAATTTTAACTTTCAGGCTTTAGTGTTCAGCTCGAATTTTGTTGTGAGAGATGTCCAATGAATGTTTTTCTTGGGGATAACAGATTACTGAATATCTCCTTCTCCAATTGGAAAGCACAGAAACTTCCAGTTAAGAATGACGTGAGTAGTGAGTATATTGTAATGTGGATTTCAGTCACACTAGCCATGGGTGGATAGGGAGGACGCTTCCTGGCCCTGGATTTAGTTTCGGAAGGGGGCAATGTTGCGGTAAATATAAGCTGCTTGGTGGTTTATGCAAAACGCGAATTTCCTGAGTTCAACATCATGCGCGTTCCGCAACCATACATTAAGGGTGAACAAATTAATGTAATGAACTGATGGATGATTGGAGGCCGTATTCATGGCTTTGGGGGCCTCTGGGTTCATAGAATATGCCCATAACTACATATTACATTAATTTTCAGTTGATTTCGCTGCTTTTGAAATTCAGATTTGACATTGTTGAGGCACAGCACAAGAGCAACACCATCAGGGTTTCCAAGGAAATTATCAATTGTTCAATACTTCAAAGTCAAAGTCAAAAAGTTTTTTATTGCAGAACCAAGAAAATGGTATTACAATAGTCAAACTTAAATTAACGGCACATGCAAAACAATTGTTAATTAAATAATTATAGCCAAAACTTATGAACAATGTTAAAATTCTAATTTAAAAAATCCAGAACACTACAATTCCGCCTGAATTAGCAACTCTGACGTCTTTTCCAAATTTATTAGGCGGTAAAGCTCGAATCCGATCCGATTCTTCATCTTCTTCTAACTTGCGTTCAAAGATATCAAACGGTTTATTTTCGTGGAAATAGTTTTAGTTACTCCGACGTACAAGCGATTGGTTCACATGCGAACGAGTTGTGTTCACGGATGCGAATAATAAATAGAAAGGAGTTAACAGAAACGTCTCTTTCCACGGCAGAATGAGTAGGTACTGAGTGGTTTACTGTAGCGGTATCTTTGTTCTATAACACAGTCCGACAACGAAGTGTCTCAGGAAACCTTGGTTGATTTGATTAACCATTCCCCACAAAATATGGCGACTGGAGAATGTGGAATCTAGAAGTCAAAGTGGACTTAATGCAGACATTGCTATCGTATAAGTGCAATAGAAAACTGGTATTTTATCTTTTCTTAACTTTTTGCTTTATTTAAGGTCAATCAACTTTTTCTTTTTTTACAATTGAAACCACAATCACCGCAAAACTTCTATCATCACATGATTACTAATTTAGGGCCAAAAATTTGATGCCAAATGAAATCACAATAAATAAAATATTAGATATCGCTTTCGCGACAATGGGGTGTGCGCATGGGTTGGAAAAACTGTATATTGTTATTTTTAATCTAAACTAGACCTCATTCTGAGAATTTAGACACCAACCGCGACCTCCTAGCGTGATAAGACCTTTTTGTATGATTTTTCAAAGTTTCGAATGTTTATGACTTCACAGTGGGCTGGGCTGGGGGTCCTGCCCAGGCGGGAGGGGTGCGTGACGTAATAAACATTCGAAACTTTGCTACCATCCAAAAAGAGAACGGATGGTGTCAAAATTCTCAGGATGAGGTCTACTTTCGATTAAAAATTTAAAAAAAAATCAGGCGCAACCCCCCCCCCCCCCCTCCCATTGCTTTATGCCGTCATTTCTATTGATAAACTTGATCAATCAACGTGTCTAATCAGAATATCACCACACTAAAATAATTTCTTTCGTTTACAGTAAATCCGGAGCTCAAGATGCTCATCTCCTCGTTATCCAGGATGCCGACGCCTTCCTGACGATGCTGAACGATCTGAGTGCAATGGGTGCTGCCATGAGGCGTGTCATGACTTCCGCTCTCACCAATCCTTCGGTGAGAAAAGCTTACTCTTACACTATTTAGTCGTTTTATTTATTGCTAAAAAATAATGGGGTGTCCAATTTTCGTACTGAAAAGAGTCAAATAAGCAAGGTTATAAGAGACATTTACAAAAGTATAGGCATGTATTCTATTGAATCCGTGATACCGTGGTTTCATTGTATCGTCGTTCTGTTCATGCTGGTTTAACCTGGATCTTCTCAAACCCATATATCTGTAATTAACGTTCCTCATCATATAATTGAATTTTCTTGTATTCCGTGTTTCTTATGAACAGCAAAATCTCATACCAATTGGTAAAAAAAAATTTAAAAAAAAAAAAAATGTTTGTGAATAACTTGGTAGGTTGCTCGTGTAACTATCACGCCATTTGTATGTGAGAGTGAGTAAATGTTTTTACTCGTCTTGTATTCGAATCTTCAAAATGTATCCCCTTATGATTGCCCAGTGATATTTTGTACATTGAATAATTATAAAACCCATTACATAATCTTAATTACAAAACCCATTACATAATCTAGTCTCAACAAACATAACATAACATCTACTCCAGACAAACAATTTAAACGTCTATTATATTTCGAGAGCTATGTACTTCATTATTGCACAGTTTTAGAACAATGATGTACGATAAATACTCGAGCATCTGTTGACGAACCTAACGGGGAAATCTAAACTTAATGGTTGAACGTGGGAAGCAGTTAGAATCTCATTAGAAATTATAGTAAGATGACCTCTACCCAACAGTTGCATTCTTGGTTTAGTCTCGTAA
Source organism: Apolygus lucorum (assembly GCA_009739505.2). Lineage (NCBI taxonomy): Eukaryota > Metazoa > Arthropoda > Insecta > Hemiptera > Miridae > Apolygus > Apolygus lucorum. The sequence goes on from CM019180.2 coordinate 28,354,546, forward strand.
TGCGTAAAGGTAATAACTATCACTCATCAAATATCTGGAGTCACATTATCTATGTTCACTATTCAACAGATATATCAGCAGTTGACTGACATCAAAATATTGACGGAGAGCATGGCAAACACCGAGTTTGGAAAGTACATGATAGAAAGCCACAAAATCTACGAAGAAGCCGTCCATTCGCTACCCAACCCTGCTCCAATGCCCGAGTATCAAGGTAATCACGCTTTTACTTTGTAATCGCTTATTTGACAGTGAAAGACTTTTTGTTTGTAATTTATTGATCTTGAAGCAAACTAGAATCAAACGTTCTCAAATGTTTTCAATTCCTAATCAACTTAAATTGCAAAATGTTAGTAAAAGTCCAAACGTTGCACAGAAACCAAATCAACGACCTGCTGTTCCTATTCAATTGGGTTTCTTACATAATATGTAACATATTATGTAACATAATATGTAACATAATGTGTAACAATATTATTGTTTACTTCCATAAAGAGATCTAGTGTTGAAGGTGGATTCCCTTCATTATAGCTCTCGTTCTATCATTCCCCCTATCAGAGAACTGGTCTTTGCTCACAGAAAAAGATATTGATATTGAGCCCAGCAAATAGAATTATTTATACTACTATTTCAGGATTATTACGTCATCATTATGCCTCCTTGTGATAGGAAAACGGCTGTGTAACTCAGATTTAGCTTGTCCATTTTACTTTGGTTGTTCAGGTGATTCTGGGAGAGATTTTTGGATGACAGGTGAGGTGTGGTGTATGCAACTAAGTCACAGTGTTGGAAGTTAACCAGCTTTTATTGTGTGTGGATAAAATTAATTGTTTTCCTATATTTTGTGGAGTTTTTGAACCACTCCATTGCACTATCTACGAGTAGAATTCGTGTTAACAAATGAGCACCCTAACTAACTATAGCCCAGATTCTCTTGAGTAAAGCAGAAATACCCTTTAGCGGGTGCTACTCATGTTGATTCTTCTTCTACGTTCAGAAGTTTTTTTTGTTTAAATTTTAAAATCAAAACCCGAGTTGTTGGTGGACAAATATATTGACTTATTATCATTCATTCATGTCATGTTTTTGGTTAATATTTGTTATGTATGAATAACAGTTTAATTCTGGTGACAATCATAGATAAAAACGCTGCAAATTATTACACAATGGTTTATTATTTTTCTATATTGATCACTCGTCTGCAAAGCCACCAACCATCCAACAGAAGAAAAACATCGATCGCATTTCGGTCAGCTAAAATTTGAACGGAGATTAGGCCTCTTGCGATTCACACTCGTGTTTCTGATTTATCGTACGTCCAACCCTTAAATTCTCGTAGGGAGCGAACGGTTTGTCCTACAGAGCTCCGCGTGGTCTCAAAAAATGCTGAAAATTCTATAGAATCTTAAATTGAAGGAAAAACAATACCTTTATATCGACATTTTTTGAGTTAGGGCGTTTTCAAAACTTCAAAATTCATTTTTGAACCCTTAGAAGGGACCTACATCAACCAAAATCTTCGGGGTACAACTAGACCCCAAATGGAGGCTACATACCAAATTTCATCAAAATCGGTCAATGCTAAGTGGGGAAAGTGCCGCGGACGGCCAAATTTTTATTCGATTTTTGGATTCTACGTATCCTGAAACGTAAACCATCAAATTTTGAGGGGGTGTTAAACATTTCTTTTTCTTGGTTGATTCCAAAGGTTCATAGATTTCGTCATTTTTATATATTTTTTAAAATCAAAGTTTATTGAGTTATTTTGATTGATTCCGCCCATTTCATTACCGTTTTATATCACACAAAGGTCTTTATCTCACATCCACAGATATTGCCGCATTGAAGGAAGTGTTGGTCCACAAAACGTTCCTTGAGGAACTCGTGTTTTGGACGGTGAAGCTTGAATTCCCTCAAAAAGTCGTTTGTTTGCTGCTCAACATGCTGCCCGATCCAGATTACAAGGTGAGTGTTGAGATTTCTGTCGTAATTACGAGTTGTCTTAGCAGAAATTATCTCTCGATTGGTGGTTACTCGCGATTCTCAAACCGATTCTCGTAATATCTTCTCATAAATCAAATGCTTAATCGTCTCAGTTTTCAATAACGTAGAAATTGAGTATGTTGTATTGGAAACCTGATACTTATCAGCTCAGCTCATACATAAAATGATCCTTGCTCTGAAATCGCAATTATGTCTGTTTAAGTGAAATAAGGAAGGCAGACATTCTTCATCATGGTTCCTTAAGAATTCCATATCGTACACATAACGCTTAACACTTGCCTACAATGTTGGACTTTTTAGTATGTAGATGGTACTCTCAAAGTTTCATTGTTATTGGATCAATAGTTCCCCAGAAATAAGTAAGTGTACGTGGGAAAAACGTCAAATGATATTCATGTCAATAACTAGTTAGTAATCAAAAAAAAGAAAACCCTATTTGAGTTAAACTGGATGAAGAATACCGGATGAGTCTCATGGAAGTAGGAATCAGGAAAAGTCACCTGCTTAGTGTGTTATTCCTACTTCCATGGTCTGAGTTGACAGATACCCTTAAGTTTCCTTGCCCAACCGGCGTCTAGGGCGCCCCCACCTAGTTTACGACAACCGTCAAGAAAACCAAGCATTTACTGAAAAAAAATGCTTTAATTGGAAATAATTATTCATTTAGTGGGTGATGTTGGTGGATGGGGTGGTTAGGGACGAGCTGTTCCAAGGAATTCTTGAATTAAACTTGCCCATTCTTGGTTTACTGTACAATTATTGTATCCATGTATAGAAAAAGATAACTTATCTCACTTTGTAACCTTAGTTTTTAAACTAACCAAGGAGGGGTCAAGTCTAGCGGAGTTGAGTTTGTGCATCTTGACAGCTCGATTTTTATTCCCCCACCCATATTCAAGTTATTTACAATACCAAGACGTCAATAATTCAACGTCTCTGCTAATTTGTTCGTTGGAATTGCAGGATTCTCTGACTCAAGCTTTCGTCCTTCACTACTCCCGCATCTCGATGATGTTAGAGAAGTCGAGCGATCCAGACACCTTGTCGAATCGTGTTGTCCATGTTTCCGTCCAACTTTTCTCAAACGAAGCGCTCGCCCTCAGAATGGCTCAGAACCTCAATCTTCTCCACGTCATGGTCATCTCGCTCAAGTACATGATGATCAAGATTCTCATCCCCAGTACGCTGCATGGTAAGCTTCTGACTCATCGTTCTTCTATTGTTCTCTTGGGTTTCAGGGTAGTTTTATACCAAAAATAGATTTAGAAAGAGAATTCATACACTATGGATGATGCTTTAGACTCACCTGCATTCCATCGGGCTATTCTGGAAAATACATTCTGTAACTGGGCTATCATAAATTCCTGACCAGGATCCAGGGTTAGCCGCCACAAAATTCTTGAGAAAGATGAAGGTTGATTGGCTCTTGATCCCTGATCTTATGATAGAAAAACAAAACTTTGAAACACCTTTTAAGGTGGTCATCAATGATAGAGACCATTGGAAAAAGGGGATGCCCAACCTTGGCTTGCACCTCTCCTATATGGTATACAAATGGATCAGTCATGTGTGGAAGATCTGGTCTAGGCATCAGAAGCCCTTCGGCCAGCCTGGTAAATTCTCTGGGAACGAATGCGTCGATCTTTCAGACAGAGGTCCACGCAATTCAACTGTGCACTGCAGAAATGCTGAATAAGCATCTCAACGGAGCTAAAGTTTGTCCAAATACATTTTGTCCGACAGTCAGGCTGCCTTAGGGCCGGTTTATCAGTCACATTTTACCCCCCGGTAAAGCAGATTTATCCGACGGTCATCGGGTAACTCAATCGTACGCGTTTATCAGTCCCCAGATAGCCGTTACCCGTAGTTTAAAGTTAACGGGTCGTCCGAGGATCGGATAAAAAAAATTTACCGGAGGGTAACTCGATTTATGCAAGGCTTTTTAACCTCAGAGTCAGTTCTCGTGTTTTTGTTTCCCAGAACGTTTGTTTTTGCAAATTGCGTTGTTGATTGTTAGTGAATTATGCTACAATCGAAAATGGACGTGTGGGGCTCTTTTTCAGACAGCAGCGACGAAGATGTGTGTTTATGGTCGAATTCCTGCAGTGGGGAAGAAAGGCGGCAACATAGATCGCGGATTGACCATTTGGAGAAGCGGTACGAATGCGATTTTTTGATGAGATTTCGATTGGATAAAAGAATTTAAAAAAACATGTTGGTGTCTGTCGGCGACTTCAGTGGCGTCAGTAAAAGCTCTGCCTGTAAAACTGTCAAGCAGGTGTCCCTGGGAACTGCCAGGCTATCCGCCCAATTTATCAGAATACCAAGGAAATATTATTTCAATCTCGGCTGGAATTTTATTTTAAAAAACAAAAAAGCGAGGTTTTCTGGAGCTATAGGTGCTATGGACTGCACGCATGTAAAAATTCAGTCGCCAGGAGGGCCACACGCCGAAAATTTTCGAAATAGAAAAGGGTACCTATTAACGTACAAACTATTTCGTCTGCAAATTTGAAAATTCTGGACATAGTGGCTCGGTGGACGGGATCTTGTCATTACCGGACAATTTTCAACAAAAAACAATAGGTTCTTCCGTGCCAAGAAGGAAATAGGTACCGAGATCGAGAAAAGAAAACACCAAAACAAAGCACATTGCTACATCCTCTTCTTTTTTCTGATGCAAAACACACTGCGAAAACGATTTTTTTATGTGGAGGAAGCTAGATTTTATTGTAAGCTTTTCACAGTCTTCTTGATTAGCTGGGTAAATGATCGATTATTCGGCCTAACAGACAGTTAATTTTACCAGCCAGTTAATAGTTACCAGTGGGTTAATTTCGCACTGATTAACAGCACCTTTATAGTATCCATAATTTATCCCATCGTTAAAGTTAACAGTGGGATACATAAACCTCCGTTAACTTTGGTGACTGATAAACCGACCCTTAGAGGCACTGTAAGTTCGAAGTTGGTCTGGGAATGCCTTAATACCCTCAAAACTGTGACCCTGAACAATCAGGTCTTCCTTCTCTGGGCTCCCGGACATGAAGGTCAGGAGCGTAATGAAATTGCGATCGTCTTGCCAAAAGAGGACCAGAGTCCCTGCCAATAGGGCCGGAACCGATCCTGGGAACCTCCAAAAGGTGCTTACAGAACGTGGCTAACAACTGGGAAAGAAATGAGCGAATAAGATACTGGCAGAACCTCCCAGGCCTGAGACAGGAAAAACTATTTGTGACGTTCTCAAAGCTAACGAACTCGTAGCTTTGCCTACGACTGGCAGAAAGCTCGTGGGGTCTGTTTACAGGCCACTGCCCACTTCGATATCACCGAAAGAAGATAGGCAAACTGACAACGGACATCTGCCGCTTCTGCGATATGAAAATGGAAGATGCCGAACTTATCTTGTGCTACTGTGAAGCACTGGGTCGAGCTAGATTTACAATCCTCGCAACCATCTTTAAGGTCTACACTGATCTTCTCCGCTCTGCTAAAATGTGTAGAGGAGGGTTTTTTATTATACTCTTCTCAGTAAGCTAATGTTGCCTGGAAGCATTCCACAATAGACCTCGTTAGTTCGCAGTGGAGGGAGTTTGTATACAAACTCACGTCAGTCCTCCCACTTAATTAATTTTTTTTTTTAAATCATTAATTCCACAACTGTGCAATACGATTGGAGCGTTGTCTCATAAATCAGAATGAGACGTCTGAATAAATCCCCTCCATAGGCACCAACTATCCAAAAAGAGCCCAAACCAAATCATTATTCCGTAATGCATGATAGAACGATAGAAATTGGTCAATTGTTTGTGGAAAGATTTGTTCCACGCTACATTTTCGTTTATTTTCTTTCAATAATGAATCTTTGGAATCAGGCAAGAAACAATTTTTACCCCCCCCAAATTTGGAGCTTTACGTTTCTAAGTACGTAGAATCCGATTATCGAACGTTTATAGATCTGAAGTTTATAATTTATGTTCGACTATTATCAGGTCCTTTTCTACTTTCGAGTGCTTGAAATTAAAACCTATATCAATCTTAGTCTGTTAATCTAAATGTTACATTATTGAATAATGGTTGCATAATTGACTTTGATTAGCAGATGCTGACAAGAATTTCCATTACGTCGTGGACTGCGGGCGCCAGGTTATGAAAGAACATTGCTACTGGCCGCTAGTGTCCGATTTGAACAACGTACTTTCACACCGTCCGGTAGCTGTAAAGTTCATGTCAGACGACGCTCTTCTCGAAATGTGGTTCGCATTTCTGTCAATGTTCCAAGGTAAGTTATTGGTTTGAGTATTCCATTTTATATGTCATTTGTTTTATGATCTAATCAAGACATCGGACCGTTCTAAACGCTTGATGGAGAGTTCCTAGAGCGATCTGGACGATGAGATACCACTCTGCCTTCTGCGTATGTGCAGTAGATACCACCGATCGTATTTTAGATGCCACCAATTTATCCGTTGTATCGATTCCACTCCTTTTCTCAATACGGATGAATCGTACCTTGGAGATGATATCGTGAAGAAACCATCCTAATTACAACACTACTGTAACCAGGACTAAATTGGAAACAACCAATCCCTTGTGTAGCTCCCCCCCTCCCCCCCTCAACCTACTGAAAATGCATCTAAACTGAAAGTTCTGTATACTTACCTCAGGCTATTGGCGAGGCACCGCCCTCGTCTTCTCCAAATAACTCTCAAAAGTTATTAACTCTCAGAAACGAATATAAGTTCTTCTTTCGTCAGAAGGCCACTCGAATATAGTAAGAAAAAGTTGACCAACTCAGACTTTCTGAATAAAATTATTGTAGTTTTTTTTTTTGTTTTTTTGTTACGGAAGTGGGGAAACTCTTTAAGAGCGAAGGGGAAGTCACCCCAACAGTGTTGGACTCCCCATGAATTGGGGCTACCAACTAAAACCCCACTCCCTCTGCTTAGGACTCACCCCGGGACCACTTGTACAGTATTACTTCAGGGTGAGCCATTTTTAGTGCCAAATGGCTGCTCCTACTTCTGGTCTCCTTCAATTCTATTCCTCATCTTCTTCCTCCCATCTTCCATCCAGCTTTTTTGCTTTGAGGACTGATGTGACAAATACTGCCATTGCGTCCCAGCTCGACTTGTTCTTAATCATCTCATGTATGATTGTCTGTGGACGCAATGTTCCGATGACCTCCTCAGCACACCCCCTCATACCCTCCCATTGAGGACACGTGAAGAAGGTGTGGCAGACATCATCCTCCTCTATCCCACAGTATCTGCACTCTGGGTCAGTGGCTTTCCCGATCTTTACTAAGAAGGAGCGGAAGTATCCATGCCCTGAGAGGAATTGAGTCAGGTAATAGTTCACCTCTCCGTGTTTTCTCTCCAACCAAGTCTTTAGATCGTCGATTATGAGGGCTGTCCACCTTCCACGGGTTTCACAGACAAGGTCTGCTTGCCACCTACAATACGTAAAATTATTGTAGTACAGCAATTAGATAGGACTTGTGACAAGCTTGAGTCTGTATCGCCGTCATTTCTGGTTATCTTCCACTTTTGTCGCTCTAGATATAGCACGTACTACAATTCATATCTTTAGAGTCAGTATCTCCCAGAAACTCTCTAATAAATATGTAGGAATATAATTAATTTCGACTAGTTAATCTAATGTAGATTGATAATAAAATGGGTGATCCCATAACTTATGAAAAGCCTTACTTATTGTTTGTCTGATTAATTTAATCTGGTAAGGTCTTCTCATTTCGGAGTTGTGACTACTCATTTGAGGAAGCTACAAAGTTGGTTTTGATTGATCTTACAATCAATGCAATACATAATAATGTTGGATAATCTTAAGGCTCACATTGATTTTCTATTCTCTTTATACCAATTTACAGGAATGAATGTGAACCAAAGAGAGCTGTCGACGCACGTCGAGTTCGAGCCGAATACCTACTATGCTGCCTTTTCTGCGGAATTAGAAGCCTCAGCTTACCCAATGTGGGCGCTTCTTAGCCACCTCAGGGAACCTGAGTCTGTCGACCTTACGCAGCGTGTCCTATCTGCCGCCCTCAACGCTCTCCAGGATTGGTTCGACGCCATCAACATTACTCAGCCTAATCTCGTCAATGATGTACGTACCTATCGATACGTCTTTCTATATTAAATAATAGTGGACTGTAGAGTTATTCATGGAATGGTTTCTATGGTATCTACTGCCAGATTTTAAAAGATGCATTGAAGTTGCTTTCCTGGCATAATATCACACAGCCAGAGAACAGAATTATTCAGTTTTAGTCAGTCGGAGTGTGACCAAGGAGATCCAAGTATAGATCAGGCAGCTCATTACGATTAGAAAGTGGTTATCAAGCCTTTCTAGCCTAATCCCACCAGATGTGATAGATTTTCTACTTACCATGGGTATGTTATCCTCAACAGAGCAATCTCGCTAGCTTATATCTTTTATTTGCAATTTCGTGGCGTTTTCAGGATGATTTCCTTTACAGTCGGCGTTTTAGGGCTAAATTTATCTTGTCGTGGGTGCATTTGGATGTTTCTTGTGGGCCAGCACATTTGACGCATGCATCTTCTCATAGTAGGATTTTGTATGAAGAGACGACTGAAATTTAACGCATTGAGGGATGAGTGTTGATGTGTTCGATGATTTCAACGTTCATTCTTGACTTTTTCGAAGTGAAAACAAGCCTTTGAAACGGTAATTTCTCTCTTGCAAACCCACAAGTTTCGATGATTTTAACGTTCATTTTCGACTTTTTCCAACAATCGAAGGTGAAAACAAGCCTTTGAACTGGTCATTTCTCTCTTGCAAACCCACAAGTTTCGATGAATTCAATGTTAATTCTCGATTTTATCCAAGAATCGACGTCTCCGTTGTGTCTGTCATGAAATCTTTGTAATGGGCAAAAGTATTCGAAGTTATTCTTCCAGTGAAATATTCAGAAAGTGGGCGAATTGGGTTGCAGATGTTATGAAAGTAATCAGCCTCTGAGTGATAGCCACTTCTACAGTTTCCATCCAATTTCGATGAAATTTTTAGGGATTGTGCGGACTGGAGTGTAGATGATGATCATCTCCCCAGGCTGATAGGTACTAACAGATTGATGTTTTGAGATAAGCTACTGTATTACTAATGCTTTTCAATTCAAAATGTCCTCAAAAACCCTAATTTTGAGAAATTATGATCACATTTATTTATATTTTAAATGATTTTGAACGCTGGGAAAAGTTGAAAATTGACCCTGGAAAACTCAGGGAATTTTTTTTTGGGGAGTCGCTGGACACCCTGATTTCCTAGTCCTGCGTAGGCTCAAGTTTTGGTTGGAACGCTTGGTTCTTCTTTTACGGTATTTACTGAGTTTTAACTATGTGGAATAAAAATGGAGCCTTAGGTGGTAACTTAGCTTATCCCTACCAAAATGCCTCCTGACCGGTGTCTCGTGGAAGGCGCGGATTCGTGACAGCGACGGCGGTAGTCGAGATCGGGTAAGCTGAAGTTTATGAATGACCTGGAGATCCTTTCGGGTCCAGATAATCTTTTGCCCAGGAACTGTCGAAGATGGGAGCTATCCACTTCTTTCCTGGAGGCGGCTGGTTCTCTCGGACCGACGTAGCCTGGAGCTCTACTATCACTCAGCGGAAGGCAGAGCAGTTGATTCTGGATCGTGATAGCACTTGAGACCGGATCCTGATGCACAACCTCGATTTTGGCGGAGAAAATGTTTTTGTTGCACGGCTGAGAGCGTATCCTCAGAATTCTTGGTGGTTCAATATTTGGTTAATTTTCACTGCTGTCTTTCCCCCTTTCCTCGCTGATTGGGCGCAGTCCTCTCGTGGGCGTCAATTTTTCGGCAGATTAGACCGTGGTAGAGTTTGCCTTGGAGGAGACTCCACGTGCCGTGATTCTTTGGCGACGTGAGCCTTACCAATTGTTTTCTCTGGGCGCCGTCGATTTGCTATTTCCGGATTCGAATTGCAACGACTCGGTTTCCCAGGGAGAAACGTGAAACTTTGTCAGCGTGAGCGTCTGACAGTACGTGATCTTGATACGCTGAAATAGGCTGCATTCGTTATAATAAATAAAATAAGTATATTTTGCTTCCTCTCATTAAGGAAGCATTGTAATTGTGCAGCATTTCAACAAAATGTGGGTCTCTAACATAAAATTTTTTATTCTCGTGTTGCGTTTCTGAGGTTTTTGACCTTTGTCTGACTATCGAGGAGAAACCCTTTTTTGGGGGTGGAGTCATATATTAGAAAATATTGTACCATTTGGATGAACTTTTTCGGAACCACACAATTTTATTCACCTTCTAAAAACGACTGTTTTGGTCTCCATTGTATAAATTGTATTTAATATTCTAGTATACCGTCGTTTAAGAAGCATCATGGCACATCTAACATTTTTTCGAAAATGAGGTTAGAACGGTTTCCTATTTGAATTTTTGCGTCTGAGTCATTGGTGGACTTAGTTTCTTGATTGCTACACTTGAAACGCTGGAGCGTACAACTAAAATCATCTGACAGCTTGACACATGTACGATCTTCAACATGGAAGTTCCTAGTTGTAAGCCAAAAAGTAAGACGCCAGTAAGTGTCTCTCCATCAATTTACAAATCTCTCAATTTACAAATTGGAAATTTGCTAAAACTAAACTACCTATCATAGGCCGACAATTCGAATGCTTGCTATGCTTTGTACCTAATAATTTTAAGATGGATTACCTATTAGAAAAATTCCAATATCCGTGTTAATATTCCTAATGTGATATTAGGCAATCTTGAGTTTTGCCTTGGGAAAACTAATAATGTGATTTTATTGATGGTCTACTATATCTCACAAATGAAACCTTGAAACTTTTTAACTCCCTTGTGAAGATAAAGTTGCATTAAAATTGTGACTCCTTCATAATGTTATTCCTATTATATTTTGCTTCCGAGTCTACCAAGGTAGCAGAAGCATTGTTTTCACCTTTCAAGGTGGAAAAAAAATGTTCTCCAGAATCAGGATTTCAACTCGCGTTCTAAGTTTCAGGTCTTCCCCGAGCAATTTTGGTTCCATGTCTGTCTGTCATAAAACTATACAAATCGTACAGATTGGGGAGATGATCAATGGCATGATCAAACGTGATTTTCCTTGCCACAGTCATAACTTATATATTTCCCATCCGATTTCGATGAAATTTCTGGGATTGTGCGGGTTGGGGTGGAGATGGTCCCCTATGAGGGTAGTACACGGTACTTAGAGATGAATATTCTGAGATTAGCTACTACTCACCGGTTCATCCATACAACTGAGTTATGGATACAAGGAAGCTATGTGCCACATCCACTTTTTTATATCACAGATTCAGAATTCCAATGATATCCCTTTTTTATTCTCGTATTCGTGCTTTTACTTGGAGAAGGATAACTTTCATAGTTTTTCAGTTAGCTACATCACAGACATCTACTGAATATCTTGGCATTTCATCATGAAACAACAGAGAAAATGTGGTAGGTACATCATGGCATAAGTGAGAGGAAAAATTTCATCAGCATGGCACATCTTCGAGATTTTTTGACATGTGATGTTTACTGTGCTATTGAATGCAATTCAAGTTAGCAGACTGCAACTAAAGATAGACCGATGAATAAAAATGAAAAAGACTAGGTATAAAATTCATGGACCAAATCGGTTTTTTCGCTCTCTTGAAAAGTAGGCAAAAGTTAGATGTGTCATGATGCTTCTTTAAGCGACGATATTATATTGCTCGTGACGTGTTATTATTAATTATTGACGATTATGTTGTTTTGTTTCTCAAACAGTTGGAAAGTTATCAGGTGTCGTTCCACCTGCCGTTGCACCGCTACTTGGCCGTTTTCATGTGCCAGGCCATCAACATGCAAGGCCGCTCACTTCAGGACGTCCTGCCTCCTACCAGCATGCTGCAGCTCATCATGATTCATCCCCTGAGAGTTCAGGTGAGTGACATATATGCATCTACGTGTGATTTGGCGGCGGGAATTGAGTTATCTAAAAACATTTGCCATGTTCCTAATGTCTGCCTTGAGTGAGGCAATAGCGATAAGAACAACGCTTTTCATTCTGCTATTTCCAATCTCTTAGTTCTTAAAACCACTCTCCTCATCGTGGAATCCTTCCTTGGTGACGCTAATGAAGTAACCACTTTCGTAAAAGGGGAAATTCGTGAAATTACACGGTCTATACGAACTTGATAGAAATAGAATTATAGTAGCACCCATTTTGTAACGTTTCCAACTACACTAGAAGAATAATTTATGAATTTCCAAACGCCACCAGAGAAAGCTTGCCCAATGTACATATTATCCGATTCCACTTTGTTTTAGGACACTACTTAACAGGACAGTACATAAATTGTTTCATTATCAGGTATGAAAAGGGGTTAACTAGGAAACTTCTTGCTCGAAAAATCTCTGTAGCCATTTTGTGAGCAGAAAGTAAAGACGTCGAAGTTCTATGCTTAGTAGTGCAGTGTCATATTACTTACTTTCAATAATAGTATTGAATGTCGAGTTCCTAATTACGTTTGTCAGTATTTTGTTAAAACATGAGGGGATTTTCAGGTAGTACTGCATATTTTCATAGCAAATGACTCCTATTAGTGTAAAAACGGTAAATGAGTGTAAGAATTATTCAATTACTTAATGAAAATAAGCATACAAATTTACGATAAAGTGTGCTAATAATTAATCTAAGAACAATAGCAAAACTTAACTGGAGGGTAGGGATACTTTTTGGACGAAATTTTTGGATGTTATCAGTATAAATGTCAATTGGTATTTTCGTTACTCGATGAAGAATATTCTGATTGATTGTTCAACCTATTGTTCGTTCGTGGACCCATAACTCAAAGATGACTCGCTGTGTTTTGGTTCACAGTCCACTGCCTTCAGTGCATACCTACTACACACAACCACCACAAGCCATTTGCGATGAAAACCTTGTATTCAGTACCTACTGTAGACATTTCGACAAAATCCTTTCGTAACGAAAAAAATGTGCTCAATTATGAATGTAACGTAAAATAGCTACTAAATTTTCTTCGAAAATTCGTTTAAATATTCTGAGAATGCTCATTAAGGTCATGATAATCATGCAGCACATCCACATAAACTAAATTTTTTGGAGCTAATTTTATACTGCGCCAGAATCCTTGCTTTTTGGAATACGCTGCAAATTATTACAGAACGGCTCATCATTTTTCATGGATCACCCGTCTGAAAAGAACACGGCTTTTCCATTATTAGTGCCTATCACAATTATCACGCGAGGTTCACTATCAACTTATTTTGACAGAAAAACTTCGTTGACCGAGGGTTGTTGGTGCCCTAATATTTATAACAATATTTGGTTCATGGTTGCTAAGGTAGCTTAACTGAGTGACAGGAACTCTAATCGAAGGAAGAGAAATGATCGCATTCGATCAGCTGAATTTTGAACGGAGATTTGGCTGATTTCCGTCAGTGAACATTCATTGGCGATTCACACAGGCATTCGTTTCCGCTTTATCATTCGTCCCAACTAGGGATGGGTATCGTTATAAAAGTATCGATATTTTGTATCGATACTGTATCGTATCCGAGTATCGATATCCCAAGTATCGTAGGGCATGAGTATCGATATTTTAAAATATCGAGTATCGATACTTTAGTGTCACAAACTATCAATATCATACAATTTTCTCAAGAAAAATAATTTTTTCAACAACTTTTATTCATTTTTCACTATTAAGAGTCCAAGCAGAGTGATTTTTTCCATGATATAAACGTTATTTGTGCAACCAAAGAGTAACGACCCAAAAGCCTCTCTACCTTCTTCATTTTTTAGCCATTATGTTGAATTTTCCGCGAGAACAGTATCGATATTCGATATTTAGAAATATCGGATCCAAAGTATCGATATCCAAAAATATCGGGTAGTGCAGTATCGATACTAAAATATCGAGTATCGGTACGAAAGTATCGATATTTTGAAATATCGAGTATCGATACCCATCCCTAGTCCCAACTTCAAGGGAGTGAACCTACAGAGCTCAGGGTGGTCTCATTCGATTCTAAACATTCAATACTAGTAAGAATTGACGACGAACAATAGCTGTACAACAAAAGTTATTGAGCCAGGGCGTTTAGAAAATTGCAACCCCTATTTTTCACCACTTAGAAGTGACTGACACACACCAAAAGCTTTGCGGCACAACTAGAAGACCCCAATACCAAATTTCATTCAAAATCTGTAACATAGTAACAAGTTAAGTGGCGCATACGCAGACGGACGGACATTTTTTATAAGATTTTCGAATTCTACGTACATTGAAACGTAAACCATCAAATTTTAAGGGGGGTTGAAAACAATTCGATCTTGCTCGGAAATGAGAAACCAAAAATGAGTCGTCAAACCTAAATTTAACCCATTTCCGGCCACTGACGCGTTTTTGCATTCATATTTATATATTTTTTTTAAATATTGAAAATAGTGGTAAATCTGTGCAGGAAAATTTTTTTCTCAATCATGCTTTCCTGAACTTTTCAGAAAAAGTTTTCTTTGATGTTCGGGAGCTCAATGCAATTTTGGAAATTTTTAGAAAAGGAGGCCTCTTGGGCGAAGGCATGAGTATGGTGGCTCAAATTCGATTCTGGACGAGTGAGCTTTCTGGGCCATGAGTTGAAACATATTCCGGTCCATAAATAGACTCTTACATTCTACAAAAACTATGAACTGGATAAATCATATCGATTTGGAAAACTGAGGCCTCTCAAATCTCATAAAAAAGTAAAATTCATAAAATATCGAGTAAGTAAAAGTAAACAACCATTTCAGGTTGGATTTTCGTCCGACTGCCATTCCTGGAAAATATTGAGTATTTTTGCTCTCGATTGGGGAGCAAATGATGTTTTATTTCGTCTGGTATTCTGTAAAACAGTTCATCCTCCTCTCCTCATTATTCAGTTATTTCTACCCTTGGCTTGAAGTGGGTTAACAAAAACAACCAATAAGATCTGGCTTTGCTACTCCTTAGATCGTATTGGCTAGAGCAATTGACAGCAAAGACCACGTTCTTAAAATCACCTACACTTCTTTCCGTAATCTCCAAATCTGCATAGGTATTTAATATCCACTTGATGCCACACTTCTTAATAACCTCGCTAGTAAAACCTAACTGATGTAGCTTCATGCTTATACCTTTGAATAACTTCGAAGCATCTCTGAGCCTCAATCCTTGCTTGGCAATCGAGGATTTGTTGTGCAAGGTTTAAACATTTACCAGGTTTTGGTCTCAATAGTTCTCTTTGAGCCCTTCTGTGATCAAACTTCATCAATGATTTAGATTCATCCTTCCTAATATCTTCGTAATGAGATAAATTATTAGAATTTAAAACAATTTTTGTTTCTGTTACGTTTTGAATGAATCATTGTTTTTGGAACTGAAATTGGATAGTCCTCCCTTCAAAAAGTTGAACGTTTATTATTGAAATACACAGCAATAAAGACTTGAGCAATGTTACAATAAAGTCAATGCTGGCTCACAGTTCATTCGACATAATGTAGTAATCGATTATTGTAGTTATTTTTTTGTAGTCTTCTGAACAGTAATATCACAAAGGAACTTATTCTCTAAGACGTGAATATTGACGAAAAATTCTTAATTCGGAGTACATAGTAGGATTTGTCAAAACTGGTTTGCCAAAAACATTGTTAGAATTCAGCCTCGTTCACGTCGGGGAAGACGTCCTGCACGTTGTTACCCTGGTTGTACGTGAAGGCTTTGAGACCGATCAAACCTCCCGAGTAACTTCGTCCCTTGTGGAAGACTCCGGCGCCGACCAGCGGACAGGGCGGTCGCGGGGCGACGGGCTGCAGGTCGATGAAGGGGACGGCCGTCTGTCCGGCGTCCAGTTCCGAGTCGGAGGCGGTGAACTCGATGAAAGTGTCGGGCCGAGAGTCGATCTTGTTGAGTCCGGAGCTCTTGGTAGGGATATCAGGGTTCTTGAGGACGTGGGCCGCTCTGCAAGCAGAAAATGTTCCACCCATTGTTACTCAGTTAAGATAATTTTCAGTTAATGTACGGCGTTCCACAATTATTTTTTTTAATTCCAACAGATACTTCAGCAATTTTGACCAACGTAACTAGCTGAAAAGCCTGCTAAAAACTGGCAAAAACAAATCGTAGGTATGTGGAAAGAAAACCGTAATACCGTGACATACAATGTCAACAACAAAATTATATATAAACACTTAATTTATTAAATTGAACAAAATTTTGATGACAGCCTGGAATTGAACCCGGGTTTCCCAGACTTTGGGCGACGTACACGTACGGTTGGAATATGGATGAACGATAATAAATAAGTACAGGCAATAGGTATTGAATAATCTCCGATTAGACGTGCTATGATCACCTAACTGCATAATTTGGTTTAATTTTATCAAAAACTATTGAACAAAATAATTATTTTGCAATTGTTTTGATTTTGCATTTATTTTGTTATTGTCTTTAGTTGTTTATAAGTATTTCTGACCCATTAAAATTAAATTTTGGCCTCCCAAATAGCCCCTATTTGCACATTTCCCATTAATTTCTATCGAATTCTTTTTGCCACTAGTATGAAAATCACATAAATCTAAATGGGCAAAATGTGGAAGCGTCTTTTATTCATTGATAATCTCGAATGTCATAATGTTCGACAAAGATCCATTGATTCGAGTAGCTAACGGAATGAATCCAATGAATCTAATTTCTGTTGACTTGGATACTGAATCAAAATCGAGGGTCGGTGAGATCGTTTCAAAGATACCATCTAACTGGCATGAATATCTTGTAGATTCGTAGTTTTCAACCCAACATTCAACAAATCTTTCAATGAATCTGCTGTCTCGACATTATTTCCCTCCATGATTTTGAATATAAGGAATAAATAATCGTTCTCAGAAAATATTGAGTTAATAGTGTGTAGAAATCTGTTCTGTCACGCAAACGAAATGGAGAGTAATTTATTTTACCAGCATCTCAATTACTACTCTATCACACTATCTTCATCGGATGGGATGAAATATTAGTCGTTTTTCCTGTTCTAGCGCCGGAGTTTTGACTAATGATTTCGCTCAATTTTTTCCTCCTATAAGATTTTACAATTCACAATGTATTATGGAATCATACCTGGGCTGATGGAAAGCTCCGTCCGTATTGTCATTTCCGAACCATTGGCTTTTCGATCCATTGTGGGTTAGAGTTCCTGTTGTGTAGTTGAACTCCGTACCTTGAATTTCCAAATTCATGTGGCCTCCCAATCGTCTGATGCGTATTCCTGTTTGAATGCAAAGAAATTATAATGATAGAATTATTACCTTTGGATCAACAGCTAAAAGTGTCCTTCTTAGTCTTTGTATGGAAATGGTTTCACCAGGGTCTGTTGAGTACGTCATATTACTTGACGGAGTTATGCAATATAGTAATCAATCATGCGAAGTTGCTGCTGGTTGTGAACACTTGGAACTACTTTCATTTACCAAGTATATTGTGGTTGGGATTTGAATTCATGTAGAGATCTACTCAATTTCTTGCTCCTAGGCTCTAACTAACCATCCTTGCTGAACTTAACTCGTGATTCATCCTTGTTCTGCCAGTTTCAACATCCTATATTATGCCATACTTGAATGATTCAAACGATTTACCTGTAAGGAGGTGGCCTTCAGGAAGTTGAATGTCGTCTAAATCTAGAGCTCTGTGCTCCCAGGTCAACATGTGGTAGTCCTTTCCTACTTCCACTCCTGCGTCTTTGATATCAAACTCCTCGACTGGCACCCACTCAACCGATGTCTCGTTGATTTCTCCATGTGGGAGCAGCTCACCCTGCTGGACTTGCAGGTGGATGATCCTATTCAGCTTGACGAACCTCATTCCCGTCATCACTCTGTCAAAAAAGTCACAAGCATTAGGACATTCGTAACATGAAAATTTGGTTTATGTTATTCAATGTTATGATCACTCTTCTATTTTCGTAATTAACTATTAAGGCATATTTGTGGTATTTTATTAATCTTTGACGATTCATGGTTTTTAGCTGTACTTTAATTAATTGTCTACAAAATTTCAATTTGTACTTGAGTAACATTTTCCCTTGATGGCTGATGATAGTGGAACGAAGTCTAATGTTATTTAAAATGATAAATGAAAGACCACTCACTTGTTTTTATTCGTGTCCACTGTAACGGGTCGCAAGCTGAAAAAGCGATCACTTTGAGCGTCTTGAGGGTCGTCACAGTAACAGAAGCAGTAGGAGCAATGCCAAAACAGATATCTCCACCAGGAGTCAACCTTTTTGACGGCCCTTGAGCATTGTTCTCTTCGGCCGAGTGTTCTCCCGTTTTCGTACTCGATCCAGTCGTAACGCCTCTCATTTAAATGTGGCTGAAATTTCAATATAATCATAAGTTGGCATCTCGTTGAGTTGCTAAAAAATGCAGAATACAAGAACACTTATCCACAAGTTTTGGTCATCAATGAGGTATCTAATTGTATAATACTTTCTAGAATTATATTATTCATAACTTACTGACTGACAGATCCACATGTCTGAATCGACGAATTTACATCCTACGATGTTTCCACGGCAGGGAGGTTGTTGGGCGCAGAATTGGTCTTTGAAGCAGCTTTGTTGTTTGGTGTATTTGTAAAACGCGCAGTTTTCTCGACAGGTGTTGTCAGTGTTGAGGTCGACCTCGTTCACAACATAACCCTGAAAAATTAATTTATCATTTTCCAACATGATACCATTTTGAGGCAATTTTACCTCCTCTATCTCTGACTCCTTGATATTTTACAGTCAAGAACAGTGGTATTAGTTTCTACTAAGGTGATTAGTACTTGCACAAATTCTGATTTTAATTTTTTTCGTCATCTAAAATTACCTGTAAGAACTTGGTGATCTTAGCGTAGGTTTCCCCTTCAACCTGTTGACTGGGGTCGCAAGCCCACATGTCGTTTTTGCAGTCTTTCATGACGGCTCTGAGCGCCATCGCTTGTTGGGACATTCGCTCGAGGTAGCTAGTCTTGAGAAGCTCAGACTCCACCGTGAAATTACCTGTAGAAGAATTTTGCCTCATTTAGAAGAATAAGAATCTCAATTGTATAATGTTTTAGTTGTGTTTAAACGGTCAGTTTTGCACCTTAGTCGTGACAAAAACCAACAAAATTGAAGAATTATTCGTTTTAATGAATAGAAATTTATGTTTTCTCATTTAATGGGGTTTCTTATTAGTTGATTCACAATATTTCATAACATAAAAGACAGAAAATCAACAAACTCGTTGAATTTTTACCTTGATCATACAAGCGCAGCAGCATCCAAGAAAAATGCACCATAGTATACGCCTTCAGTTGTGTTAACTGCAGGGTGGTGTACATGTTGAAGAGCATCTGTTGAGGCGACTGCTCCACATCGCAAGTAAATTCTTCTTGATTCTAGAACAAAAAAAAAGTTTTGTTAGATGCTAATCAAATTGGCTATGAAACCATGGGGAGAGCAGATCGCATATTCTGGTGACATTGTGTTTCGTCATGTTTTTTTTTCTTCCCAATTTTAGCGGTATATCGTCTTACAAAGTTCAGCCCACTTTGAAGCTTCTGTAGAAACAAGATTTCTAACCTGAAAAACTAAATTTAAATCATCTCGGCGTGACGAATAATATACTAGCGTATTTAAGCTACGAATTCGAAGGTAAAGATTTGCGTCGTAGAAACAAAACTGCATTTCATTTCAAATTCATACTGCGCCGCAAAAATGATAATTTGGTTCTGGGAAGAGTTACCAATTAGATTCCCCTGGCTCAGTAGGACATCCTGTTTAAAAACACCTTTGAGCCTCCCCTGCGCTAACGAATGTCGCCTAAACTGCTACTGACTTCTTTACTAATTCGCTTGACAGTAAACAATTCATTGTTATTTCAAAAATCGATCGACCTTGGTTGGGCCTTTATAATTTCTTCGTATATCGATTCATTAAAACAATATGCTGGTACTAGTAATTTACCTGTGCAGTCTGCTGAAATATGTTTTTGTGTCCTTCAATCCCATCGTTGATGTACTCTTCGATGATCGCAAGAGTCTTCAGGATGGAAGAATGTGTGTTGGGACGATCGTTTAAAACTGAATTAGCGAACTGCTTCCACAAATCGGCGTATATCACCGGGTCTGGTCGAGCCTGGAGTTTTCTAAATGTGCCGTAGGTCCCCAAAATGTTCTTCTGCTCATTTTCGATGGTGCTGTACGTCCACACCTTTTCGCCCACGATCTTGGGCAATTCCGGATACTTGATGAAGTCGATCGTTTCGCAGATGTCTCGGAACTCTTTGACCAGCTCGGCATCGAGGCCCGTTTTCTTTTTGGCCAAAAACTGCCAGTTTTCCGTTTCCTTCCACAACTCGTTGATCCTGTTGATGACTTTTCCTCGGATTATGTCTACACCAGGAAGCAGCGGTGTTTGCTGTGACACAACGGCTCCCGCAAGGAACACAGCGCATACCCAAGCCCGCCACATCCTCGTTTGCTATGTAGTTTACCTAAATAGTCAACGATATTTCTTTTCATGTCAAGTAAACAACAAACACTCCTTGTTTTTACAACCCCATTATCAGGAAAATTACTAATATAACTTATTTTTGCTACAATTTAAAATATTTGTTTGGAGAACTTTCTGAAAGAGTTCAACTTGGCCAACAGCGGATAGCAGCGAGAACAATTACTATTTTAATAGTTAATTCACCAGTTAAATAATATTGTAGCCACTAGATGAAAGCTTTTGAATGAATTTTTGATATGTTGGGGGTCTCAGTCGGTCGCCGTTCGTTCCTCGTTCCGGGTTATTATTTTCCTAAATTGTTTGGACAAAAACTTTAAAAGTAAGCTTTTAAGTAGCTAAATTTGAAATTTTCAAGGATTTTAGAAATTCATTAGTGCTCGGCCCTAGGGAATGTAAAAACTGAAAGATTGCCTCATTGAATCGTCAGAATCGAACAATAATTGCCAGAGAAAAATGGGATAACCCGTTTATTCAGTTATGTTTTCCCAAATTGCTTACAATAAGCATTTTGTTAATTCGTATTATGTTATGAAGAATGGATGATTCCGCGTCGTGAAATCAATTAGGCTTCGCGTTAATTGTTTTGGTTTCTTGTAATTCCTAGATCACATCGCCTCTAATCATGGATAACTCGAGTAAAAGAGTCGATTTTTGCTATCATAACATCGCGGGTTGTGGATACTTTTTGTAACCTCTGTTCGGGTTGTTTGTTATTAGTCCCTGTCATTTGTTAACCACCTATTGGAATAATTTTCTTTCGTTAGTTTATAAAGTTGAATGCCCAAAGGTTCTTGGCGGTAATGGTTTTATCTGTTCAACGAATGGGCTTAGTCACGCTGCTCACTCCTGGTAATTCCAGTTCCCGATCCTAACACGAACCTCTTTGTTCTTGAAACCTCGGGGTTAAACACTCATCACGTTTAAATGCTCTTAGAATAATATAATTTCGGACTGAAAATTTATTGCCTCGAGTAAACTAACGTCATCATACCAGGGACTTTCAATAGGAATCGCTAATACTAAAATAATGTTGTTGCCTCATCCTGTCACTTTCGCACATTAGGTGTGTCGCTTCTCACCCATCAATACCTCTTTAGTTGCCAACCCCACTACCTAACAAAATGTCGTAATTTGCCTACCCTGATTACGCTTTCTTGAGTGAAATAGGGGATGTCATAATTATTTTCTTCTGAAATCGAAGGACTTTCTTCGACATTTCAGAATTTTAGTGACTCTTTCCTATTATTTGGAAGTCTTCTCAACTGGGTCAGCACAAACATTACTAGGTCACTGCAAAAATATTTTTCTTCCCCACTTTATTGCCGTTTTGAGGGGCTAAGATTTGATAATTTCATTAACTCAGGTACCTTAAGATATTAAGAAATATACTAATCCGTTTGGCCCACTATCAACATAGTTACAGAAGATAACTCAATTCATTATTCCTTAGAAAAATAGTAGCATAGAAGTTTGATGGGGATTCACTGATTTTGTCGGAAATAGTGATGATAGTCAGAGTTCTCCTATTGTTTAAACATTTCCTGTCGACACAAAAGAACGTTGTTTTGCTCTAAGCTGTTGTCTTAGTTTTCTCTCAGAACAAAAGCTTTCATTCGAAGGACAATTGAATAATTATGCGCCGATTCCACAAATATTTAGAGAATCACGGATTGTGTTGATTGAGAGTGCAACCGATTCTTTTCCTTACCTAATCATGTTTTCAGACTTCTAATCTCGGTTCTTGTTTGACTGACCCTAATGATCCTCAACGACCTGACCCCTTAAAAACAATAGCGTTCGATCGGAAACCTTGAATATTTCTCTTAGAAAACGTTTCCCAGTACAAGCTTCTATTTAGAAAAATAGACGCGCATTTCTTGCCCGCATACCTCTCATTACTCCATCTGGTTCTCTCTGGCGAGCGTGTTGCTCAACCTTGGCAATGATTTAATCGTTTCCGCTCAGGAAAAATCTAATATCAACCTTCGTTTTTCCCGGATTTCCTCTCGATTTCCACGCCTGTCCAATACCACTCATTCAGGACAGACAAAACCTGTTCCTGGATTCTCTTCATGCCCAGGGGTGAGCCTCCAGGGGCGAAAATTTTCACCTGTGGCGACCAGATAGGATCACCATAATACCTACTGATCGTCATACCTCCGTGAAAGTGACCGAGCTTTGTGGGATTATTTATAGTTCGTGTCTTCGAAGCTTTCGGGAAGACTGTATTTACTTGCCCAGCTCCTTCCTCCATGACGCATTCCTTTTGTCTAACGTAGAATTCAATATCGTTGAGAAGAGAGGACATGAATACAAAAGTGTCCGTCAAAAGAGGCTTTTAAAAGTCTCTTTATCCTTCTTCCTTAGTAGACCTTGAGCGGTGACGGTCATTGACTCCGACATTTTAATAATGAAGGCTGTCTAGATGAAAAGCGACAATTCCTAGTGTGGACCAAAGAACCATTTAAACTATAAAAGCATAGTATCTTTGGTTCGGTAGGTACATAATTATACAGAATGCAATCAACCAATCAGGCATTGTCGCCTGATTAACTGATGTCAATTTCTGCTACCAAGCAGTACGGAAAATTCAACTAACACAATCATAATTCGCTTCCTCGACGTTCTTAGTAACATACCTACGCGTTTTAGTTACTTAATCAGATGGAGCTCTTTTGGATACTACTGCAGAACAGGATCATAAAGTCTGAAAAATCCAGGAAAGTGAAATCCATCTTCGCCTTCAACTAAGCTGGAGGTTGATCGTCATTTGTGCAGTGCTAGGACGGGTTTTTTGCCCGAATTTTGGATTCAATGATGAGGGTCCTTAAGCTGAATATTTTTAAAAGCTGGAAATTCTCAAATTCATGAATTTTTAGGCTTTTCTTCTACTATTTTTTCAATCATGTTGAAAGAATCCCATAACTCGATTCTCATGCTACTCAGAACCACAATGAATTTATTGCTCGGTCTGCAAGTAGAATCTGTTCCTCGACAAATACATTTTACTGCCTCTCAAGGACCAACTTCTCGTTGTCTCGACAAAAGATTCCTTGCCAACCCAGAAACGCTCCTTGCGGGCATCAGGAAGGCCACCTGACAGTCCCCGTTCCGCGTTACGACACCCTCAGCTGGCTCAGACCTCTCACCCAGTCAACCAGCCTTGTTTCTACCGACTCAATCACATTGTCATCAATTATGATTGTTCTTAAATCCTCATCAGTCCCTCTCCTTGACTAGACTCCTACTTTACGCTGGATCAGAGTTATTATGTTAAGTTGTTATAGAATCTTGAAAACTGTTCGAATACTACGATTCGGCAAGTTATCGCTACTTAAAGAAATTGATTGTTATGTTTTATTGGACTCGTCGTACCCCGTCTTTCAAAGATCAGAAAATAAAACTGAAAAATTCCAATTCTTTTTGGAATCACTCAATTCTAGTAATCAAATTTCTGGTATCAAATATTTATGTATAAAAAAAAAACCATTGCGAAAAACTTGATTTATAGCAAAAATAAAATGGTTCTATCCATGTCCCTAAATCATTTGAAGGAACCTATCGCAAATTTCGATAGGTACTATTTTTGTCACAAAAACTCCTAATCCCCTCTCATTCCTAGAATGAAAATGTAGTGTTATTCTCATAAATGCCTTGAAAACTGCAATTTTTTTCGTTGCAATTACCTCCTAATCCATACATCTCCCAAATTAGGCTTAGTAATGTCGTTGTAAATTGATCGTTTATTGTTTATTGACAGTGAAATTTTAAAAGAAACCTGTTCTCTTTAATTGATGTTTTCAATCTTCTTGCTGTGAGCATTTAAACCAGAAAGTAGATGTGCGCATTCGAGTCGCACTGTGAGAAACCGCTACCACTCCCGGATTCGCGCACCAGATGTTCGCCGCAAAATCTATATTATTCGGGTACAAGCCGGAAAAACGCTGGTTTGAATCTCTGAAATAATAACTGATGGCGGACACTCGACGACTAAAGTGTACCAGACCGTTCCTCGGTCCCCACTCTGCTCCTTTCTCCTGTTCCCTGGCCTCTCCCTTCCCCTCGTACGTCATCGGCCTCTTTGTTTTGTTGCGTATGCTAAAATTCTCGACTGCTTCCATCGCGGCATCTATTGAGACATCTTCCGATGGTTTACCATTTATCTGGAGTCAACGTGATAACTTAGCGTTTCTCACAGACCTGAGCAAGATCTGTTGAGCTTGGCCGACAAAATAAACAGCGTCAAAGATAAACATGCGATGATTAACAGAATGCCGACAATTCTTTTGCTTTGTCTTGTGGTAGATGGAATCGCATTATTTAGATGAGATCGTCAGCTCGAATCCAGATAATTTCATTTAGAAAATGAGACCGATCACAAAATTATATTAAATAAATTAGGGTAATCCCAACAGGAAAAATAGCTAAAATTGCGTTGAATATACAATAAAAAGCGCAAACGAGTGTTTTCGAGGTTTCTTCAAAAATTATAATTTTTGTAGATAGTTTAGTCATTGAAGTAGTCACTCTTTCCTACTTCCAAGTTTGAGCTATTCTTGCTCCATCGCGAAGAAACTGGATTCTGAGTACAAAGTTTGGTTGGATTACTTTTCAAAATCCATCTTCGTCGTAGACATAACAAGAGTTCTGACGGTCTCTTAAAATACCGCAAAAACTTGAACATCAGTACCAAACTGGTAGTCTCCAATGGGACGATGGGCTTGATAATAATTATTTTGTTCATTGTATTACTGAAATGGTGGGCGTGAGAAATATACTAAGTTATGTAGGTTTAGATTCTCGAGGGAGTTCTTTCTGACCAGGTTGTCTTCTGTTCAATTCGAGGAACTGTCTACGAGGTTGTTCTCCTTGAAATGATTTAGAGTCACCGGACAACACCGAGTGAAATTTTCTTAGGAGAAAGCGGGTAGAAGTTGGAAATGGTCCGATCCTTTTAGGTGATGACAACCCTAGATAAATATTACGGGAAGTTATGGAAATTATTGTACCCTGAAAAACGAAATGAACTACCACTAAGTGGTCAAGTCTTGAAGACTCACCAATTTCTGCACGTTAGGATATTTCTATCAATTTCGGAAAAAAATACTATGCCGATTAAAAAAAAAAAAAAAACAATTTTGTAGGTACTTTCTCCAGTGTAGAAATTTCTCTGAATTTAGCCGAGAAATTCCAAAAAAGTTTAGGTGATTAAAAATCTCGCATTTCCTTGTTGAATTCGAACCACTAAATTGGTGTATGAATATAAATTTTTCAACTAAGAGCTACTGCGCAGAAAAAATTTGTACAGGGTTTTACGAAATGCGATTAAAAAATTATGGTACCTTGAATTTGTAATTCATATCTCTCCGCTATTGGTGACTTCCACCTGAGCTCTCCTACAAAGTACAATTTCCCATGGTGTGGTCTTGAGCCCGAGTCTCTCAAGTATCATGTTTGTCTCTGGTGAAATATGATAGGTCATTATTTCCTTCGGTGGTTTGGTTTCAGCAGGCACCTTATTTGATTGAATAAACGAACTCCGCGGATCTAGGTCGCCACTGGTATCAGCAGTTTTGCCTTTGTGAAACGCCTTGACGTGATAGAAGGAAAATCGAATAGTTTGCGGTTTACATATTCAATAAAAACGGAATTGAGTTGAACGTTGTATATTTCCACGAAAATAATGAGTTGCAAGTTAAATCGATTTAAATTGTAACTCATTATTTTCGTGGAAATAGACAACGTTCTACTCAACTCCGTTTTTATTAAAATGGTTTTCCACAATCTCATCGCGGGTGATTTTATTCGCAGTTTACTTATTCCCTCTACTGTATTTCAGAGTTACTATAAGGAAACGTGCAGGTCATCTAGACATTGGACGCCCTGTGGCACACAGTGAATGAATCATTTGTTCAAGACATAACTGATTTTCTGGGGCAATGCTTCCCTTCACGCCAGTTCATGCGCGTAGGAGCAGTGAGCGTGTCTGATGATTCATCTTCCTGCTTTCTTGGGTTGCTTGTTGAAATCTTGTTTAAAAACGATAATGTCTTAGTCACGGTTTCCTTCGATAACTACTTCATTGAATGTTGCGCGATGAGAGATTGATTTCGCTCGGAGTATTTTTCTTTATGAAAGAATCCTGTTCCTTATGTGTCCTTTCATCCCAAGTTATATATTACTCTAGTATTCATGAGTAACAAAAGTCTTCGAGACAGAGCTATTGACATTGTTCTACTGTGTAGATTTTAGTAGTTATATTTCTATGGGACTTGAGAGCTTCCAATCACTAATTATCAATTTCAACAAAACGGAGAATGAGTGTGAAAACGTTTAAACAAAAGCTGCCTACGAATTAGTAGGAAAATAAGATAGAAAAGCTCCTGTCAATCAATATGCAGCGATATAAAATAAACGCGTTCAATAGGGTGAACCAATACATAAATAACTACTCTTGAAAATGTACTAACGTCACGCAAGCCGATACCTCTTTGACGAATTGATTAACTCTCAGGCTACATTTTACAACCTACTCGTATAACTCTTATTTACGTGATATAGTTTTAATAGATCTCGTTTTGTTTCTCTTCTGAATTGCATGCCAAACTGGTTGGATGCATTATCACAGTCTGTTGAGAATTTAATATTTTTCGAAATAATGAAGATAAAGAGTGTGAAGAATAATTCTTTACACTTTACTTTCTTTCAACAATTATTGTTGAGGCTCTATCACCTGAATTCGAATATCTCGAACCTACGTTCTAGTTTCGCTCCAAGCACAGTAGTTAGGTGTCACCAAGAATGAAAATAGGCGATTTAATAATCAACCAGTTTACCTGGGGACAATTGATTAAATCTAATTTTGGATTATTCCAAATTATTCTATTACTATTTATTGGATTATTCTAATCCAAATTTTGGATTATTTTTCCGTGTTTGTCCATATTGTAACTTGACTACCGTTTTGAAAAGGGTCGGAAAACAAAAAGGATCGTACAAAATAAATGTCCTCATCTGAATTCGGTTCAACAGTAAATTAGTTTTATTGACTCTGAATTACTTTCCTCGATTATCTGTCATTTCGATCTAAAATGCGGATGGATTCTTTGTGCATTATCAATTTGTACACAAAGCCCAGCCCAGTTGTCGTCCTAGTGGTTTCCTCCATTTCGCGAATTCTTCCTTTTCGCGGTAAGTTGTGCGGATCCCGTGATGCGACCTACTGTCTTAATTGGCGTTTAACGGAGTCTCGGAAACGAACTGTCGAGTGGGAGAGTCGGAATGAATAGTCATTGGCACGAACTCAAAAACAACTTTGTCTCGGTATTCCATCAGTTCCTTTTTTCGACGAATTAGTATGGAAATTCGACAAGTGAAATCTGAGGCTGTCCTAGAACATTTTCAGAGGTGAAAAGCTCAGATCCAGATTTATGATGTATCACTGCTGAATTCATTTGCTACTGACGACTGATTACTGACTTGGTCATTACTGATGATTTACAGTGACTGAAAACAAACCGTTCTTGAGTTGGGGACGTGTAAAAGTTTCCAGTCTCAGTTGGTCGCCGTTCATTCTTCGTTCCGGTTTCCCTAAATTGCTGGGGTAATCAATTTAAAAAATGTAGCTAAATTTGAAAATTTTGAGGATTTTAGACATTTATTAGTGCATCTGGCTAGGAAATTGAAAAGCTGAAAGATTGCCGCTAGAATCATCAAAATTGAACGATAATTGCCAGAGAAAAATGGGAAGACCCGTTTATTCAGTTATGTTGTTATGCCCATGAAGAAAAGTGCCACGGACGGACGGAAAATTTGTTATTCGATTTCTGGATTCTACGTAAATCAAACGGAAACCATCAAATTTTGAGGGGATGAGAAAATTTTTCCTTGCTTGATTCCAAATAAAAATTCAAGTTTGAAAACTAACATGAAAATTCTACTACTTCGCAATGTAATTACTAAATAAATTAATGTAAATGGAGATTTTCTCCATGGTTTATCGAAGTGAAACTGGCTTCATATCTAATCTTAGTATGTTGCTTGTATCATCAGTGCTATTTAAAACGGACCGAGATCTTGAACTCTTCAAGTGTTGATTGAGGAAAACTCCTGAGTTATTTTAAGTATTTCCTCGACGGCTTGGGTCGGAATCTCTCCGGGTTGGCTTGAGAAACTCTTAACTTCAACTTGACTTGACTTCATACTGTTCGGTGTTACTTCATGCAATTGAATTTTCAAGGCAAACAGGTAAGGTAGGTACAGGTGTACTGATGATGTTCTCAAGCTATTTCTCTTGTCCATTTACTCGAATTTTCATGTGAGGAATAACGACCTACCAACACATCCACATCTGCAGATGTATCGTGTCCGATGACACACACAAAGAACTAACTAACTATGGTTCCTGGCAATGGATGAACGCACTCAGTAACTTCCGCCCGCCCACATCCGCTGTCCACGGCTCTGACTTGTAATTATTGAAGAACCTCGACAGTGGAAACTGCTTCATCCAAGTTGCCAAAAAAATCAAAAACTTTGAAAATCTGAACATTCAGGTTTTGAAGACTACTAAAAAAGTGTTTGCTGAAGGGAAGTTAGGAAGAACAGATGCGAATTTAGGATTAGTGAACTTTAGTCCTCGGTTAGTTTCCAGGATTCCGGCTGTCACGTCCCATAACCTAATCAGAAGTGTAAGAAAAGACTTTAATATATTTTCTTACCTTCACCAGTCATTAAAACAAGCTATCATTAAATGGGTTGTCCGTGCTCTTGCTTCTTACTCCTGACCCATAAGCGGGGTAATAATGGCGAATTATTCTACCTAAGTCTACATCTACCTGAAGCTATGTATATACGTCTCCACAGATTCTTCTTATGCGCTCTTCTTTTTTTTACTTGCTATCTGAACCCCTACTAGTTTCAGTACGAGTGAATTCAAGCTAATTACAATATCTTACAAAAACCCTAAAATTGATTGAAGGAGGCAAAACACAGAACTCGTTCAAAGAAATTTGTATTTTTGAAAAATTCACTCACCAAATAGTCTTTAAAAGTGTAGAAGAAACTTCTTGTTCCAAGCAGCTTGTCGCTGTCGAAGTGTGGCACCAATATTGAATGTAGCCTGTCCAGAAACCGCAGAGGGCTATCTTGGCTGTGGGAAGTAGTGAATTGAGCAAAATTCAGCACGGTCAACCTGTCCAAACCTTTTTTCCCTTCTTTCGACTCCACTACACCAGTCTTCATGTATTCTGCAAGATAAAAATCAGTGATTAAGTATTGGTATGAAGTCACGGGACGATTTCAGGTACATGATCTTCTAGAGCAACCCTCAGGTGAACTAACTAGAGCGAGAGTGACTATTTGATCCATGAAATTATCAGCCAAGTGAAAAAAAGAATAACTTACTCGTAAAAGTCTCGTGCCGCGATTCCACGTCTCTGACGATGTCCAGAACTTGATTGACTTTCAGTTCCGTCATTATGGCGTGCGGGATCTTCTCCAATTTGGTGATGATGATTTCTTCATGCACCCTCATTCTCTCCTCAATGCCAGCTATCTTCCTGTTAATCTCGTCGATTCGCGATAGCAACTTTTGCTCCTCTCTTTCGACGTAAAACTTGGGATGGTCTAGGAAAGTAAAATACAAAAAATTTGACACAAAACAAAATTTGATAAACTCCACCATCGAAACATTGATTCATACGAAAAAGGTTCGATAAATGCATCTTTCCTTCAACTTTGTTCACGTTACTACACGTTTGGATTTTCAACTTCACTAAACTTATTATTTTTGAAATTACCATATTATTTTACGTTGACCAATATTTTTTTCAACTAAGTAATTTTTACAGTATTAACCAAAATGCAAGTAATTTAAATTCGAATAGTGCAACTCATTAAATTAAATTCCTTCAAGTTCTTAAAAAAAGTAAATTAACAATAAAATGAGTTTCATACTTGGAGGATCGCTTACCTTTCATCACGTATTCTTCAGGAAGTGTCTTTTCTTGGTAGTAAGGCGAGTCTGAAAAAGTGACCTTTCTATTTTACAATAGGTCTTAATTTTCACAAAATACCCTAGTAGGCAATTTTTTTTTTTTTTTTTAAATTTTTCTGTTCTTTCACCCTAGGCGCATCGTTTGCAATTAAAAGGGCATGCGAATGACGTCTCTAAAATGATAAAAAATCGCCCTTGCAAATCCTGGTTTCTTTTAGAAGGTCTTACTTTGGTAGCGGGAACTTTGATTGTTTTCATATTTCAGGGTTTAAAAAAAATGTTTTCCAAAATCAAAATTTCCACTCGGGTTTTACGTTTTAAACAATTTTGGTTTCGTGTTTTTCGTGTCTGTTTGTTTGATAAGGCTGTCTGTTATAAAATCCTTGAAAACTCCCACTTTAATGACATTTTCATTGAATGTGGGGGTTTACTGGTAGATGAAAATCATCGCCCCTAGTGAATCCGTTGTAACAGCCACCTTTCACAACCTTTTTCGACCGAATTCGATTATATTTTCTGGGATTATGCGGATTGGGGTGTAGACGATCCCCTATGAGGGTAGTGCAGGGTATTAAGAGATTGATGTTTCGAGATTAGCTACCATGCATCGGATCATCAACCTATAAATCGGGGTTATGAATACGAGGAAGCTATGTGCCAGACTTTTTTCATTTCTAAACAACTGTGTTCCATTATTTTACGACTTTCCGGTTTGCCAACGATGGGAATCATTCTCGGTCCATATCGAAGCGTATGGGTCTTAATTTCCCACTCGTCCCTTGAAATGAAGGGAGTTTTGAGACATGAACAGTTAAATATTGCTTAAAATTTAACGATTTTAGGATCCATACGCCACCATCTCTAAATGTATCTAACTGTACGAACAGAACACTGTTAAAAGTACGAGTAAATTGAGGAGCGACCTGGATGAGGTTCTTTTTCGCAACTTTCAAACTGGGTACTTATTCTTATTTTTTGTAGAATTTTTATTGTTATGTTTTCTTAGACCCCATAAAACAGTAATTTTGTGAACTCTAGTAAAAGCTAATAATTTCATCTAAAATCGTGATTTCATTCATTGGGAACCTCACCGATATTTCAGACTTGTTGGGAATCCTACTTCTCTAAATGTATGGGAATATTAAGATTGAGTGAATGCAGTTTATGGTGATTCGAAATGAGGTACGTCAGGCCTTCATCTCTGCTTTGGGGGCCTCGGCCGTTGCACCATTTGTTGGTGCTGGAGCTCATGTGGCAATTGGCGGTGATTGACTCTGGTTAGGGGAGTAATCCAGTGACGTCGCGCCTACGTGTAGGTGTTACATAACTATCCAAGGTTCGTTTCGATACAAAAATCACTACAAAAATTGATCGTTAAGTAATCCGCGTTTCTACAAAATATCAGTGTAAAGGAAAGCAAAAAGTATTCGCTTCGAAAATCCAATATTTAAATGTGTTGTATTGTAGTGGGTTGGCACGTGTCGGAAAATTGTAATTTTGGCCTTATGTTTGAATTTGGCAAGCTCCTAAAACCTGTGCCAATTTTTACCCAGGTTATTGCATAACATGTACTAAGAAGTTTTCAGTAGTAAGTATGTTGTAAAAAGATACATTCGGTTGATCATTGTTCAGTTTTAGTGAGCAAACGGTAGTTAAATGAAACCACCCTAACCATTTTTACCCATTTTGGAATAAATTTGTGTCTTCAGTATTACCAAATACCTACTCTTCGTGTACGAAGATACTCACAGTAGCTGGCAAGGTTCATAACGTTACTTATATTCGTATTACGAATATATACGTTAGTCAAGTGCACGATTTCTGTGTTCCTCTTCAAATGTCAAAGTTTAGTCATTACCTTTCATCATTATTTTTTATTTTTTTCAGAATTTCAACCTAAAATGTATATTGAAATATTTCAATTTTTCTAGACTTATTTGTGAATAACAGGTTTACTTAAAGCTGGAAAAAGACGTTTAACATGATCTCATCCCATTTCAATAATCTTGTAGGTACTGTAACTAAAACGCGAATGATCAAATTCATTGATGAGAATTTCCGATTAATATTGCGTTTCATAAAATCCTCAACAATAAATGGCTTTGTTCCTTTTCAACGAAGTTCTACTTACCTACCATTTTGAAATTGGAACCAAATGTAGTTACAGAACCGAGTAGATCTTGACGTCATTCCATTTACTATGAAATCCAAATGGAACGTTCTGTTGACTCAACTTGAACAAAGAAATCGTTAATTGCGTTTTGACGTGATCAAATGAAGGTTTTCGGTAACCATCATGTACGTCGTTATTCATCAAATTCTACTGTTGATTTTGTCTTATCGATTACCAACTTATCAAAATATAGAAGTAAATTTGCCCTTTTCAATTCATTTTACTCTACTTAACCGTCGAAACCCGAATTCGTCTGCGTGAGTTTTTGTAACGGGTGGGTAGAAAGGTGACTTTCTCGCCATCTATTTTTAAGTCAAACTGATGTTGGTACCGTTCGAACGTACCTCTTCCTTTTATTTAGGTACATTTGTTGATTCACCGCCGACGATGATAAGACGTGTAGATATCGACTCTTATTATTGAACTTACTGTTTCGTAACTACACGATCGTACATTTCTGTTGAGATTTGAATTTGAGGGTCAGCTCTCCGATTCACCTTAGACCTTAGATAATATTCAACGCCGAGAACCTTCATTGATCGTAATGAAAAAGGAAATAAAGGTTGAATTCCCTTCTTGTTTCTACGGATCCTCAAATACTTACCTTTACCATCGCACAGGTACTTCTCTGTAGATTTTGCGAAAGAGCGGTGAATAGTATAATCATGATCGCATGAGTTGGTACTTCTTACGTACCTATCTAATGCATTGATTAGCTTCCTAGATTATTGTTTAAAGTTTGTTTATTGCCTACGAAATTCTTCTAAAATGTCATTGAAATACAAAGTGAAAGCTCTACTTATCTAGTTACCCACTTGAAGTTGAATCATCTTCATACTTATGTTGAACATATGTTGGAATCAACATGGTTTTGACAGTTTATGGTCTCAAAGATCATCTCAATTGAAGGAACATAAAGTACCTAAATGTTTTCTTCTCGACTTAAACGATCTCCAAGTTATCTAGAGGTATCTAAGGATTATCCTCAAAACTCAGTCGAATTTCGATTATTTAATCGCCATATTTGGAATGAATGACACCCCTACGATTCGAATGCAGTTGGTACATGCGATTCATCAGCCTTGTTTTCATTCCGATCTTATTTCGTATATCGTAATTATGGTTTTGGATGACATGACTCACATGAATCCTTTATTGCAATAGCGAAAGACGGAAATACTCAACAAGATAGTGTAGTTATTTATATTAGTTTACTAATAATCTTTGGCGCCGGATTAAGTAAATAGAATATAGATTTCGAGTTTCCAACCCCAGAAATTAAATTGCGCAAATTTAATCAATCTTGTGCAATACAAACAGGTTACTTCACTGAATTAAATGGACGATTAACGGTCGAAGAGAACTTGTTCCTTTAAAAATTACAATTAAACGTGATTTTACGGAAGATAATGCACGTAAATAAACAATAAATGTAATAAATTCTTGTCAAATAAATAAAACAAAATCAAATAAATCCAAGTCAAATAAATTCAACGTAATAAATCTTGGTGTGGAAATTGCACCTCTCGAGTCTATCATAAGTTGCTTCAAAGTATGTTTACTTTCGTCCAAAATAATGCATTTTTTAAAATTTATTACCGATATTTTGTTCTCTAATATTTCTTTAGGTTTAAATAATTACATTAGGTACTTATAGTAATATAAAATATCCACTCATAGTATAAGTTAGTATAGTAGAGTTTGAGTTTTGTTATTTGTATTTAGTGTTTGATTTTTCAGACCATTTCTCCGCCAAAAGGTCTTTGTTCTGCTAAGTTGATTCCTTCTTTTTACGACTTTCATTTACCCGTTATGAGAAGGACGTCCAGGTTGGTTGGGTCGTTGGTTGGGATCCAGAAATTCTCTACCTGGTCGAGAGTCATCGGTCTCAACTTCTGATTGTTGGGTTCTTTCTTCCTAGATTAACTGTCTCGAACTCAACTTTCAGAGATAAGTAGGCGGGGTAAAACATTGGAAAGAACATCGAACTAGAAACTGCATGTTGAAAAGCCATAGAGCCTTGACCTTTGATGATCCGAGACGATGGCCTTGATGTTCTATGTTCTCTCTGCACGTGTAATAACTTCTTATCTTGAAGAGAGAATTCTTATTGAACTACTCCGTACGACCACGAAGATTCCGTCTAATGTCTAAAGATAGATTCTGTAATTCACAGGTTTTGCAAGGGAGCGGTTCGAGTGGCTAACAATGTGGGCGATTCTCCTTATATGGTGTATCAAGGCTACTAATAGTATTTAACTGCTGTTCTTCTGGAAATATCTTGTTGAGGTTTACACTGTTTTCAAAGAATGTACTATGGAATTACTCACCTTCGTTAGGCTGCAACTTTCCTTCGAAAAGATCCCACGTGTGGTAAACGCTGGAAAACGTCATTTTAGCCACTTTGAAGAGTTCGATGATGAGGTAGCATTCCGTTTGCGGCACCAACAGCGCACATAAAGTTATGAGTGCGAAACCCGCACCGGTATGGAGTTTCATGATGGAACTGCACTCTTGTTCGTTATTTCATCACCGAATTGCAATCTATGGCTTTATTACGACCTAGTTGAAACACTTTTACGGAATTTTCGACCGCACAGGAGAGTTCAAACGGTGTATTTTCACGAAAATGAAATGCGGATTGGCTTCTACGGAGAATGTTGAGGTTCCAGCTGTTGTTTAGTCTCCGCTTGGCCCATCTGTACGGTTCTCGGACCCCCCTCTTGAGGCCGCCTACCATTGAGCGTATCTCATCATCTCCCACCACTAGGCCCTGGCTACTACCTATTTCACTTTCTTCTGGTCTTGGGTTTTGGCTCTCAGAAGAACTTTTTTGTTTTCGAAGCATTTCCATTGGCTCTTTTCGTGACGAAGGCCTTCCAATACATTTACTGGCACCTTCCTCACTTATCTCGCTCCGGCTCTGACCGGGCTTATCAAAAGCGTCGAGAGAGACAAGAATCCGTGTTATGATAAGTGTAAAATACCAGCGAACTTCTCTGCCGTGAGGATGGAAACATTCAGCACCAGAAAGACAGACGAACACATTAAACAGACGGTACATTCACAGATTGGCTGTTGACTATTGACTGTAGATCAATCAACCTCGGCAGT
Organism: Apolygus lucorum; assembly: GCA_009739505.2. Taxonomy (NCBI): domain Eukaryota; kingdom Metazoa; phylum Arthropoda; class Insecta; order Hemiptera; family Miridae; genus Apolygus; species Apolygus lucorum. The sequence goes on from CM019180.2 coordinate 28,390,444, forward strand.
GCTAGGTGTTCGACGTTTTATTTTGGGGTACTTGCCAAATATTTAGGATAAAACATAATTGAACAGCTATTTAACTATAAGTCGTTTGAGAATTTGATAATTTAAGACAGTGATTAGGGAGAAAAAGTCTCTATTTGGAACCGATTTCACAACGAATAAAGGGGTGATCTGATGTGTTCATCCCGCCAAAAGTCATTTACTTTACCGCGGTACTTAGTCCCCATTGACCGATTTTGTTGAAATTGGGTATATTTATGGGCTCCATTTGGGGTCTAGTTGCGCCCCAAAGGTTTTGGTTGATGTCAGTCACTTCTAAGGGGTGAAAATTAAGGGTTGAATATTTTCAAGAGTGCCCTGGCTTGTAAAAATCTCGAAATGAAGGTATTGTTTTTTCACTAATTTTTAATAATATTGAATTTTTAGAATTTTTTGAATTGTTTTTTCGCTAATTTTAAATAGTATTGAATTTTTAGAATTTTTTGAATTGATTTCTTGGAATTAAGTACGATAAATCAGAAAAACGAGCTTGGTTCGCAAAAGAGGCCTTATCTCCGTTCAAATTTTAGCTGACCAAAATGCCGACGTTGCTCGTTTCTTCGAGTTGTACTCAGTTCTGCGTCCTTAGCAACCAGTAATCAAATTTCCTAATAATTGGGGTAACCTCAACTCTCCATTTCTTCGAACTGAGTGTGAATCGTTGTGAATTAGGTATGAGGTAGGTAGGTAATATCTATGGTTGGTTGAAAACTTGGCGGGCTAAGATAAGGATTATTATTTACGGCGAGCGGTGTCGGAGCTGAAAGGAGTTGGACCCAACAACATCAGGGTGATGGCTGCAACATTGTCATGGTGCGGGAAAAGTGCCACGGAGTTGCGCGAGTTGGGCATCTCAGTCGCTGTACTCCGTGGTAGCACAAGTTCCTAAATACTTGATCCTGTATTCTACTAAAATAGGGCAAACTGAAACAAAATGAAAAATATCTTCCTTAACATCATAATTACAGAGAGCAATCTATACACTCACGAGTCCAACCAGGGCGATAGTTCAACGCGAGCATCCCGCATTTAATCATTAAGATCCATCTCAGATTGGGCAGAGTCAGATCAGAGACTCCTGGTCCATTGAACAGATCGACTACAGGGATTGTATGGTCCAATCGTCCAATCCATTTTAGCGCGTTTATGTACTCTTGGATATTCGAGGGAAGATTGTGAAAGCCAACCTACGTAAAATTCAAATCGGCTACAAGAATAAAGACTCCAAGTTTTAAGATAAATCATCTTCGGATTCTCTGCAAAGAGAATCTACGTTTTTGAAAATACATGCTTTTTGGTTTATTATTAAGAGTATATACTCTTGGATATTCGAGGGAAGATTGTGAAAGCCTACCTACGTAAAATTCAAATCGGCTACAAGAATAAAGGTTCCAAGTTTTAAGATAAAATTTATCTTAAAACTTGGAACCTTTATTCTCTTTGCAGAGAATCCGAAGATGATTTAATCATCTTCGGATTCTCTGCAAAGAGAATCTACGTTTTTGAAAATACATGCTTTTTGGTTTATTATTAAGAGTATATACTCTTGGATATCCGAGGGAAGATTGTGAAAGCCTACCTACGTAAAATTCAAATCGGCTACAAGAATAAAGGTTCCAAGTTTTAAGATAAATCATCTTCGGATTCTCTGCAAAGAGAATCTACGTTTTTGAAAATACATACTTTTTGGTTTATTATCCCAATACATAAAACCCCAATCGTATGTACGTATGTTGTCCGAACGGAGGGGACCCGGGTTCGATTCCAGGTCGTGACATACAATTTTTTTTTCTTTTATTAAATTACGAGTTTATCTACGATTTGGTTTCGCCTGCTTTTAGCAGGCTTTTCAGGTAGTTTTCAATAATGAAAGAATTGGAATGAATGAAACGATTGGAATCGAGGTTAACTTAGAAACAAAGGGTTTCTACGTTTTGAAAATACATACGAATATGGAAGGGAATTAAATTGGAGCGTAGCTTAGCTAAATACCCCGTGTACATACATAAAATTTGGTGTTCATCGGCTGCATACTTAAGCTGCGCTGTAAATTGTAAAAATGCCGTCTTCATTTTCATTCCTTCCGCATGTTTCAGGTTGCTTTCTACGAGATCCTCAACGGGCTGTGGGTGCGAAATGGATTGCAGATCAAGGGCCAAGCCATGACTTACATCCAATGCAATTTCTGCAACTCAATGGTCGACGCGGATTTATACCTCTTACAAGTGTGTGCGATGATCCTTCCGTCTCAGCTGTTCATGCTAACCGTCCTCAAAAGGTATAATCATTCACATACTACTTTTATCTGTAGTAATGACATTACATAGTATGGCATTTTTCAATAGGTTTACATTTTTTGTGGGGTGTTGGGCCGAATGATGTTTGTTTTAGGGTCTGTTCGGAGAGGCAGTTCGGAAGCAAACCGGAACTGAAAAGGGGATGGGATAGAGGCAAATGCACTCCTCCGGGCAACTCCGAACCCGTCCGAACCGTTCAGGACTGCCTCTCCGAACAGACCATCAATCAACCGTGATATTTCGCAGGTTTCCCTTCTGTATTGGGTGTTACAAAAATTATGTTTGTTCGTAATAACTTCTGGGAGTGTCTTACTTCTCCTTGAGCGGTAAAAAATTAGAAATTATTGAACGAAATCATTATAGACTAATAAACAATTACCAGATTACGTTTAAAAGAGCCTTTTAACCGTTTAATGTCTTTAAAATGACTTTTTAATGTCTGACACCATCTCCTGATGGTATCGACCGATCACATGACAGTTAAGATCATTTTCCCACATATTTTCTTTAAATCACCTATTATTTCGAAAATGGAACCTAATGTTGATTACCCAGAAAAAAATTCACGAAAATTTTCTAATGATGATTTTTGAGGCATTTCATTTAAATCAAAAGAATTCAATCATTCACAGACAGGAACTTGTTACTTATTGTCTTTAAAATGATCACAAATTTATTGGAACCATAAAATAATAAATTATTGTACAATAATGATACATCGGCTTTCTACAGGTTCCACGTGATGGACTGGCTGTCTTTCTCTGGCCACATCCGAGGTCCATCTTTTCCGGATTCCGATTCCGAGACGCCCATGCTCGAGTCCTGCCTTACCTTCCTGGCGTCGCTCATTTGCCTTCGAACTAACTTGGGTGAGTTTTACTGATCTCACGGAATCATTGTGCTGTAAATGAGTGAAATGCTATTTTATGGAACGCAATATTTTTCGTATATTTTTACGACAAGAACTTTTTACACACAAAACACAACTGGTGATTCATTTTATCTTGGGTAACCAACATATTTGTAAAATGAACGCATTAATAATGATGAAGGAGGTTTGTTTCTTCAACACATTGTTTGGGTGGACAGAATTAAACAAGGAAGTGGATCTGAATTGTCTAATTTTGATCCCATAGTTGGGTTATTTACTGTTATCATTTACTGCTCTGAAATCCGAGTATTTTTGTAGGAATAAGCTAGACCAAAAACTCGTGACATCTTATTATGTTTCACCTTGTCGCTCAGTTCCCACATGGGAAACGAGAGATCAATACGTTACCTTTTTATCATTCAATAATTATTGACTGGAGGTTACTATTATTTTTCCGTCCGTCACTTTTTAGGACGTCCCACTGTAAGACTTGGGCGTCCTTATGCGATCGATCTGGGGTGAAGTTGGACAACACTCAACAGAAAAAAAAATAACCACACAGTAATCCGTTTTAGACCATTCTGAATCCAAATCCGCGAAAAAAACCATAGGTGTATGTCTGTGTGTGTGTGTATGTGTGTGTATATGTGTGTGTGTGTGTGACAAAATCTTGTGTACTCTGCCCAGGCCTTAGTACTCAACCGATTTTCCTGGTTCTTTTTTTGTTCGACGCGGGAAACTATCTAGTTGTGCACTACGTCGCCCGAATTTCGAATTTTGCCTTTTAAGGGGGGGAAAGGGGGGGTAATGCTCAAAAAACGTGGGTTTTTGGGCATAATCTTGTGTACTCTGCCCAGGCCTTAGTTCTCAACCGATGTTCGTGGTTCTTTTTTTTCTTCGACGCGGAAAACTATCTAGTTGTGCACTACGGCGCCGGAATTTGGAATTTTGCTTTTTAAGGGGGAGAAAGGGGGGGTTAATGCTTAAAAAACGTGCGTTTGCGGGCATAATCTTGTAAACTCTGCCCAGGCCTCAATTTCAAACCGATTTGTTTGTTTCTTTCTTGTTTGACTCAAATAACTTCCGAGTTGTCCATGATTTCACCTGAGTACCAAAATTCGCAAGAGGAGGGGATAAGTGGGGGATGATATTCACAAAATATCCGATTTTTCAATATTTCGGTTCCTTTACTGCTTACTAATTGTACCCAAGCTTTGAAATTGAGGAAAAATTCTCATTACACCTCCGGATTTTCATGAATTATTCCCTGTGCCACCATGGAACTAATAGTGGTGCCAGGACACCATAAACCGCATATTTCATGGTTTTTTTGTGTGTTTCGCCTTGAACACGGACGTGAACCTCGACGGACCGCCTACTAAAACTAACAGATGAAAGTTCAATGTTACGACGTATTTCCGCTTTGGTGCCAGACTGGCACATTGGTGGTGGTAAGTAGGGGGGGGGGGGGTGAACTCGAATTCGCATGTTGGGTATCGTAGATCATGGATTTTAAAATGCTCTTCAGATTCGAGGCCCCCATGCCGCTAGAAATGTTATGGTGGATAAGGGCGAAGAGGGGGAAGGGGATAACTATTTCTTGCCTAAAATGCTCAATAAATTACATCGAGTGAACAGTTTTTTCGCTTACCAACTGGTATTAATTGACCTGATGCTTATCCAATGGGACGTCCCCTGGAATGCCTACTAAACAATATGTTTTCCGTTACGTCAAAGCGAAAATCACGACTGATCATCACATCACGGTTCAAGAAAGCAGTTACCATGTTCATTTTAACAAGTGTCAGGTGGACATTTGTCGCGAAATAAACATTTTAACAATTTTTTAGCAGAAAAAATGGCGATAAATTTATTATATAATTAATGAATTATATTCTAAATTATATCAGATCATTAAAATTAATGATCTGACTGTAGAACCGTAGGTCTACCGTCCGTAGTTTTTTTTTAATGCACTTTCATTCATTTCTCACCTTACCATCCATAGTTGTGGTCAAGTAGTTGGTTATCGAATTCATCTAATGTAAGTCTATTTTATGCAGGAGCCAACCAGACTAGACTTTCCCAACTTGAAATGGTAACGTTGCTATGTATGGGAGACAAGACCCACAGTCAACTCATGGAGCTCATGCCGGAACGTTGTGGCACCGTTCAGAGTAGGGATTTCGAATCTGCTCTCGCCGAGGTTTGTGGTGTGGTTTTTTTTAAATACTATTACATCTACGAATATTTGCCTCCTTAGCCTTGAAATATGAACGACAGTACTGGTAGAAGCGAATACTGTGTTTTCAATCATTCTAATTCTTTCTCCAGGTGGCAGAATACAAAGCTCCAAATTTAGAGGCGTCTGGAAACATGCAGCAAGGAATGTACGTACCTAAAGGCCACGTCTGGGAAACCTTGTATGATCCTATTCACGTCTTGCTGAGGGCTGTTCATCGCAGAGAGTTCCAGAATTCGATGGATCGTTTCAACGAGTAGTAAGTTTCTCCAGTATGTTTTTCTCCTGCAGCTCGAGAAAATAGTTCAAGATTGGGAGTTCTGACCCCAAGAATATTTTCCAGTTGGTGCGAGGCGTTGAAAAAATAAAAGATTTAGATCAGATCATGCAATTACTCGTAAATTGCTATTTCTGTGGTATGCGCTGTTTGAAATATAATTTATTCAAGTGCATTTATTCACTGCCTCCAGAATATTGTTAGAAAATCTGATAGAAATTGAATATTCACCACTCGAAACTGAAAGCAAAACTCCCACTTCCTTAGGCTAGGAATCAAAAAGCAACCCAGAAGAATTTCGTAAATTTACTCACTGTCAGTAGCGTAGTTTGAACAAATTTTTGAAGATAAGTGAAACTTATTTTTAAAATATCCAAAACGTAGGATGCAAAAAAATGTGAAAACGTTAATAATTTTGTGTTTTTGTGTGACAGTGTTTCCCAGTCTGGTAAAATACGTCCAGGAACTTCGGCCTGGCCGCCGTACAGAGAGCCGGCCCCCATCCATTCGGCCTACTCCGACCCTAGGAAGATCCTCAAGTCTAGGGTCTTCCATGCTCTAGTCTGGTTGGTTCTGTACAAAGCGACCAGGTGGCAGCAGTCCGTTTCCGAACACGTGATTTCCCTCGTCATCTACCTTTTGGAGATGTCTTTGTCTATCACTGCCACCGATCCTCCTAGCGAACAACCTGTAAGTACTCCAAGTTATTTTGAAAAAAATATACCTACTGTCTTAGCCATAGCCAGAGGAGCTAATAATAATGTAAAAATTGTCCTCTATATCTCTCACTTTGGAAGGTTCAATATTCCTCATTTTTGGTCGTCTGTTTATCCAATATCCTCCAATCACACTTAGAGCGGATGTTTTTCAGTGTCTTGAAGCCTGAAAAAAAGACAAAGTGGTGTGGCGCCTGTCGTTAGTACCTGTTTCTATTCAAGTTGCTATTTTGTCACCTACATCGTAAATTCGACAATATTGATTAATTTTAAGCCATACATTTTTACCTAAATGATTAATTATTGGATGAAATTCAATTGAATGGATTCCTTATGATATCGACAAATATTGATGTCGTTTTGGTTTTTGCACTGAGGCAGTGGTCACTCTTTCAATACGGTGGTTTCAAATCACAGTTTGTCGGGAGATGTTAGGTTTATACGAATGACGACCAGAAAACTATGGAATAACGAATGTCGAATGGTGATTACTTAGAAGGCAATTATTCAGTACTAGCTGAAAAGCCTACTAAAAGTAGGCAAAACGCTTCTTCCGACTCTCCCCGCATCCCACTCCCTCCGGCTCCTCCCGCCTCCGATTCCCCCCCTCCCGCCACTCCGACTCGTCCCGCCTCCCACGACCCCTCCGTGCATACGTACGTACGTACGGTTGGCGTTTTATTATATTAGATTGTGCTCCAAATATAGCATCCAAATACACATATACGAAATCTGCGAAGGATTAAATTTGAATAATCACGTGGATAGGAATGTCTTCCAGGATAAACACCCTTCAAAACAGCCAGATATACAAGAATTGACTCAATCAGAAGCTCATTTCCTATTTGGTTGGTTCTTCATTCGGATAGGTAGTCTTATTGGCGAAGTAAAACGGAAAATCATAAAAATTACATAATTTGAGGAATAAGTGAAGTGTGCAAGGGTTATATAACTCCAAGAGAGTGTACTTTGACCTCAGCCCCTCACAGTTATGAGATGCTTTGGCAGTTCGAGTGGGAAGTATACTCAGGGCCTTTCACGATTAATCATGCTTTAAGCTGCAAAACGGGAGGATTTGTGACGAGGAGGCACATTGAGGTCAAGGGCCTGTTGGGGAAATTGTTTAGAAGAACCAATAATTAAATTACGAATGCTCAAACTCTAGGCTTAAGGGGTGATTTGGCGAGCCATGGGATATGGGAGACACAGAGGCAGGCCTTATTCTATGTACATGTCAGTGACACCGGCGCGCTCTCTCATGGTGTCAGATCTCTTCCCACAATCTTCTTGGCTGCTGACTATGAGAAGAAACAAAAGTACGTGGCAGCGAGGCCCGCCGTGCTTCATTCACTCCCTTCATCTGCTAAGTCGAAGCTTGAGCACCCTGAAAGTCAAATTTTCTCAATCATGGCAGAAATATTGAATGGCAAAAGTGATGGGATGGTTGCGAATCCGAGTTGCATTCTCGGTTGTACGAGCATCAAGTAAGTAAGAGGAAGAAATGGGCGCAGCTGTGACGAACTGATAGGTTTTCAGGATGGAGCACCGGCAACATTGCTCTAGAAAAAATTTCAAATTATACGAGATCAAATCGTGGAAATGATCGTCTATTGTCTCTATCATAGAAATGATCGTTTATTGTCTTTTCATCCCGGAAAACTAGCTCTCGAATCTGCCGCCAGGCTCTGAATCGTTGTTGTGATCAGCGACCTCTTCGCATTTCTGTCCATTCACTTCCTTAGCTCAGTGGTAACGAGCACCGACTCAGAAGTGTAAATATAGTTTAGTCGGACGATAGGAGATCGATCCCCGGTCGAGAGAAGTTAATATTCGCGTTTTTTTAAGTTTTTTTTTAGTTTTTAGTTTTTTTTAGCGCGTTCTCACTGGGTTGGAAAACGCCGGCCAAAGCTGCCCTCACCTCCCTGACTAGGTAACGAAGTACCTGAGATTTCCTAATGGGGGGGGGGGGAGATGTGATCAGCGACCTCTTCGCATTTCTGTCCATTCGCTTCCTTAGCTCAGTGGTAACGAGCTCCGACTCAGAAGTGTAAATATAGTTTAGTCGGACGATAGGAGATCGATCCCCGGTCGAGGGAAGTTAATTTTTGATGATTCAACATCGTCACCCCGGGCTTGAATTCAATAATAGAAATTTGGAGAAAAAAAGTTTACAAGTAACTGCGTAGGTGTGTTATGAATGTTAGTCTATGTAGGAAGACAGTTACTACCTCTAACATGTGTCGGTATTACTGTCTCCACCAACATTTCACTATATTGATTCTATCGGATTTCAGGTTGCGACCGTGAAAACTTCTACAGAATGGACTGTCAACGACGGTGACCTCGAGAACTTTTTCGAAAGCGATTGGTTGAGTGAGAATCTCAGAACTGTCATCAGCACTGTCAACCTACCCCCGCAGCCTGACGTCATCTTCGAGACAGACAGTGAGTATTCCTTTGAAATACGCCGTCTTATAAATGATCCATCTCTGGACATCCCAGTTGTAGAGGAATTTTATCTCCAAATTCAAAACAAAATCGTCTGCATCATGAAACGATTTCACTCGTCAATTTTCTAGTATTTCCTATGGATTTGAGTGTTGATATCACATTTTGATTTTGAGGGCAAAGTTTGTCAATAAGAAAATTTTGAACAAGCAATCAATTTCATGTAAAACTCAAATACGAGTAAGTAGTCTGTCTGATATTAAAAATCGTTTTCACTGGCTCTACATCTTCGATCCTTATAATCAATATACTTTCGAAGAACGGTAGCCGTGATCGTTCGCCGACGCGTTTCGGGGCCGAGATAAGAACTGTTCTCTGAAGGAAAGATCGTGAGTTCGAGTCTCGGTCACCGGGCGTGTTTTCGGGCATTTGCTACTCGCCGCCCCCGTCTTCGCAACCCAGGGCGGCGAGGGAAGCCATGAGCGAAATCATTAGAACCAATTTGGAAGACAGCTAATGGCGTCCGCGGTGCCAGGAATGGCAGTCGGACGAAAATTCAACCTGAAATGGTTTACTTCACTTTTTTTGCTTCCGAGTCTGCCAAGGTAGCTTTGTTTTCACTTTTCAAGGTTGAAAGAAAAAGTTCTCCAAAATTGAAATTTCCACTCGCGTTTTACGTTTTAGACCTTCTTGAACGATTTTGGTTCCGTGTCTGTCTGTGTGCCATGAAATCCTTGCCACAGCCGTAACTTCTACAATTCTCATCTGATTTCGATGAAATTTTCAGGGATTGTGCGGATTGGCGTGTAGATGGTCCCCTATGAAAATCATCACCCCCAGACGAATAGTAGTTGATGCGCAAACGTGAATTCCTTGTAACAGCCATAACTTCTACATTTCTCATCAGATTTCGATGAAATTTTTAGGGAATGTGCGAATTCGGTTGTAGAGATCCCCTATGAAAATCATTGTCTCCATACTGATGGTAGCCACTGCGTGTATGCAAACTTCAATTCCTTTTAACATCCATGACTTCTTCATTTTCCATCCAATTTCGACGAAATTTCTTAGGATTTTTCAGATTAGGGTGTAGATGGTCCCCTATGAGGGTAGTGAAAGGTACTTAGGCCCACTTCCACCAAACATTCAAAACGAGTTTAAACCAAACGAGGCGAGAGATAAACGACGTTCAGTAAAAATCGTCTTTCACCAGAGCGATTTACAAGTTTAAACACCATCTTGGGGGTTCGAGTTTAAACGGCCGAATATCGGCCGAATAAACTAGGAAACCTCGTTTAACTATCAATTCAATATGGCCGCGCATTGATTTGTGATTGTTTTCGAAATGAAATTGCTAATTATTTTTGCATTTCGAATTATTTTTGACTCGTCTGACGATGACGACGACGTCCGAGTCGAATCCTGGATCGGATTCCACATTCCGAGATCATGTACGTTACTGAGTTTCTGCCTTTCCAAGCCCCCAGTCGTCCAAGTGCTCGACTAGATTGACACTCGCCTCGAGTTCCCGTCATACAAATAAGTTCAACACGTTAATTTAAAAAGAATAATGGTTTTTTCAGTAACATAATAGTGCAACCTACATTCCTTGGTTGTTTCTATTCGGACCAATTATACAAATTGACCATCATAAAAGACCAGTTCGACCAAAATAAATTTTTATTGAGGTGAAATCGGGGGCCCTCTCTTCGAGTTTACATCCATCAGTAATGATTCAAATTATCGAAGTAAATTCCTACCATTCAGAACAAGGCGGCGGCCACTGTGTTTCAGTAGGATACATCAATGAAAGTACTTGAGTCTGGAGAAATACTGGAGTTATTGCGCTCGTTGTGGCTCAAAGTGATGATGTGCAATAACTCAATAGGTAGGTGATGAAAATATTCAGCAAAATAAAACGAAGGAAACCGGAAAACTCGAAACAAACCGCAGGAATCAGCAAATAATAAAGACAAGGAATTCGAAAAACTGACACTGATAATGATAAACAAGGTGGGAATCTGCTGATATCAAGCGCGGTTGTGGTTGTTGTTCAACGTTTCTATTGCCCCAATACGTCATAATGTCCAACTTTCATTCGTTTCGCTCAACATATCAAGTTTAGACAAACTCGATTGTCTTAAACAACGTTTAACGATGATTTGGGTTGGTGAAAGACGCTCGCCATCTTGCCGGGTTTATTCCTTCAGATTAACTATTAACGCGTTTAGCTAAGCAAGTTTAGAACAACTTTGGGTGAAAGTGGGCCTTACAGATTGATGTTTTGAGATTAACTACTATGCATCGGATCATCTATGGATACGAGGAAGCTATGTGCCACACCGACTTGGCAGACGTTTTTTTTCTTGGCAGACGTTTTTTTCTATTCGAAGTGAATCAACTACTGGTTGAAACGGAAATAGGCGAATACGTTTGAACACGTATTTAAATTTATTAGATTAGGATCGGATTGGAATTTGTTAGGATCCCAACTAGTAGAAACAAAACTGGACCATGGAGGGTTCCCTATAGTTTAGGAACAGCCCCTAGAATTCATAATTCTAGGATCAATGCCTGTACCTGTTGTTTGCTAATCCTGAATTGAGGGCCTCAAAGCGTGTTTCAGTGTTAGGTACATGTCTTTGGGATGTTGATGACATTATTTCACTGGCGACTTTATTTACTTTCTCTAACATGTAGTGCACTGAAGTACTAATTAGTCTACATTACTCTAAAAAAAATACAATACTCTATGATTCATGTCAAATTATAACTCCTAACTCTTTTTATTCGCCTCGTTACATCATTTCTGTCTTTTTTTATGATCAAATATAATATATTTTTATTTGATTTGATTTTATATATTTTATTTGATTTTTTTTTCATCCTCCAAAAGTAAATATTATTCACTTTTGAAGGGTGAAAAAAAATATTATTGTTTACTTGTTGCTACGTTCTGGTGGATGATTTTTATAGTTAGTGGAGTGTCAGCTTATTACATAAAATTTTAAATGTTCTAGTTTTGTCCCATTTTTATAAATTTGTCCGGATTTCTTGTGTAGTATTTATTCGACTATTTGTTGTAGTAATGACTATTTCATGTACGAATGTGGAGGCAAGAGATTGTTCATAATGTGCGTTTTCTATTTGTGTTCATCGTCGCTTTTTGCTGAACGAATCATCCGTTTTGCCAGCTCAATATCATTTGAATTTTTCGTGCTTCCGAAGTATTCCTCATTCCCTTCCTGCCAGATGGCTCGGTCCGTTGAAAATGCCTTCCATTGGAAGACTTAGAGACCATCTAAATATATTTTTCAATTCATTCCATTTTCCATTGTCGCTTTGCCTTCACCGAACTGCTGATTCTATTTTACCGCTTATTTTGTGGTTTCGTTCCTTCATTTTGTCTGTGTGCTTACTAGGTGATCACGAATGGGAAGAGGATGTGGAAAGCAGTTGGCGGGATGTCCAAGTTGATGACTCACTAGCCCTAGATGCGGATCTTCATTCAGTCGCTCTCTTCTCCCCTCAGGCGGCAGCACTTGGTGAGAATGAATTAGTTTTGTGTTTGTCCCACTCATTTCATGGTGGAGGTGCTTTTGTCACAATTATGATTAGCAATTTATTTCGTTTACAGTTGCCCAATGTTTGTATCTTCTCAGCTTTTGTCGATTCTTGTTTTTCATGCTTGTTACTCAATCCATTGAACTAATTTCAATCATCTTCATAAGAGAAAGTACTGTAGAAATGTGCGGATTGTGATGTCTTGACGCTGCATTAGGTGACGGGTGGCGGTACGGAGATGGAATACTTTGACTGATCTAGGTAGGTATATACATAAAACCAACCGTACGTACGTACGTATGTTGCCCGAACGTGGGGGTCCCGGGTTCGATTCCAGGCCGCGACATCAAATTTTTTTTACATATCCTCAATTTTTTTGCCTGCTTTTAACAGGCTTTTCAGCTAGTTATTAATAAACAACAAACTGGAACTCTTTCGTTTGCACACTAAAATTATCGAGTACATTTTGAAATGAAAGTTTAAAAAAAGAAATTTATTGTTGACTAGAGAGGAACGTATTAAATGAATGGGGTTAGTTCCGCTAGTTATAAGAATACAATTATTATCTACGTACCGTATTGGAGAATCCGTCGTAACCAGCAAGTCGAGTACAGGAGGCGAGCGCTTTCGATGTAAAGACATCATCTTCAGGCCGTCGAGAGAGTACTAAAGTTTGTCAGTTTCGTTCTGTTTATATAGTCTGGGTGAAAGGGAGGTAGGTAAAAGGATTAGAAAGGGAAGGGGACCACATAGTAACGAGACCGCGTGGTGAAAGGTTGTTTGTCTGTCATGTCAAGTGAAAGGGAGAGATAAAACTAATCCTATTAGCTAATTGTACCTTCACCACCTGGTAACCACATGGTAACCACGTGGTGACCACGTGGTCTTCTATTCTAAATTATGAATATATTATAAACTAGCTTACATAACTAAATTATTGATAAAATGATTAACTTATATCTATATCTAATTCTAACTTTTTTTTTTTAATAAAATAAAATAATTAATAAAAAAAATAAATAATAAAAATAAAATAATTAACTAACCAAAAAAAAAAAAGTTAGAATTAGATATAGTTATAAGTTAATCATTTTATCAATAATTTAGTTATGTAAGCTAGTTTATAATATATTCATAATTTAGAATAGAAGACCACGTGGTCACCACGTGGTTACCATGTGGTTACCAGGTGGTGAAGGTACAATTAGCTAATAGGATTAGTTTTATCTCTCCCTTTCACTTGACATGACAGACAAACAACCTTTCACCACGCGGTCTCGTTACTATGTGGTCCCCTTCCCTTTCTAATCCTTTTACCTACCTCCCTTTCACCCAGACTATATAAACAGAACGAAACTGACAAACTTTAGTACTCTCTCGACGGCCTGAAGATGATGTCTTTACATCGAAAGCGCTCGCCTCCTGTACTCGACTTGCTGGTTACGACGGATTCTCCAATACGGTACGTAGATAATAATAGAGAGGAACGGTTTTCACAAAGCTCTCTTATTTATGAAATATATAATGTGAGGTCGGTCAAACTTGATTTTCTCCTTTCCACGCCATTATGTACATAGTCCTCAGTTATAATTATTTTCTGAAATCCAATTTTTTAATTTTTTTATCCATATTTAATTTGTTATCCAATTTTATCATAGGTAGTGGCAAAAACGAGTACCTACGGTTGATAGGTAGTGAAAACGGCTTAGCTGTATTCTTTGCAGACGAGTGATTTGTACAGAAAAATAATAGATAAACCTTTGTGAAATAATTTGCAGCGTTTTTTCAAAAGTCTTATTTTCTCTATTAACACGTTGAACGCGGAAAAAAAACCCGTTGGTCCCCTGTGGCGGAGAATTTTTTTTGGCCAAAACGCTATAGCAGCAACATATATTAAAAAGTATATTTTTCCAAAAATTTTGACATAAAAAAAAAGTTGAGAATTCTGAGAATTTATTCTCGGCGTCAACGTGACGCGGCCAGCGGCAGTGTAAAGTTGCTCCAGTTTGAATGGGAAATCAACCCCTATGTGAGTGGGTTGGCTTAGGCCGCCCGTCCACTGGACGCGAATTCTGGTGGCCTTTGCAAGGGAGATAGGTTGATGGTGCATAGAAATAGGTAGGAATCAATCATGTACGACAATGTAATACCTAGTTATTCCATACCTGGAAAGAGAACGAGTCTTCTCTTTTTTGGGAGCTTTGTAGAGTTGTCTGGCAAAGATTCAAAACAGAAAAAACCGAGTCAAACACAAAAAAAATCGGAGTCGAACCACTGGGTCTTTTTTACGATAACGAACTGAAAGTATGAAACTTATGAGAGGATTGAGCTGATTATTGACACAACCAACAATTAAACAATGTCGATCAACCTTAAAAAGAGTGAATCATTCCGTAAAAATGTGAAAACAACGAAATTACCGGAGGAGCGCACAAAGATAAGGTGTCACTTTGATCCGATTCAGCTCGGGATTGAACCGTTCGACTCACAATATGTTCATCTATCACGAAGAAAAAGCTAGAAAAGAGCGGAAACTGAGAACGAAAGAACAGGAGCAGATATTCTTGAACCTGTTTTGCGAGTGGTGTTTGCGTGAATTTGACGCAGCCAGCCACAGAAACCCCAGGATTTGCGTGACATAGACGCGATCCGCGTCCTACGTGTTAATAAAGGAATGTGTATCTGGAATTAATTAAGTTTCTACACAAGCAACAGAGCTCTTGAAACGGAAATGGACGCCAAATTTTTCAATCAGCACAAAATTGTACGAAAATAATGAAAAATCACGATGAACTCTTCACTTTTTTATCCAAAAATGTTTCTACACGTGCAACACAACTCTTGAAATGGGAATGGACGCTAAATGTTTAATATTAGTACGCGATTGTATGAAAATAACGAAGAAAATTAGAATCAGAAAGACATTCCCGCTGGTTTGATCAATCACAACTCTCTTCAAATCTCTGTCAAACCGCTAACCTAGGGGTCGACCGTGGTTAGAGTTAAGGCAAATTAGCGGGCTGCTATTCTTCAACAGCGTTAGATAAACGCTCCATTTGGACGGCTCCCGTGTTTTACGGCCGCTATCGCTAACTATGGTTTGAAAAACCTAAATAACGTACAGGCAACACAGGGAAGGGTGGAACTTGGGAGGGGTAAACGTACTCTACTCAGCACCAGGAGGTCACCACAAAAGTTTTTGTTTGATTACCTGGGTATGCCAATTTTGTCGCTTACCCCCTTGTTCTGTCTGGCCATTCAATTAGTCTTGCAGGTTGTGAGTTGTCAACAGCTGGTGTGTGCATAAAGTGAATTTTCCATATTTATCTCAATTGCTAAGGTCTTTTATGATATTCCTCACGTTCTCGAAACTATAAAGGAAACACTCTGAGTACTCTTTCATTATTTTAGAAGGACCAGAGGGTGCTCTACCTCCAGCGAACCAACGCCTTGCTCTGGCAGCTGGCAATGAAGTGGTCACCTTCGTTCCTCAGCCCAGTGGTACGCCTGATGAAGTCACTCCACCGTCCACCGCCGGGTTCTCTCCTCCAATGGCACTCCTGCCCGTCCATTCTCAGCTCGAGGTTGTCCGGGAGAGCAGGACGACCTCAGCGCCCCAGAGTTCATCTGACGGCAGCACTCCGTCCTCTTCTTCCGCTCCTGGTCCTTCATCTGGCGCGGTAGGACCGTCGAGTGGACAAATCGTATTAGCTCCACCACACCACCATAGGAAAGTCTTCAAGCATAGACACAAGGTATGATCTGCCATGCTCAAACTTTCTGAACTACCAATTTAAACTCCTCGTGGTTCCTTGATGATATAGTTATTACTCAAGTGCTCGTACTGCCCAAGAAAATAAATCTGGGAAGGCTTTGATAAGAAACGAATTTATTTTCCCATTATTATGTCAGCTTCCTGCATTTTCGATTTATTTATTTATATTTTTTTCAGAATGGATCTTACCAGGTGGAGCTACCATCTCCCGACAATACCTTAGAGGCTAATGAGTCGATCATTTCTCTCCTGCTCAAACTCCATTCGCATCTGGCTGGAGTTCCCGATTCCTTTAATCCGGATGGTCCCGCTCCAGACCCCAACTGCCGTATTGGCGATGGCCCCTACTTCGTAGGAAATGTCCTCCACCGCATCATGGCCCTGGATTCTCTTTCCAAGTGAGTATTAACAATTATTTTGATCGCCTATATTATCTACTAGCTATTTCATTTTTTCGACCCTTCAGTTTTCAATATCAACTTACCCTCTTCTATGGCCTCGGTAATGTCATACATGTTAGTTAGTTCTCCAATATAGTGACGTGTAGGAAAACCCAGAGTGGCATGAGTCATCACCAACACGGACGAGGTGAGGAAGGGAAAGAACACGTCATCTGACGTCACCTCTTTTCCACTCTCCCCTCACCATAATAGCTTGAGTATAAAAGCCGTACTCAGGCGTCTTCCTACAAGCATTCGTACCTAGTCAATCCGACTTATCATTTCTTGTCTTACCTACAGCCCAGTTCCTCAGAGGGAACAGTTTGCCCCTTAACACGTTCAGACCGGCTGCTTCCACCCTGGATCCACGCGAAACCTTTGCTTGGTACGACTGCTTCCACGGTGGATCCATGAACTCATGATTCGGTGGATCCATGAACATTTTTCGAAACGCTCTGGATAGTTCATTTTCCCCCCAACAGGGCTCTTTTTGGTCTCAATCGCTTGGAAAGAACCCACCTTACCGTCCCAACCTTTCAGTTTCGGATATCAGTGCATGTTATCAGGCAAAAATGCCGGCTTCACATCAGTGCGACTGTTTTGCTGTGAAGTTCCAAAATTTTCCTAGGTCCTGGGGACAATCTGGGTTTTGAGTCCCGGTCTGAAGGTGTTAATGGCGCCGAACCTCTATCTCCTCTTAGGGACCTCTTCCGAACACTAGGCTTCATTAGGTAAATGCTCCGCTTCCCGCCGGTAGGTCTGGGTCCAGACACCGAGGTTTGGGGATAGAAAATTCAAGCACTTATCTGGACGGTCGACCATGAGGCGCCGCGGATGTAGTGCCAAAGCCGTAGGCTTAGGGATCAATCTCTCCATTGAGTAGGGTTCAGTTTCGAGGGCTAGTTTACAAATCAGCGCATCGAGAGGACCATCGCCCTCACTCGAATATACGCAGAACACAACAGCCTCAACTAACAAATTTCAATCATCAATCGGATACTTCCGTATTATGATGTTCCTACACATTTTTATGACTTCTTTCTTTTGTAGATAAGCCTTATTTATGTAAAACTGATCGTAAATGCCAATATCCTATTAATTTCTTGTTTCTCCAGAGAAAGCGTGATATCGACTAGGGAAAAACTATGGCCTCGCCACCCGGAGGAAGGTGAGAAAGAAAGACACGAACGGGAGGAGAGGGAAAGGACGGAAAGACGAAGAAAAGCCAAAGAAAGACAGCAAAAACTTATGGAGGAGTTCGCATCTAGGCAAAAACAATTCATGCAACGTACAATGGAAACAGGTTAGTTCGAATTCGAGTTGCGTGGTGTACAGATGCTTTGTTGAAGTTTAAGTATTTGAAAACAGATTCCACTGAAATTTGTGTCGTTGCTTCTTGGTGGTTGCTACTCACTTTTGCGTCATCGCTAGTTTCTCAATTTAGTTTTATTATTCAAGTTTTTCATCCCTATCAAATAATGTTCATTCAATGTGTCCAGTCAGGACTGTGCTCCCCTCACTACTACAAGCTCTTAGCCCTGATCGCTGTGGAGCCCTTGACGTTCCGAATAATGATTGAATCGTCAATGTCTATTCATGAGGTGCTATATTTTATTAGTTGTGTTATTGTAGTAACCTTAAAAGTTACGTTGTAATTTCCAGACGAGGAGAACATGGAATGGGACGGAACAGAAGCCACTGCCGCTGGCGGCGGAGGTTCTACCAGCCGCGGGATTTCACGTAGGAAGGAGTACGATTGTGTTATTTGTAGTCAAACATCCCCATCCACTGAGGAGAAACCAATGGGGCTCGCAGTTTTGGTAATTATCACCATTTATACGCTCTTAAATGAACTTGAAGGTTTCAGGAGTGGACCTGAATATTTGTACACTATCGAAAAGAGGTGAAGCCCGACGAAGTTGGGTGAGCGCACAAGCACGTTACTTCAAATGACGTGAAAATCACTTTCATGACAGATTCAATTCCCATCAGCAAAACGTCTGGAGGAAATTGAACGACAGTCACCGTCTCTAATTACTCCAATTCACCAACTCCGATCTTATACTAATATCCGTATCAAGTCTATGAGGTCTGTCATCTAGAGGCATTCAATGGATGGGTATCGATTAATCGGAATAGTTGATTATTTTGCTAAATAATCGATTTCGGTAGGGTTATACAGGGTGTAACGGTTAAGGTCGTACCACGGCCAGGGTTCGATTCTACAACTAATTTGTGACTTTTTTTGTCTTGTGACTTTTTTTCTTAACCCCCTTAAAATCGGACTTTTTTCACTTTTAGAATTTTTTTCGTATTTTCGACCTTACGCCATTAAAGCAACCATACCTCCCTTGTTTTTCAGTCAAAATTCAAATGTAATTATACCGTTGGAAAGAACGTTAAATTCTCTATCTCCTTAGTGTTGAATAAAACTTTTTAAAGAAGACTAAGATGTTGAAAAATGAGCCCGAATCGCAAAATCTCGGAAATTTCTCGTTTTTTCAAACGTTTGTAACATTAACTGAAACTGCCGGTTAAGTTCTCACTGCAACCCCAAAAGTTGACCCAAAATCTCAGCTTTCCAACGGTATGGTCATAAAATTGTTTACAGTGGACTAATGGTGTGAAATCCTCGTTCCCGTGCCAAAAAACGTGGATCTTCCAGTAAAAATCGACGTTTTTCGCGAAAATCGACATTTTTACCCTAAAATGAGTTAGGCAGCCATCTTTTCGAACTTTGTCTCACTGAGTCAAATAACACAAGACTTATCGAAAAAGCAGTCACTGATATCTTGTCCAATTCGCTTTTCGAAAATTATCTTAATTTCTGTTAATTTGTATGCCAATTTTTTTATTACTAGATCGGCCATGTTAAACGTTACTACCGTTGGCAATAAGGTCAAAGGTTTTTAATGTCCATCCTCCTCCCCACATCGCAAGTAATCAAACCACCCTGTTCATAATAACCTGTCTAAAACAAAATAGCAGTTCATAAAACTGGAAGATATCAATAACAAACATAAACCAATCTCATTACCAATCTCTGTATGAATGGGATAAGACTTTCAAGTAGATGGAAGACACAATTATTATTGAAGGAAGGATTCAATACTTACAATTGAAATCCTGTGAGCGAAATGTCATAAATCCCCTTTGTTAGTGACGCGCACAGAACACAAAACATGAACAGCGTAGTATGCCGGTTACATACCCTTGAAAACACGTTTTTGGAGGCTAAGCGCCTGTGTGGGAACCGCCGCTGGTATTCCCGTACAGCTTCACTGGCGTTTTGGTTTGTGAAACCATAAACCAGCAGCATATCGGCATACTCTTGATTGGAAAAAGTTGCCATGATACAAGTAGAGGTGTAGGCAGGTCACAAAATTTCCGAGATTTTACTATTCGGGCTCATTTTTTAACACCTTAGTCTTCTTTAAAAAGTTTTATTTAACACTAAGGAGATAGAGAATTTAACGTTCTTTCCAACGGTATAATTACATTTGAATTTTGACTGAAAAACAAGGGAGTTATGGTTGTTTTAATGGCGTAAGGTCGCAAATACGAAAAAAATCTTAAAATTGAAAAAAGTCTGAATTTAAGGGGGTTAATAAAAAAAGTCACAAGACAAAAAAAGTCACAAAGTAGTTGTAGAATCGAACCCTGGCCGGTGGTACAACCTTAACCGTTACACCCTGTATTAACAATACATATAGTCGATTATTTTGTAAGGATTAGTGAACTTCTTTCTTCACTACGATTTCATATTTCAAGATTGATGTATTTCTTCTTAATGAGGAAAACCACAATCACTTCGATCACAATCATATTTTTTCACGATTTTTTAGTCTGGATTCTGACCATTTTTCTTTGTATCCCTTTTTCGGTCGTCACTCAATTTATTTGTGCATATGTTGCCATTACAACTAGAATAGTTTTTTTTTGCCTCAAGATAGGACCTTCATCCCAGTGGGTTAAAAATTAGTTAACAAAGATATAAATTATTTCGGCTACTTCGATGTTCATTAGGGGTATTCATGGTCTGGGAGATTCGACGTCGAATCGTCGTATACCGTCGAATCTTCGAATCTGGAGATTCGACGAGAGTCAATGCGCATGCGCTCCGGCTCGTTCGATGATTCGATTTACGGGCTGAAGGCGTCGTAAGCCGAGATTCGACGTTGAAACACAAATGCGATCGTATCGGCAGTTGTACGAAGCAAACAACATAACATCAACAAACAGATCTCCTCGTCCTTTCTTTTCGAGTTTTTCTTTCAATAACACCTTTTTTCTTTTTCATTCCGTTGGAAGTGGGTTTTTTTTCGGTTAAAATTTAATGAGTGGAGCCACCCAAGCGACTAAGGAAAAACCAGACCATCTGATAGTCTGCTGGAGAAGGGGAAAAGTTGCTTGCTGGCATTAAAGCGAGCGTAGCACATTCTCCTTTCTAGCATGGAACAGGTTTCAGCCAGGAGCCAAGTACCAAAATGCGTTCAAAATTGTGTGACGGAAGTACCAAGGGTTTTCCTTTGAGACAAGACTCCTCGTCGGTACTTATTCAGAAGTCTGAAGCATGATCCTTTTTCAATCGTAGCCGTAGATTTTTTCGTCCGTGTGCTATAGGAACCTTGTAGTAGGATTTTATTAGGCACCTCTGGGGTACCCTTATTTTATAACTAAAAGGAAATTAATGAACACGCGGTTCTTTTGACACTGACTTGGTTATCGTCTGATGCCGCAATTCGATTTTCAACGTTTCAACATGGAAAAATGTGGGAGCTTCATGAAACCCTGGAGTTACCGTAGTTTCGATATACGACGATCAAATCAGACCATGAATACAGACATTCTTGTCTCGAGTGCGGGCGATGGTCCTCTCGATGCGCTGAATTGTTCATAGCCTAAATCCTACTCAACGGAGAGATTGATCCCTAAAAGCCTGTTGCTTCAGCACTTCATCTGCGGCGCCTCGCGGCTGATCGTATTGACGAGTGCGTCAAAATCTATCCAACAACCTCGGCGTCTGATGACAGACTCACCGGCGGGAGGCGGAACTTTTACCTAGTGAGGCCTACTGTTCTGAAGAGGTCCCTAAGGGGAGCTAGAGGTTCGGCGCCTTTATGGGGCAAACTGTTCCCTCTGCGGATCTGGGGGTGTAGGTAATACGAGAAATGATTAGTCGGATAGACGAGGTATGAATGCATGTAGGAAGACCCCTCAGTGTGGCTTATATACTCAAGTTAGTATTGTGAGGGGAGAGTGGAAAAAAGGTGACGTCAAGTGACGTGTTTTTTCCCTTCCTCACTTCACCCATGTTGGTGATGACTCATGCCTCCTTGGAGTTTTCCTACGCGTCTCTGTATTGGAGAACTACCGACTAGAAATGTAAGACATTACTAAGTACCAAAATGCGTTCAAAATTGTGTGACGGAAGTACCAAGGGTTTTCCTTTGAGACAAGACTCCTCATCGGTACTTATTCAGAAGTCTGAAGCATGATCCTTTTTCAATTGTAGCCATAAATTTTTTCGTCCGTGTGCTATAGGAACCGTGTAGTAGGATTTTATTAGGAACCTCTGGGGTACCCTCATTTTTTAACTAAAAGGAAATTGATGAACATGCGGTTCTTTTGACACTGACTTGGTTATCGTCTGATGCCGCAAGGAGCGCTACGCACAATGAGGAATTTCACCGAATTCTGTTTGCATTTTTCCTGAACAGTTAATGGTGTGGGATAGATGAAAATCGGGCTGATTTCGGAAAATAAGTCTCCTGTTATTTTTGGGAGACAATCAAAATTTTTGATTTCAAAACTAACCGGGAAAACGGACGTGAAGCGGGAATGCTCGCTGATTGGGCTGTTCGGATCGCCGTCTCCTCCCAGTGTTGCCCATTGGGACGACGGAATCGTGTTTTCTAAGAGAAAAATTTTTTGATTTCGAAATTTACTGTTTCGTGAAATTTTGCATCTGGGGACTATAGATTTCTCGATCTCAGCGCTTCAAGCGGCCATAAATGAACTATTCCAGGATGACGTCATTTTCCCGGTTTTTTTAAACATTCGTATTTTCTACACTGTTTTGTTTATTCGTAAATTAGGAAGTTCGGGCTGAAAGTTTGCCTTAGGAGGTTTTTCGAGGTGCTGAATCCGATTTTGGGGTCAAAAATAGGAAATTCCGACATGGTGAAATTCCTCATTCGATTTTCAACGTTTCAACATGGAAAAATGTGGGAGCCTCATGAAACCCTGGAGTTACCGCAGTTTCGATATACGACGATCTAATCAGACCATAATACACCTATTATCAATTGTGCTTCACCACACTGGAATTCATAGTATTGTCTTGGTTGTTCCACCGAACGCTTCGGAATTGCTTGCTTCTTCTTGTCATAAATGCTCATCGTGATGTCGCCCTATTCTTAAGGGAGATTTATTTCTACCCTATCGAAAATATAAGTAGTAAAATATAAGTTTGCTCAGAGACTAATTTATTCTAATTACAACTTCCAAATAAATAATGGTTCGTCATCAAAATATCACATTTAATTGGATCAATGGGGTTCCAGGTCCAAGCAACGTCCGTGCTAGGACATCGTCGAAAAACAGCCGAACCCTGTACTCTCCCAACGTCGGACGAGGAGCGCTTTACACTGCGAAGACACGACACTCAAGCTGCTGCGTTTGATCGCCAGGTGGAAGAACTCAGTCGACAGTTCGATCAGGTAAACACTGTCACGGTTTGTCACCTATCCCTCATCAATAGCTTTCAATATACCGACAATTCACATAACATCGTGAATCGATAATATTGGTATCCAGAAATACAACTGAATGGGAGGTGAAAAAAGGGGTATGAAATCCTATATATTTTTTTAATTCTTTAATCAAATCATTCGTTTATTTTGCAGCATAGTACAAATATATTCATTTGAATGCTACTCCCCTACTTGAGGAAAATCTTGTGCTTGGGGGAGGAGTTGAACAAAATTACATCATTATGGAATATACTTAAATATAGATACATAGTGCAGAAAACAGGTTGAAAATACATGAAAATAGCTCAGAAAGTTGAAGTTATAAGCAATTTTTTTATCGCTAGTTTGAATCCGTGTAGGGAGGTCGCTTCTCTCACCTGGGAGGGAAGCTCAGTGAAGAGCTTTGCTAATCAAGCTTTTTTGAGAAATAATAAGAGGCTGCAGAGTAGTCGTGCTCGCACCCCCCCCCCCCCCCCCAAGGCCACACCGCAGGACAGCACCGAGTGGACTAGGGCATAATAAAATTTTCTTAAATTCTCAAGAGTTAAGAAACCACGAACTACACAAGAGATTCCTGTCATTCTTCGTAGGCGACGACACAAAGTTGAGGTATGATCCTTCCAATTCAGGCATTGGTCCACCACTATTCCCAAGTACTTGACTGTACCAACTTGCTCAATTACTGGACAGGAACAAGAAACGCCTGCACATTCCTCTCTTTGGTGACATTTCAAAAACCCCAACGCAGGGACACCCGCCGAACGAAGAGAAAAACAGACAAACTTTGTTTTCGAAACGTTCAACTTGAAGCTATTCTTATTCAACCATTGAACGACCGTTTTCAAAGAATTTTCAGCCTTAAATACAACCTCCTCCCAAGTTTCTCCCCGGAACAACATGGCAGTATCGTCTCCAAAGCACACAATTTTTCCAGCAATATCTAGAGCAAGAAGGGAATTTATGTATTGAAAACACATTTACAAAACCTACCCTTCTCTTCCACCAGTAATTGATCCAACTGTGGAAGTTCACTCATTTTATACTTAACTTCATTTTTTGGTTCGGTCGGTACCTACTTGACTTCCTGATTTACGAGTATTGGTATTGAAGAAAGTTGGAAGTGAAAATTTTGTATGAAATTCTTGAAAACAAATTTATAGGAATTTGATTTCATCTCACCCCCCAGTTTTCTCCACCCCCATTACCATACGATTAATCAACTTGAATAGGCAGCACGTAGGTACTATTTAAATTTGGTTTCTGACTCGATTTTCGTTACATTACCAAAACTTTTTCAGATGTCATGGCTGGTATCAGTTAATCTCGGTTGGGAAGGAGGCGTTCACGTTCAGACCTGTGGCCACCACCTCCATCTCGATTGCCTCAAGTCTTATCTCTGCTCTTTACGAAGTCAGCAGAGACTGGCTTCCGAAAGGTCAGCGTAAGTCCATCTCTTCGTCACCGTTCTTCATCATTCCTAACCACCACCTTTAATCCTTTCTTGTTCCACAGTCATCATCTTCTCCACTCCTCTTAGTTCCTAGGGCCTTCATTATAATACCCGCCAGAAGAACTTTGGTAACGTATTTCGTACTTTTATAAAAACAACAAATTATATGATACGATTCTCTGTTTACCTACTTGAAAAGTATTCGGTATTTTCAATTGATAGATAAATATAGTATTTTTAAATCTTAGTTATAAGTAAATTAGTAAAAATAATACTTATTAGAAGGATACGAAAATAATGGATATTATTGAAACTGTCTCTAAGATTTGATTGTCAGAGTCTGTTGTGTGGCTTTTTGACAAAATTACGAGTTTCCCATCACTCATTATTTTGGTACCTTCCACGCTGATAGAAATGATCGAAAATTGTTCGGCACAAGAGGTCGAGTAGAACAGAGAGGAGTAGGACGATAAAACCCGTTCTAAGGGCAGCTTGCCAATTTTAATAAAGTGGTTGTTCTCTCTGGGTTTGACCAGTTTCCAGATCCAACGGGTTGGGACACTAGATGAAGTTGTGTATATTAATTTATATACACAAAATTACAAATTAAATTATATGTAATTTTCCAACAAATTATAGAAATATTCCTAACTACCCTATGTGAACACTCTGTTAACTTGACAGACATATATAGACAGAGTAGGGAGATTCAGACATGATCTTATCACCGTTATTCAGTAAAACGTGAACTTTATTTAACTGAACGCAGCTTCAATGTCTCTAAATCATGATTTTAAGAAGCCATTTTTATGTTCACGTTTTATTCTTACTATGTTTAATGAATCCTAACCTCTGACTAGTGGCTACTTTATCGTTCCCAATGCAGGTTTGTGTAATTTTCTTATTAATATGGCTTTTGTAGGGGTGAGTACGCGTGTCCTCTATGTCGTCAAATGGCCAACTCAGTTCTTCCTCTGCCCCCGCAATTGGGCGAAGCGGCCATCATGGTTCGGTCCCGTCCTGCCAACTTCACTTCAATCATACCCGACCTCACCGCTTTCCTCAAGGAGAACCCTCCTATCAACCAAGTAAGATTTCTTTCACCACTATTTTTGTTTTATCAATACAAACTAAAGGGTTTGAGAACATCAAAAGTCAACCGATAAAGTTAGACCAAGATTTTATTAAAACTAATCTCTCAATTACAAAACACGTCATTCCATCAAATACACAACAGCTGGTCATCACCATGGAAATCCGTGGCGGACAGCCCACAACATCCTCCCTCAAGATGGGAATATTCCTAGTCCACGTAAAGGGCCAGGTTTCTTGATGGGTCGTCCATAGCGGGAGGCCAGGTTCGTTCCTGAGTTCGTTTGAGAAGGTGATCGCAGTTGAGAATCCTGTGCTGATACTTGAGGGGGCCCGTCACTTAGGGTTCCAGTTGAAATAGGTGTGCCATCATCAGCCTGGAGGCCATCCCAATATGGAGCAGGGACGAGATGGATCCTGTTCCGTCGAATAGGTCTCTTGTCTGTCTCAACGAGGTATGATCGGGGGTCCTCCAGTTTCTTGAGAATACGTCCATGGCGTCTCAGGTCAGTGATCCATCACCTTCTCTCAGATATGCGAGATCTCTAGTTCCATGGCGTTTGTCGTAGTTGGCTTTATACTTGAGCTGGTATTTTTCCTCCTTTTCACGAAAATGGTTGTTACGCACCCAACCTCCTAGCGAGGGTGTAGGAACTGTCGTTCTCAGAGTCCTCTTGAACATGAGTTCAGATGGGCTTATTCCAGTCTCGAGAGGTGTGGTCCTATAGGAAAGCAGTGCCAGATCTAAATTGTCTTTGTTCTTCTTCAACAGGGTTTTAGCGGTTTTCACTGCCGCTTCAGCAGCCCCATTTGCTTGATGGTGGTGAGGGCTGCTTCGAAAGGTCAACAATCCCCATTCTTCTGAAAATTTTTTGAATTCTGAAGACTCCAAAGGGCTAAATTGCGTTCCACTGTCCGAATAGATTCGTTGAGGAATTCCAAATCTAGCAAACATTTTTTGCATGCTTGAACAACATCAGAGGCCCTTCATCCGATTCATCTCTACGACCTCGAAAAGTCGCGAGTAGTGGTCTGAGATTACGATGTACCATTTTTCTTCTTGTTTGAAAAGATCGATAGAAACATTTTGCCATGGATAATCAGGAATATCTCGAGGCATCAGAGGTTCATAGTGATTCGAAGAGTGCTAAATACAGATAGAGCACGATTTCACCTTTTTCTCAATTTCTTGGGATATTGCCAGGGACATGTGGCTCGTCTCCTCGTCTTTGTAATTCCTTGGTGTCCAGTGTGCAGTCGTTCAAGCATGTCAGCCCTCAGTTCTTGTGGGATTACCATACGGTTTCTTCTCAGTAATATCCCTTCAATGCAACTTAACTCATCCTTGACATTATAGAACCCTGCCAGCTCTGAAGGCATTTCTCGCTTGTTTGGCCATTCCCGAAGAATGTACTTTTTCAGTTGTGAGCAAACAGGATCTCTTAATTGAGAATTTTTCACCTTCATCACGTTTTCATCAGATGAAAAAATGTGGGCTAGATTTTACATTTTTTGACGCGGAACTAGATCTCAATTATGAGAAACTTTGATTGTTTTCTTGGAGATTTATGTCTCTCTGTCTATTTATGCACTTACTCACTTGATGATTTTTTCAGAATCAATCTGCTCTAATGGAAGCCATGTCTAAATCGATGGAAGACATGACCAATTCGACTTACCTAAAATACAAGCAGAAGTCTGGAACACGCAGACCCCAGACGCTCTTCTTGTTCGTATCTTCAATAGCACGAACTAATTTGGAAATCGAGATCGTTCAGCGAGGAGGTAGCTTGCTGGCGCGACCCCAACCTAACCCTCTTATTCCAAAGCGGTCTTGCATAGGTGAGCAAAGTGATAATAATGTATGATAATAGTATATTTTTATTATTCACTCACGAAACGCCCGTTGTAGTTACTGCAACAGTCCGGCTTACAATCCAACTTCGACTTACCATTTCCAAACTGAGATAACATCATTGCAAATTTTCCTGCGCAAGCTAGGATATATTTGAAAGCTTTCAATATTGGTGAATATTCTTGTTGAAATTCTGCCATCTACATCCATATTGAAAATGTAGATTGGTATAGCAAGAAATGGCCTCTTCACACTTGATAAGAGTAATTGATTCTAGTTGAAAAGGCATTGGTGAATGTACTTCTCAAAGCATTTCCATGTTATACTAAGTTCCATTTTTCTTGCAGTTCCATTGCTTCACGTACTGGCTGTTCACGCACGTTTGCTAGCGCATTGGCCATCTTGGGAGACGTGGCAGCAGTTGGCATCTCTGGATCCTGAACCATCCGCCTCGGGATCCACACCTCAGCAGCTCGTTGTCCCCTGGCCGCAGATAGAGGTGCCGCTACTGCTTAGAGACCCCTCCGCACTTCTCACGCAGTTCATTCTCCTCCTACCTCTTCATCTAGATCAAAGTGAGTTCACTCAGGGTGATCAACCATTGGGATTGAGGTCAATTATTCTAAACCTTAGTGTTTGCATCCCAAGTAGATAACATATTATCACGTCTTAACTTTCTGTTAACCTTGACTCTTGCTGAGCTGTTCCACCAGTTTTGTGACCTGAAACTGTAAAAAATATCAACCCATTGTGATAAGCTCAAAAGCAATTAATGGGGTGTGTTTATTGCTTTTGAGCTTATTAGCCGATTAATCAATTGAAAATTTGAGTGAAATACGTGCTTGATCTCTGTTTAACCCTTTACTTCGCAACGTCTAATATACTATACGTATGTATAAGTGATCAAATTTTAACATTATAGAAGCTTTTTCAGTTTGATCGTGTTTTAGAGGGCCAAGGGTACACTTCAAGGGAAAAAGTGAAACAAATCCCAATAGAAAAACTACCAAAATTTTAGATCATAAACTTTTTACGTCGATTGAGACTGCATAGTTGAATTGGTTACATTCACCTTTACTATATTATCTAATTGGTACGAGCAGCAAGTGAGAAGATATAATAATTGTACCTAGCGAGTAATTAATACTACTGATTCTTCCATTGTTTTATTTTATAGATTCTTTCTTCCCATTTGCTTTTTTACTTTTAATTTCATTGTGATTGAAACAGAACTAAATACATTTTATTCAATAACAATTCTCATTCATCGTTGCAGTTTACGATACATAAGTACTTACTAAACCACACGTGTTGAAAATCTGTTCAAATATCAACATTTTATAAGCATTTTTCAATTTAACATGTTTTTGGAGGGTCTAAAGTACACTTTAGGGGGGGGGGGGATTTGAAAGAATAGCCATGAGGGTACTTCTGCCAAGTACAGGGTTAAAAATAAAACGTTAAAATTATAAATTTCTTACCATAAGTATGGATTTATAGAAACTATCTTTAAGTAAACAACCATCTCAGGTTGAATATTCATCCAACTGCCATTCCTGGCGTCACAGACATCATCTGTTGTCAAGCAAAGGGAAGATCAGAATTGGTCACCCGCTTAAGTGGAGTGGGGTTCACCAACGACCCAACCCGGAAAATTATCGAGATCTTTGATACCACTCTCGAGCGGTCACCAATTCTGATAATCTCCCGGGCCAACTGGCCATAACTTGGTTGATCTCGCGGGAACCGGTTCATTAAACCAGCTAATGGCCGTTAGCTAACTACCTTTATCCTTTTTAGTATCATTATTAACCCTAATTGGACCATGGTGTCACCAGTGTCATCGAAAACATCTTGGGAACTCCACAGCTGTCCAAGATGTCACTAAATTAACCAGATTTAAATTGTGATTAAAAAATTAACGGATAGAGCTGAATTTTTTTAACCATTTAAAAAAATAGAAGTCAAAAAATTATATTTGGACTAAAAATTAGTTCATTGATTTCTTTGGAAAGTTTTGTCATAACTCTATTTTGAGACTTATAATTGCCCACAAATAATGGGGAATTTGCCTCACAATTTTTTTTTTTCGAATGAGGGTTTATTTTTATGGAATAAAACCATAGTGAGCTGCTCGAAAACGCATCCAAAAAATTTAGAGAATTTAAGGAAGATGGAAATTTTAAATGTGGTGGCAATGTGTAAGAGGCAGCCATGTTTGAAACGTAACGGATATTCTACCAATCTGACTTCAAAGGAGGTTCTGTGGCGCTTTCCACAGAAGCGGAACATACACGAACTTTTAGCTTACAAGTAGTGTGCACAAGAGTGCGCCGCGAACTGGCAGGAAGAACCCAGACACAAAAGTGACCAAGAGAAACAATATTACTCACTTTTTTACAATACGATTCTACCTACTAGTTTATCAAGCATTATTAGTCTTCATCTTCTCTTATTTAGTTTCAAGATTTGAATCACATTATTCGAGTAGCCATTTCACTGGATCATTTTGTGTGGCGGTGCTAGAACTCTGTCTGTTGTCGGAGTTGTTTTCGCGTCGTTTTTTTCTCGTATGACGTCAACAATATTCCTCGATTTTCGCGGTGTTTTGTAACAGAGGCTTCACTTGTTTAGGCATTTTCTCCTACGGTAATTTTTTCCCCTTGGTTATTCCTAGTGTTAAACGTTATTCTAGGGCCCTATTATAGGATTTGACTTGAAATTCCAGAATCTAAAATTGAGGCAAATTCCCCATTGTGCTCTATTTTCCATTAAATTTAAAATTTCGATTTTATTTTGGTTACTCTGGTGACACCTTGGAACAGCCGTAGAGTTCCAGTGATGTTTTCGGTGATGCTAGTGATACCATGGTCCAATGGGGAATTTGCCTCACATTTTTTATTTATTTATTTTTTTTCGAAAGAGGGTTCACTGATATGTAAGAAAACCATAGTGTGCTGCTCGAAAAAGCATCCAAAAAAATTAGAGAATTTAAGGATGGGGGCATGGGGTTGCAACGTAACAGAATTTCTGACCAATCTGACTTCATAGAAGGAGCTATCTCTGCCCCTCTGAGGTAGCGCTACCTCTGGAAATGCATATGAAACTGTAGCTTACGTGATCGAATACAGAAGCGCGCGACTGGGGACGACAAAAAACCTGGACGTGCAAGTGACCAAAAGAAGCAATTTTACTCACTCTTTTTACAATCCGATTCTACTTATTAGTTTGTCAAGCTTTATTAGTCTTTATCCTTTCTTATTTAGTTTCTACATTAAGTTAGTTTCGTTATTTGAATTTGAAAGGGCGTTTAGAACTCTACCTGTTGTTGATCTGTGGTACTATTCGGAGTTCAACGCCTGAGCGCTCAGTATGTGAATCTGGTCACTTTTCACGTCGTTTTTTTTTCGTGTGACGTGAACGATATTCCCCGATTTTTGCGGTGTTTTTTGACAGATACTTCGCTTGTTAGGCATTTTATTCTATGGTAATTTTTTTTCCTTGGGTACTCCTGGTGTTAAACGTTATTCTAGGGCCCTATTATAGAATTTGACTTGAAATTCCAGAATCTAAAATTGAGGCGAATTCCCCATTAGGGTTAAGTGGCTTTATTTAGCATGCGAGATTTATTATAATCATGTAAATTCACTTTGTAAATTATTTTATGGTATTCTGTTTTTATACAATCCTATACATGTTTTGGTCTTTTTTTAGCGTATTTCACCTGCGTCACGAAGCTTCTATACAACCTCCTGTACTTCCAAGTAGTCATCCAAACGTCATGTCAGATGTCTGAAGGCGAGAGGTCATACTGGCGATCGGAAGGCGCCGCCACCACCTCGGGCACTCCTGGTGGCCAAATCTACAATCTCAGGTCTCTCGAAGAAACCATGTCTCGCGTAATCATGTCCCTCGACCCCACTCAGTTGTATCCGGAAGACGACACGTGGGAAGGCTCACCACCCACTTCTGAACGCACGGATAAACAGTTCCTAGAAAAACAAGTTAGTATTGGTGTGATTATTATATGTGAATCGGCATTTTCAAAATCTATTTAAAATAGGTAGCTTAATCGTAGTTTCTTTTATCGTTCTAGTTGCACTATTGGTTCCATCATTGCACTAAATCGTACGAGTAACCGTTCTAACCTTAACTAATTCCTGTTACTTAAAACTCTCCTAGCTGACCCCGAATCGACGACAACGCCTCTTCCCTCCCCATGATTAAACTTTCTCGCGTTTTCCTACAAAAATGTCTTAAACGCAGGTTCAATATGTAGTGGCCAATATACTTAAAACACCTAATTTTCATAAGTTTTTAGACCACTTCATGATCAGCAAAAATTATATAGATCAACCCAACACAACACACTACGTTAACTGATAGAGTGGAGTCAGCCGTAAATTCAATTCCTTCTTTGCAGAGCTTTCGGTAAATATGTTACCTTCTTCTGGGCTCGAAGGACGTTTTACTTAGTGAGCATACCAAGCGTCAACAAGAGATGTTGGAGAAACCATCATAATTATTGAAGAAAAAAAATGCTAGGGTATTGAATGAAGAAATGAACTGTGGAATATCAACTCCACTCTTACCAGCTCTTTCCATATGTTCTAATTTAACCAGTTCGTATATTTATCGATTTGTCGATATCGTTGAAATATAAAAGTGATGAGTTTTTGCTAGTGCAAGGGACGTGTTCTGATTTCGTAGAATTTTGAGTAGACAGGAATATTTTTTTTAAAATAGGCATTTTGAAGTATTCTGTCTTAGGGAAAAAGTTTCATAGGTACGAGTTTTCGAAAATTAACCAAACATCAGCTTTCGGAGAACATTTAGACTAGTATGATAATTTAATTAAGTATAAAGAGTATCACAGCTTGCAGAAAGCTTGTGCTTTTTCAACCATTTCAGGTTGAGTTTTCGTCCGACCGCCATTTCTGGCGTCGCGTCGCAGAGATCATCATCTGTCTTCCAAAGGGAAGATAGGCTCTGAGTGTATTAGGTGTGTTTTTACTCACTTGTGGATGTTGTGAAGCGCGTCCAGTAACATTGCATGCAAAGAGGGGCGTCAGGGTGGGGAGCTCACTACTGGCTGGGGAGTACTGACTGCATGTAGATTGCACCGCTCGACTAGCAATGTTTCTCAACTAACGCGATGACATTACCCAACAATCTGTCCACCACTGAAGATAATGTACTTTATAGCTTTAGGTTGAGGATGTTTGGCAAGTTGTTCAGAAGGGAAGCTGAACAGGGAGTGATCTAGGGCCAATGGGAAGAGCTAGGGCTCTCCCCTATCCACGGGTTTTTCTTTGCAAGGCCTGTGGGAAATCTCATGGAAGGAAGATTGAAGTAGTTACCTAACAGTTTCTAGCAGACATTGGTTGTATTGGGTGGTGGGCGGGCACTCCAGGTGGTGTTTGGTGCTACCACTTTCAGTCGTCATCCTCTATGCTTTACAGTCGTGCGTTGCGTTTTACTGGCCTGGTCCCTTCAGGGAAAAAGGCCTGAGAGTTCCAG
This sequence comes from Apolygus lucorum, assembly GCA_009739505.2. Classification (NCBI taxonomy): domain Eukaryota; kingdom Metazoa; phylum Arthropoda; class Insecta; order Hemiptera; family Miridae; genus Apolygus; species Apolygus lucorum. The sequence continues at coordinate 28,423,782 of CM019180.2, forward strand.
CTCACATTATAGGTACGTGCACACTAGAGGAATCGCATCGGGTCGCAGCAGACCAAGGGAATAAAACGCCTTGAGAGATGCGCTCCACCCCGACTGTAGTGTGCACACCTCCGTTTAAATGCCACTAAACTGATCCAGTCGCATTTTTGCGATGTGATGCGATGCGACCCGCCCTAGTGTGCGCTTAGCTTATAAATGCAGATTTAAAAAAAAATGAACTCCCCTGAAAGACGCAGGGGCACGCCATAAACAAAAATAAATAAATAAATCAAATATAATGGGGAGGACGTCCAGGACTCACCCGACGCCGGCCCTAGGGATGAGGGAAGATGAGGAAGTTGGGGGTGGGAGAGAGGGATGAAGGGAAGTGCCTCTATAAAACGACCACCAGTTCAAATATGAGCCGAGCAAGACACGGGTGGTGGTACCACGGTGTACGCCTACTGAGATGCCCAACTCGCGCAACTCCGTGGCACTTTTCCCGCGCCACGACAAGGTTGCAGCCATCACCCTGATGTTGTTGGGTGCCACTCCTTTTAGCTTCAAAACCGCTTGACGTAAATCATCTCTATCATACTATCTTATCTTAGCCTGCTAAGTCTGCTCCATGTCCAAGCTGCCATTGACAACTTGGACATCCAGGATAATGCAAGACAGGTCGGGCTTGACGGCAACGATGTCGGGCTTCTTACCCTGGTCACTTGGCATCTGATACAATCTCTCTCTCTCTCTCTCTCAACATCCCAGCCGCTAGATGACAAAGCACCTGCTATCTGCTTGGCGACCGCATCATGACGTAGAATGCGGCCCCCATGAGTCCGTGGACACTGCTGCACTACATGATACAGAAAAATTTGAATTTATTAAGTGAAGTATATCGAGCTTTTATTAAATGAAAAATGGGAACAATGCGCACAAGACCACGTTTTGATAAGACCTACTCTGAACTAATAAGACCAGTTCAGATTCAATCCAATCTCCACAACTAATAATGGTAGGTTGATAATCAAGATAAGTATAATGGTTGGGTTGTTACAATATATTTATTGCAATTATTTTCAGATCCAAACGCTGTGCCTGCCGTTCCTTCGGGTCGCTGCACTTCTCCGACACCACATGTACGACGAACCGCTGCCTGAAATCGATTCAGCTGATTCTGAATTCGTTCGACTCGTCTACTACCTGGAACTCGTTACAGAAGGAATGTCGTGGGATAGGTGAGCGGTCCTAATCTAATTAAGAATCTTTTACACCCCATTTTACAATGTTCTCTTCAGGATAGTTAGCAAACAAAATCGTCAAAAAGTCAACTTTAAAAAAAAAAATAGTTTGTTAAAATACGTTACGCTGGGAATGAATTGAAAAAAAAGATAAAAATCAAGGGGAAGTGGGTAAAAAAAAATTTAGTGAAAATAGAGCGGTGAGCTCTGCAAGGGAAAATAGTGGACCACTGTTTCGTATGAAAGATCAATCGTCACCTCCTTTTTCAGCATTTATTTCCTCGAGTCTCCTCGCTGCTTTCGCTTTCTTCATTCTTCCTTCTTATGTAAATTCTTGAACCATTTGGTTTAGGGTTTCTAAAAGGAGAGGCGTAAGTCTTGCTTGATGAGGGCACTGGTGAATCGACAAGAATGACTTTCATTGTCAACTTCAAGTATTTCAATCCGATAATATCTTCGTGGTGGCTATTTCATTTCTCACCAAGAGGATGACGAAGATTCTGATTGTTGGAATTCTGATTTCGTAACTGAACCCTCTTCTCACGCTGATTTTCAAAATAAAATCGCGTTTTATACCCATCCAATTGTATACATCATTTGACCAATCATTATTGCTTCCGAGTCTACCAAGGTAGCGGAAGCTTTGTTTTCACTTTTCAAGGACAAAAAAAAAAAGTTCTCCAAAATCAAAATTTTCACTCGCGTTTTGCGTTTTAGACCTTTCTGAACAATTTTGGTTCCGTGTCTGTCTGTCTGTCCGTCTGTCATCAATTCCTTGTAACGCGCATAACTATACGAAGTTATTGTCCGATTTCGATGAAATTTTCAGGGATTGTGCGGGTTGGTGTGTAGACGGTCCCCTATGAAAATCATCATCCTCGGACTGATACAAGCGACTGCGCATGCGCAAACGTGAATTCCATGTAACGGCCATAACTTCCACATTTTCGACTCGATTTCAATGAAATTTTCAGGGATGTTACAGATTAGTATCTAGATGGTCCCCTATGAAAATCTTCCCCTTCGGATCGATAGTAGCTACTGCGCATGCGCAAACGTGAATTTCCTTCTAACGACCATAACTTCCACATTTTCCACTCGATTTCTATGAAATTTTCAAGGATGTTACAGATTAGTATTTAGATGGTCCCCTATGAAAATCTTCCCCTTCGGATCGATAGTAGCTACTGCGCATGCGCAAACGTGAATTTCCTTCTAACGGCCATAACTTCCACATTTTCAATTCGATTTCAATGCATTTTTCAGGGATGTTACAAATTAGTATTTAGATGGTCCCCTATGAAAATCACCACCTTCGGACTGATAGTAGCCACTGCGCATGCGCAAACGTGAATTTCCTGGTAACGTCCATGACTTCTACATTTTCCATCCGATTTCAATGAAATTTTCAGGGATGTTACAGAGTAGTGTTTAGATGGTCCCCTATGAAAATCATAGAGAATTGTTTTTCATAGAGGGATTCATTCATAGAGGGATGGTCTCCTGTGAGAATCTCAAATCTTATACATGACAAGGCTTCAATAGCTCAGAGGACAGAGTCTTGATTTGTGCTCCAGGGATCGCGGGTTCGAATCCCAGCCGAGGCTAAGAATTTATTGATCCAATCACATACATCTACTCACTTAATTTTTCATCCGAATTTGATGAAATTTTCTAGGATTGTCCAGATTAGCGTGTAGATGGTCCCCTATGAGGGTAGTGAAAGGTACTTAGAGATTGGTGTTTTGAGATTAACTACTATGCATCGGATCATCTATACAATCGGGTTATGGATACGAGGAAGCTATGTGCCACACCCACTTGGCAGACGTTTTTTTGTCTTAATGTTCGTGAGGTCCAGCCGGAACTTTTTGACCGCGGGTTCCGAGATTTTTCAATTACAACGGCAAGTGTACCAAATTAATCCTACGGTTCAAAAATGGTATTTTTCTTCAATGTTCCTAATCGTCTGCATTTCCTCCAAGTTGATATAACGAAATTTCCTTGGTCTAAGTTTTGGAATACTTTATTTCTAACAAAAAAAAAAATTGAGCCGAAAGGTTGAGTAGAACCTGAGATTTAGGGACATGGAGGTTACGGGATTTCATCACTCCCGAGAAATTTTCAACTACCCTTAAAGGGTCCCACGGTTACTAGACTACACGGTCACGAGCCGAGAGGCCTGGGACGATGACGTCACCAGCCACCCATGAATTTTTCTTCTGCTTTTTTATTATCGTTTGAGATAAGTTTGATCCCACATTTATCGTAAATAATTTACGATACAGTAAATAAAATTAAATAAATCGTAAATAATTTACGATTACAACAATTATTGTTGAGAGGGTCTAGTAAAAGTGCCTAAATGATACCTTATAAAAAGTTATTTGGACGGGAGAGTTAGTGGTTTATACAGAGAAAAGTGAAGTGAGCTTATATATATGTCCTGAGTACGGGAGAAAATCATTAAAAAAAGTATGATTTTCAGGGAAAATCTTTTTAAAAAATTCGATTTTTGGGGAAATCATAGAAAAAATTATGAAATCGTATTCAAAATACGAATACGGGTGAAAATCGTATTCAAAGTGTGAATACGATTGTATTCGTATTCATATTCATACCTGTATTCGTATTCATAATCATAAAATCGCAGATGTGATTTGTATTCATAATCGTATTTATAATAAGAATTCGCCCATCTCTGGTTCGTGACCCCTACCTTGTAAGTCTATCACCCTTGGGTCTACCCAAGTTGTGATCAAGAGGTCTGCTGAAATCTATTCAACTTTTGTGGGAGACAATCGGCACTCTCCGGAACACCCTTGTCAGAGAAACTTCTACTGATGAACGGTTGTAAAACAAAAAGCCTAAAGTTTGTAATTGATAGGTTAAAGATTGCCTTTAAGGTCGGTAGTTGTCAAATTGGTTCCTAATCGTGTACTTCCGTGTAATATTGTACACAATTTCAACAATTAATCACCAAATAAGGCGCTCTATATTTTAATGAATTTCACAACAAAACTATTTGCCACACCCATACTGAAACATATTTTCAGCATTGGTTTGTAGTTTAGTTTCTATCTATTTATGGAACTTTTTTTTTAAAGGTTCAACGCAGCTGTGGCGCTCTCATGGCCATCGCGAACGGCGGTCAACGAATGGCTGCTGAATCTGGGCGAGTTCATCAACAGGAGTCAAATAGCGGCGCGCGGTCTTCTCTCCGACCAGCACGTCATCTGGCACCAACCTTCTCTTCTTTCTTTACCTCTTCTCTACGATAGAATCTTCCAGGTAATTCTACCGAAGTGTAATCTTACTAACTTCATCCACGTTTCAATTTGATCTCGAAGCGCTCATAAGATGGTGTTAGTGTAATGACACATTATGCGGCTCCAGTTTGCGGTTCTCTGCAGCAGCAAAACTGCAGCGAAAAACCGCGTTTGGAGCTACATGACACATAATGCAGAAAACCGCAATGGGGTTGTAGTTTGGCGGGTGGGGCGAATCGCGAGATACGTCTCTTTCCATCCGATTTCGATAAAATTTTCAGCGATCATAATATGATCATAATATGCCAATCCATATTATGGATTGGCTTGTAGATGGTCACCGTTTAAAATCATTGCCCCCAGACTGATAGTAGCAGCTGCGCATGCGCAAACGTGTATTTCCTTGTAACAGCCATAATTTCCATCTGATTTCGATAAAAATTTCAGTGTTAATGCTGATTGGGGAGTAGATGGCCCCCTTTTAAAATCACGGCCCCCAAATTAACAGTAACCTCTGCGCATGCGCAAACGTGAATTCCTTGAAACGACCATAACTTCTACATTCTCCCCACCCACCATGGCGGCGTCCCGATACTAGACCGCCATCGCCAGAATGAGCAGCCACAAAATAGGACCACCCATCCCAACGACAAAGGCCAGCAACATCGCAAAAGCGAATTCGAGAGCCGCCGCCCGCGGCCAACCGAGCGCCCCCACCCAAACAATAAATAAATATGAAAATTATTCACTTAAACAATCACTCAATAAATTACAGACACACTAGCACACACATACAAGCTCACAATTTACAACTAAGTTACAAAAAAGAACATTGAAGAGGGACAAAAGTGTATCACAAAATATATCACAGTAGTCTGTACAGAGTACTTTTAAAAAACATTCCTCTGCCAGCATTACATAACAATTACAAAGAAAACAAAACATAGGGTAAGCAATCACCATGTCATTAAATCCTCAAGTACTACGTATATAAAATTCCTTGATTCGTCTAATAATATTACTATTTACATGAGAGAGCTTCCTTATCACATACTATAAAATCATTCATATTATAAAACGCTTGTTGACATAGAAATGCTTTCAATTTCGCTCTCAGTTTTCCATAATCTAATTCCATACAATTAGGCGGCAAGCAGTTAAATAATTGTATTCCCCAATAATTCTGAGCATTATCGCATCTTTTTATTCTATTTCTTTTGATTTCCAGTAAATAAGACCCTCTGGTAGTGTGATAATGGATTTCATTTCTGATTTGATATTCATTAAAATGTTTCTTAATGTAGCATATATTTTCATGTACGAGAATGTACATTGACGGCAATGTAAGAATCTTTATATTCGAGATCAGCTAAAATTCCCAAGTCCTGTTTCAATATCCTCATCAGTTGGTCCTGAAAAGGCAGTTTTTTATACGCTACCTCTTTTTCTCCCATTTATTTAGGCTCCTTGAAGCTTCTAATTGTCGTTGAGTTAATTTTCAAAACAACTTTATATTGACAATGAAGAAGTTACTTTGAATGTTGCAAACACAAGATAATAGTATGAGTGATTTTGAGAATTCCGCCGTGGCAATGTGGTTCCCAGTCGTGGAAATTGAATCCTAGCTTCTTCATATTGATGATTTCATTGAAGTTGGTTCACTCACCATCTTTAGAGTCTTGTTACGATACAATACCTATGGAAGTGTTAGATTCACGGTTATGTTTCTGATTGTTTTCTGACCTGCGATCATAACATAATTGTGAATCACATACAATTTCTTCTTACTATTGAGTTGGTGGTAGTTTACATCATTTTGACTTATAACGTGATGAATGTCCAGTTTCCTTTGAAAGAAGTTCCAGTATTGCTCCTAATTTTTATCAATGAGGAATTTCACCATGTCGGAATTTCATATTTTTGAACCTTCCAAATTTACAAATAAACAAAACAGTGTAAAAATATGAACGTTTAAAAAACCCAGGAGGAAGATGTCAACCAGCAATAGTTCATGCACGGCCACTTGAAGCGCTGAGATCGTGAAATCTCACTTCGTAAAGTCCTCGGAGGCAACATTTCACAAAACCAGTAAAGATCAAAATCGAAGAACTGAAGAGAAAAAATAGAAAAAGCAAGATGGAGATATGTAGGTTCCCCTGTTTTTGTTTGATAACTTTCCTCTCGGATAACACGATTTCGTCGTTCCATCAGGTAACAACGGGAGGGGACGGTGATTTGAACAGCCAATCAGCGAGCGTTTCCGCTTCACGGTGAAGACGTTCGTTTTCCCGGTTATTTTTTGGAATCATAAATTTTGAATGTCTCCCAAAAATAACGGGAGACTTATTTTCCAAAATCAACCCAATTTTCATCTGTTGTGTAGTGACACGTATTGAAAAAGGTGAAGAAGAAGTATTTTATGTAACTGATAGCATTGATAAAGTGAAATTCGAAAACACGTAAAAAAAACCAGCCAGGCAAGTATAAAAGCCCTTCAAAATCCCATTACTACCTCAAAACTGGTATGGGAAACGAAAAGGCAAACAAATAATCTGTTTTTAGGAAATAATAAAATTTCTATAAAATGGATACCCGGACATTCCAATCAGCCCGGAAATGAATATGCCGACAACCTTGCCAAAAAGGGTTCAAGAAATAATTTCATTGGACCCTCACCAGTGATCGGCATTTCGAAGAATGCTTGTAAAGAAAAGGTTAAAAAATGTCCCAAGACCTTAATATACTATGGTCTAAAGAAACTGATAGATACAGACAGACCAGAATGCTCATCACCTCGTATGATGCAAAACAGGCTCTATGGTTGACCTCAAAAAGTCGAAACACCATCAGGCTAATGATAGGCATTCTAACGGGACATTACGACTTCCGAAGAATGCTGAATATCATGGACAGTCGTATTTCATCAATGTGTCCATACGAACAAGAAGAAGACACAGCTGAACACTTCTTGTGCAGATGTGACCGATTCTAGAGATTCAGAACAGAAGCATTTGGTGACCACATAGTGGAGCGCGCATCTTTGCGTCTAGTTTCGTGGAAACGCAAAAAGAAATTTGCTTATCTCAGCAAAAGATTTACAAACTCTGAAGTGGGGTAGCCGGCGGAATCCTCTTTTAACATAAAGGGGCCTCGAAAGAGGGAGAGTATAAGCCATCAGAGCCTGAAACTCTTTTCCAATGGCAACCCCAAGCAGTGAGTGAGTGAGAGTGAGCGTAAAAAAAACCCGCGAAAATGTTATCCAAAAGCCTCAAATTAGGCAGGATTTAACATCATCTCTCCCACGCCATTAACTATTGAGGAAAAATTCAAACGGAATTCGGTGAAATTCCTCATTTTTTTGCTTGGGTCTTCCTAACATGCTACAATGAAATTACTGTTTTTGATTCTTTCCACAGTACTACCATCGCCGACAGTGCACCCAATGCCAGTCCGTTCCCCGAGAAACGTCCATCTGCCTGCTGTGTGGTACGCTGGTCTGTTTGAAGGAGGTCTGCTGCAAGCAGCTTTCCGTCTGCGAAGCTGTGCAGCATTCGATCGACTGCGGTGCTGGAACCGCTGTGTACCTCGTCGTCACCTCATCCTACGTCATCGTCGTCAGAGGGAAACGGGCTTGCCTGTGGGGCTCAGTTTACTTGGATAGCTTCGGGGAGGAGGATAGAGAACTTAAGTAAGTTGAGACAACGCTTATTCAACTAGTGGGTATCTAAAACTTGGTACGCTCAATGGCTGCAACCATGGTGTAGTATCATGACCGCAAAACTTGGGATACGTATCGATGTACATTATGGTAACAAAACTCTCAAAATCGTCGCTTCAAAATCCCATCAGTATTTTCAAACTAGTGTGAGAAACAACAATCTTTTTTTGAGGAACCAATCGAATTTCCATAAAAACATACCAGTACATACCTACCAGCTCGGGACCAGAAACGCCGACAGAAGTAACAAAACAGGGTTCGATAAAATCATTTCTTGGACCAGCAATAAGCAAAGGATGCATGAAAAAAAGGCCTGGGAATCCCATGACCTTAACATGCCCTTGAGGAAGCGATTGGTATACTCACCAGAATGCTTACCGCCTCTTTTGACCCTGAACACGCCATGTGTTTGCTTTATTATTTTTCTATATAGATCACTCGTCTGCAATGAACTCGGCTTTGCCACTGTCACCACCTGCCTACCACGTACCTACAGCGATCCCATTTTGGTCAGCTAAAATTTGAACAGAGATTAGGCCTCTTTTGCGATTCACACTCGTGTTTCTGATTTATCTTCCGTCAAACCGTTAAGTTCCTCGTAGAGAGCGAACGGTTTGCCATACAGGGCTCCGCGTGGTCTCTAAAAATTCAATACCATCTTAAATTGATGGCAAAACTATACAATTATATCGACATTTTTTGAGCTATAGCGTTTTCAAAATTTCAATCCTACCTCAACCTACCTCCTACATCAACCAAAAGCTTCGGGGCACAAATAGATCCCTAATGGGATATAACATAACATATAACAAATTTCATCAAAAGTGGTCCATATGAACTAAGGAAAGTGCTGCGTACGGCCGGCCAAATTTTTATTCGATTTTTGGATTCTACGTTCCTTGAAACGTAAACCATCAAATTTTGAGGGGGTGTTAAACTTTTTTTTTCTTGGTCGATTCCAAAGGTTCATTATCTAATTATATAAAACGCCAACCGTACGTACGTACGTATGCACGGAGGGGTCGTGGCAGAGGGAGAGTTGTAAGCTGGAGGGGTTGGGGGCGGGAGGAGTCGGAGGGAGTTGGTGGCGGGAGGAGAGTCGGAGGAAATAGTCTTTGCCTGCTTTTAGTAGGCTTTTCAGCTAGTTGAAAATAATAAACCAAAATGCTCTTCAAATTCGAGGCTCCCATGCCGCTACAAATGTTATGGTTGATAAGGGTGAGGGAGGGGGGAGACCACGGTTTCTTGCCTAAAATACTAAGTAAATAGAAAGAAACATTTTTATCGCTTACCAACTGGTTTAAATTGACCTAATGTTTATCCAATGGGACGCCCCCTGGAATGCATCACTTAAAAATATATTTAGGTGATAACGCTGATAACCCATCCCAAAACCTTCTTCCATGGTCTCTCAGAATCTCGGAAACCACCTCTGGGGCGGGTGTGTTCATACCAAGCCTCGGGATATATAATTCCTATAGCTTGGACAAATGTGCAACAGTATTCCAAACAGAAATTTTTGCAATTAACGAATGTAGCATGACATTATCAAACCTTGGTATCAGCAATAAGAAAATAAACATCTATACTGACAGCCAAGCAAGCATAAAAGCCCTTCAAAATCCCATCACCACTTCAAAACTGGTGTGGGAAACAAAAAAGTCTATAAATAATCTGTTTCTTGGAAATAACAAAATTTCCATAAAATGGATACCCGGGCATACCAACCAGGTTGGAAACGAACAAGCCGATTTTTTGGCAAAAGAGGGTTCGAAAAAAGGGTTCATAGGACCCTCGCCAGCAATTGGCATTTCGAAAAACGCCTGCAAAGAAAAGGTCAAAAAATGGGAAGCCCAAGATCTTAATATACTCTGGTCTAAAGAAACTGATAGATACAGACAGACCAGAATGCTCATCACCTCATACGATCCTAAACAAGCCCTATGGCTAACTTCCATAAGTCGAAACACCATCAGACTAATGATAGGCATTCTAACGGGGCATTATGACTTCCGTAGGATGCTAAACATCATGGACAACAGAATTTCACCAATGTGTTCTTGCGAACAAGAAGCTGACTCCGCTGAGCACTTTTTATGTAGATGCGACCGCTTCTGGAGGTCCAGAACTGAAGCATTGGGTCACCACATCGTGAAACGTGCATCCCTACGAGAAATTTCCTGGAAAAGGATAAAAACATTCGCAGATCTCAGCGGAAGATTTACTGACTCCAACGTGGAGTAGCCGGCGGAATCCTCTTTTTTAAATAAAGGGGCCTCGCAAGAAGGGGAGTATAAGCCATCGGAGCCTGAAACTAGCTTCCAATGGCAACCCCAGGCAGTGAGTGATGGTCTCTCAGAGAAGGATCAAGGACAAGATTGGCGACAAGACTATCCTTTCTATTACAAAAATCTTGTAAGAATTGGGAAACCTAGGTTCCCCGTGACCACTTTAGGGTTGAATTTCCTGTTAGATACGCATATAAAATAATTCTCAACGCCTATATCGGTCATTTGGCCGACTGTGCGTCGAAATTGAACGTCAACTAATAATTTTGGAACGATCCGTGGTCGAGTGGGTATCTGGGTAGACAATTCAACACGAGCGAGAGGGGAATCGGTTTGGAACTGTTTTGATCTGTATTGATCGTCCATCTTTTTTCCAAGAATAATGAGGTCGCTTGCCACTTACAAAAATCCTCCTTCCACATATATTTTGCACTCCTTGCACTAAAAGAATTTCGTAAGAGGGACTGGTCTACTTTTGTGCTCTCCTTATTGGAGTTGGCGATCGGCGTTGACATCCCCTTATCAACCGTCTCATGACATCACCCCCCATGACGATTCGAGCACGTCCTCGAGTGCTCCATAGTATAGCTGGGTTGCTTCGCCCTCGGCTGAATAATAGGCATCTTGACAGAGGAGCCAGGGTGTACAGTCTCGGGTCCTGGGCATTTCCATTCAATTTAGCTGATAGTGATTGTAAGGGGGAAGAGGGTGACAGACACTCACTCTTCCGGGGTTCCCACTACTCATAGACCAGGTTTACATTTAGGTGGGCAATCAAAAATTAACTTCCCTCGACCGGGGATTGATCTCCTATCATTCCGATTCTGAATTGGAGCTCCTACTACTTGAGCTAAGGAAGCGAATGGACAGAAATGCGAAAAGGTAGCTGATCACAACATCCCGCGCGGTCATGAAATCTTCCGGTATTCCGTTACCTAGTCAGGGAGGCTGCTTTGGCCGGCGTTTTACAACCAAGTGAGAACGCGTATTTTTGACTGGCTTCGGAGTTTTTTGCTATTGTTCCTTATTGACGGGGCAGGGGATTTGCTGACCTGAACATTTGTCCGAATAGGCGGTGGCTCGACTCGTGTCTTGGGAGGGAGTGGTTTTGATGACCTAATCTTAATGAATTATTGTTTCTCCGAGAAATGCTGAGGAGACCATTTGGGTCCTACTGACTGCGCCACACTGTTGAATCATCAAAAATTAACTTCCCTCGACTGGGGATCAATCTCCTATCATTCCAATTCTGAATCGGAGCTCCTACCACATGAGCCAAGGAAGTGAATGGACAGAAATGCGAAGAGGTAGCTGATGACAACAATGGGGTATTTCAGTGAGTCGGAAATTGAGGTTTTTGACCTCAAATTCGGATTCAGCACCATTGAAAACCAATAAACTACAACTTTAAGCCCAATGATAGTATAACATGTGGCAGAAAAATTAATTAAAGAGATCGCACGTTTGAAAAAAAAAGCGGGCCGCCATAAATGCACGCACACTACGCCGCGCGCGTGTGTGAGTAGTATTTTGTAGTATCCAAGAGGTCCTCCAAGGGTTTTATCTTTTCTCTATGCATGGATACTTTTTTCAAAGAGTTTTGGCTAGATAGTCACGATTGGCTAGCTACGTCACACCATTCAAATCTTCAACTTCCCTTAGCTTCTCTGATTTTTTAAAAACATTTTCTCGACGAACAGACCCAATTACCGTTATTCTTGAGCCATACTCTGTTGAAAAACAAATTTAAAAAATTGACTGAAGTACCTCATTTCATCAAATTTCTCCTAATCCTAATTGATTGCAACTTTTTTTTTCAGGAGAGGGAAGCCACTCTACTTGAGCCCTGGAAGATACCAACTCCTTCAACAGCAGTGGCTCGCCCACAGATTCGATCACACCAACAAAAAATGGGTTTGGCACAGGGATTCTCTATAAACATTCAACCAAGAAGAAAATAATACGGCTTGATCTTGCTTCCCCCCCAGTCCCTCTATAAAATAAATTCCAGCCTCCCCTCCCCACTCATCCCGTTACATGTTTTATTTAGTTCAATCGAAATCTACGCAAATTGCCTTCAACATTTGGAGCTTTGATTTTTTTGTATTCCACGTCAGTTTTTGACGTTTTTCTGAAAATATTGTTCGAGCTCTTCAAGTCAATCTCGTTGATGTTAATCGATATTTGAACTGTGATTCTTTGAAGAAAAATTGTTTTGGGGGTTAGCACTCTGTTCAATGTTTTGCTCAAGCTTTAACGCGCTTGTTTGGTTACTTCTACACAATAATAATTTGTCTTTTGAACTTTTGTTTCGAGGGAATTTCGTGTTGAATAACGTTGTGCTGTTGACCGTAGTCTGTAACGCTAAAATCACCACCAATACATCTGAATGCTGTTGGATACTGCTTCTCTAAATTCCAGTCTTTTTTGGGTTAATTCGTAGTAGCGACCAACACCGTCTTACAATACAAAATAACAACGCATGTAGCGAGAAAAATTCAAATTTACCTGCTTAATAAAAAGCCTGTTTGATTCCTCTTACCTGATCAACACCGAAGATACCTACTTCAAAACAACAGCGAGAACGAGTTTTCCGCGAGCCTAAACTATCTAGTTATTCTCTTTATCGCGTTATTTTTCTTCAATACTTCATCCAGTGAACAGCTCACGTTTGATAAGTTTATTTGTGATCGTTTTGGATTTCACGGTTATTTCGAAAAACGAGGATATTTCTGGTCCTTCCGTCGACTGTCGTGTTATAAGTCTGGGGGAATATTGCTTATTCAATCTGGGTTAATAGTTTATTCGTTTTTATCGATTATAATCTTTATTATTTATTACATTTTAATTGAATTTACCAACGCAGAAGCTGCTTAATTCTTGTTTCGTCCTCGACTGTGATAAGCAAATATTTTTGTTTTGCAATGGAATCAGAAACAGCGAGCTCCTTATCACCCAACTCCAGCAATTGTATATACTGACCTTTATGAAGTGGTATAATTCTATGACATTATTGTACGATGCTTTCACGCCAGTTGTAGTTTTATTAACAATTATAAATATGAATATAAATATTATAAAATGAAAAAAATTATAAATACAAATTAATAATAACGAAAGAAAATTATAAATAATTGAACGGAACTGTTGTATACTCTGTTTTTATCATTTACCTTACTCCGTGTAGGTGTAGGTACTCACTGAATTTTGACGTTAATGTGTTTTTTGATTCTCCAAAGAAATCAGCTATTTGTTGGAATATTTTTGGTAACCACTAACGGGCCTGTGGAACCTCTTCACAAAGCTCGGCGTTTGTGGATGTAATTCATTAATTTGCCTCCTGACAACAGCGGGCGACGATGAAAGGATTCCCCCAGACAGTCACCGGTTCCTAGAGGCCCACCATTACAAGCCCCCCCCCCCCCCTCTGTTTCTCGTGCTAGACTCCTCCTAACAGGTTCCGTCAGACTTTAGCACCAAAAACTTTTCGATTTTCAGGTACTTCTTTCTCGGTTGCTGTTATTGATATCTCGTTAATATTTTTACAACACGTTTCATACAGTCTTCAATCAAGTCGAATAGTTTCTTGATTGGGCGAAAAACAATACTTTTTCCTTCTTTCAGCTGCTGTCTGTCGGTATTGTAAAATTTTTTTCACACTTTCAGGATCACTCAAAATTAATTTACGATACCTACATCTTTTTATTCTTTAGTTAGTCCAGGTTTTTTTTTCTTTGTAAAATTTACTACTCATGTCCTGAGAGTAATTACTCAATGGAGTAGTTACTCAAGTCCTACTCGAGTCATGACTATGAATACCGCCCACAGGGCATGCCCCCCTACCACTTCAGTTTCTGTAGTAGTTCCTTAGCTGAAAGTAGGTGGCGCAACTGAGGCAGCCTCAAAAATACTTGCACACCATTTTAACGTTTGCTTTCTCCTCTGTTACTCTGTGTCTGTAATGCAGAAAGTGTGTGAAAGCATTCACATGGCTGATTGAGTACACAATTACGCTTTATGATCAGGTAACAGAGGCGCTAAAATGGTGTGCAAGCATTTTTGAGGCTGCCTCAGTTGCACCATCCACTTTCAGCTAAGGAACTACTACAGAAACTGAAGTGGGAGGGGGGGGGGCGGAGGCCACGCCGCTTCTTTTCAAATCACCCACTTCGTTTCCACATCACTTCAACCAGAAATTGTTAATTTTTCCGTTTCTTCATCATTTTGACTAGCAAGAAATACTCGGGAATTAATTCATCCAGGGCTACCCAAATATGCTTAACACGTTCAATGCGGATGTCTTCATATGATACAAAGTGAACTCCCCCGTGTGCGGGTGTCTTCATATGATACACAACTGCCAGTAGAGTGCTCCTAACTAAAAACACTCGCATATCGTGAATGGCTCTAGAAGGACGGGAGTTGTCTTGTTCGCTTCATTAGATCACCAGGAACCCACTAGAGTTCGCCGTTTTCACCTATCGAGTCAGGAACAACACAATCTCAGTTGAAAGTGTGATGAGGGATCCAGGCCATCTGTTCCTGCCACAGCACTTGGCGGCGTTTTCGGATACTCATTGAATGTGTTCTGAGTTGTGCTCAACTTTTGAGAGCCAAAAACCACGAAATTTTACCAACTATTCGCTTAGAGCTACACAATAGAGCAATCTTAATTTCACTCATAACAGTGTCTAATATTCTACTCAAAAGATGAAATCGGTTCAGCCGTTCAAACACAACCGAGCCTCAAAAGAATTCAAAAGCATCAATAGTTGAAGAATGCAACTTATCACCTGTCAAATATGATATTTGTAATTGAGATCTCACCGGTAGTTAGACGTCTTTGAGCGGGCCATTTAGAACTTCTAGAATTTTTGTCACACTTCACTTGCAACAAGGTTTGACACAGAAAACAGTACTCAGTGAGATGAGGACAAGTAGTTTATTATACAGAATAAACATTTAGGTATAATACAAAGAAAAGTATATCGTTACGATGACTAGGTTGCAAAGGAATGTGTAATGTTTTATGATGTTCTAATAGTAACATCTGGGAGATCTGATGCGATCCACAAGCCACTTCGTCAGTAATGGCGCAAACAAATAAATTGGGGTCCGTTGTAGCTACTGTTGCTGAGGCGAGCGATGTTGGGTGGTGGAATTTGGACTGAGTTTTGCGGGGGTCGTGGGTTCAAGTCTCATCGCCGGCAGCGTGAGTTTTTATGCGTCCGGGGCTCTCATCGCCCCCCTCGTTCCAACCCAGAGCGGTGAGGCAATGGGAAGCCATGAGCGAAATCATCAGAACAAATTCTGTCTTCCCTTAGGAAGACAGCTGATGACGTCCGCGACGCCAGGATTGGCAGTCGGACGAAAATCCAACCTGAAATGGTAGTTAACTTCACTTTTTACTAACTTACTTAGTAACATTAGAGTATTTGCTGAAGTTAAATATGGTTAGTAAGCAAACAGTAGATATAATACAGCCTGTAGATGATGAGGTGCGCAGAACTTCATCCACGTATTTTACAACTAATTTGATCGGATTTAATAGATCCAAACTGGAAAAACAAGCAGTTACCCTATATTAGTTACCCTCAACACCCTTCAACAATCATAAGCGTTAATCATCAGTTCGGCAGAGATCGATATTTTCTTAAGATTCTTCTTCAGAAGAGTGTTAGGAAGATTTCGTATGTGAAGAGGTAAGTGGTTGAAAAAACGAATTCTAGTTTGAGCTGGGCTGATCCTCATGGAAGTTCCAAGTCGATCCTGAGGGAGACACAAGTTGTCACAATTCCTCGTGAGGCAATGGGGTATTTCGGTGGGTTGGATATTCAGGTTTTTGACCTCATATTTGGATTCAGCACCCTTGAAAACCTATATACTCCAACTTTAAGCCCAATGATAACATGTGGTAGAAATTAAAGAACTCACTGTTTGAAAATAAGGCGGGCCTCCATAAATGCACACACACTACGCCGCGCGGGTGTGTGAGTAGTATTTTGTAGTATCCAAGAGGTCCTCTAAGGGTTTCATCGCTTCTCTGTGCATGGATACTTTTTCAAAGACAGTTGGCTAGCTACGTCACGATTGGCTAGCTACGTCACACCATTCAAATCTTCAACTTTCCTTAGCTTCTCTGATTTTTTAAAAACATTTTCTCGACGATCAGACCCAATTACCGTTATTCCTGAGCCTCTTTTGAAAAAAAAAATTTTTAAATTGACTGAAATCCCCCATTGTGGCATTCATTTCCTTTTTTGTACTTGGCTAAATAGCCAGACACAAATTAGGCACGTATACACGTGCAGAGCTGGTAGGGTAAGAAATTGAAATCCCCACAACTATCTCGACATCCAATATGTCATACTATCCTTATTGCTCTTTTCCACATCGTCAGAGTGGAAGGAGTTGCCTCATAGTAATACGCAATAGGATAAGCGACTATGGAAACATGCGTAATAAACAGCTGGCAGAACATCAGTCGACACTGAAACAGACAATCGATGTAACAAGAAGTTGCAGGCTGCGAGCTTCCCTGACATGGATGGCCCATGAAAGTCGATTTCGACCTCCAATCAAAGCAAATTCACCGAATACTCATTACTACAGGGAGCTCATTTTTCTTGGCTGGAAAACCTCTCTCGATAGAATACTTAAATCCTGTTAACTACTTGGGGAGCACAGGGCAGAAACAAGATCATTCCAGTCAGATCGGTTGGATGCAATTCTCATTACTTCATTCCAGGTTTTGCCTATCCGGCGAAGCTCTTTATCTACCGATCTTCTCCAAGTCTCGGCCTTCCTCTTCTTCTGCCTCCGCCCTGGGGATTTCATTGAACAGCGACCCTCTCTACAGCGCCATCAGCCATTTCCCCGTACAACGTTTGCACCGCAGACAAGACTGTTGCCCGGTATGGGTACACGGTCCAGGAGCCGCCATGGTGGGTGGGTCGGGGCCCGGCTGGGCTCCGCTGCCTTGGTCTTCTGAAGGATCTGATCTCTCGTTATTTTTTTACCCGTGTGCCCTTTCTAATATCCCATCGTTTTGTTTAGCCCTATTACTCTATTATGTTTTGTTTTATATTTATATTTTATTGACTATTGTCGATGCACTTTGTGTGGAATGGCAAATAAAAAAACATTCATTCAGGCTTCCTCAGAGTAAGGCCGATCCATTTCCTTTTCTCAATCTCTTGCTCGATCGGAAGTTGGTCAGTTGTCCTCCACAAATCCACATTAGAGATCGTGTTGGGCCACCATACCTCCAAGATTCTCCAGAGGCAGCGGTTCACGAACGTCTGCAGCTGGCGGGTGATGGTACTCTAAATATAATAGGATTGTTTTCTGGTGTTTTGTTGTCAAATGAAACATTGATTGATTGCCATTCCTCAGCAGTCTGGCTCTTGGTTGGAGAGGGGAGATCACTGACAGGAGGTGCAGCTCCTTTGAGAACCCCCACAGCTCTTGTAAGATCCCCTGGGGGGGGGGGGGGGCTACGCTGGTAATCGATAAGGTACCGAGTCCTGTAGAAGGTAGTCCTCGAACACTTACAATACTGGAAATTTGATGACAATAAGCTTTTGCCTCGAGAGAATCTAAATATACGAAGAATACTGTTAACCTCAGGCATCAGCCCAAAATGAGTGAGAAACATGCAGAAAAAAACTATGAAATGCAAAAATGGCGAAGGGTCATATTAAGGGTCAATACTTGCAATTTCAAGAATAATCTGTACTGAGTTTGATAACTCAAGTGAGTTCAATTTGACAACGAATAAACTCGACAGGAACTTGTGAAAGCTTAATCATCGGTTTATTATGAAGTTCATCCAGAATCCTTGAGAACTCTGGAACTTATAGGCAAGACGCCGTCACTTAACCGCAGGCTGTTCCTCGGAGACAAATTCTTCATAGTTAGTTGGTTAGCTCGGTAAATATCAGACTCTTTGAAGTGATGACTAGAAGGTTGCAGCACATGTTTATCTGCGATGTAGTCAGTATCTGGGAATCCAGTTAGAAGCGCTACGGTGCTCTGTAAATTCTTACTGAAAATTCTATTCTCAAAGTCAGGATCATGTCTCTTCAACTGCTCCTTGGTCTGTGCAATCAAGATTCGTTCATTCAATAGTATACTTTCGATAGCTTGTGTTACAGCCAAATCTGTTAACTCGCAATAAACGTCACTTTCAGCTGACAAACTGTTGATTTCCATTACCACGTAGTCTTCTTTCTTAGGTGGACCTCTTCGCCGCGTTTTCTTTCTTCTGCTTTTTTCCTGGTCGGAAGTCTTCCAGTCGTCATCAGAAAACGAGTTGGAGTGGTCCATCATCAGTGTGCCTTTGGACGTCTCAAGTTTGTCGAATATGACCTTCATGAAGTCCCTTTCCCCAAAAATGTCTCTATTCTTCAAGTAAGGGTTAATGTTAACGAGTTCAACGAAATCAATGCAATCGACTATCCATTCAACGTCGAAAATGGGATACTCCGAGAGTTCGGTCGTTATCCTCGAGTGCCCTCGTGTCCTGTCCGTGAGGATTATGGCGTACTCAGTGGCTGACTTGCTACTTACGATTGAGCCTCCTCTGGTTTCAAACATCTCAGTCAGAATTTCTATGGCGGAACTATCTTGCATGTCAAGAAGTGCGCAAATCGGACTGCCGTCTTTCGCTGTGAAGAGGGCCCGAGGGATGAACTTGGTCCATGGACTCATCTTGGCAGCTCTGGAAAAAGTAGGAGAAACGAGTTTAACCCTAGAGTAGTAGACTTCCCTGACACACAGTTATTAGTAGAACATTTCCATATATTTTTTATTCATTCAACAAAAATCGAACATAAACTCATTCTTCTTAGTATTTACCTTTATAATATAAAGGTACATATTATTAATATGTTGAGTATATAAAATAATGTTAACTAAAAAGAAGCTATGAATACCAGAATTATATCACAAAAATGTTCTTATATCACATCCAAAACTCGATTTTACTCTGGATAATATATTATACTCGATAGAATAAGTGTTTTGAAATTAATACATTATGCTTGAAATATTTTGAAAGAGAAAATGAATGAAAATTTGAGAAAAAGGAAAAATCTCTTGCTATTTAGAGATGTGGAGAAAAGGTGTGCCTCATTCTCGAAATTTTTCATAATATAAATGTCATAGAGAAAAGCTGCAAATTATTTCACAAAGGTTTATTATTTTCCTGAATAGATCAACCTTCTGTATAGATCCCTCCCTGCCAACCATAGGTACCTACTAGGCATTTTTGAAAATATCAACCCCAACCACCAACCAAAGGGAAATGAAGGGTTGAAAATTTCAAAAGTGCCCTAGTAAGTAGTAGGTACTTATGGTTGGCAGGGAGGGATCTATACAGAAGGGTGATCTATACAGGAAAATAATAAACCTTTGGGCAATGATTTGCAGCTTTTTTTACCTAGGTACCAACTTTTTTTTACCAACCAACTTTGTTTTTACCTACCAACCATTGGTAGACTACCTACCACACCATACTGCCTTCACACCTTCACAAAAAAGTTTATTACGAAAAATTAAACTCTTCACACTCGATTCGAAGAAATAGAGTACATACTCACTTCTGACTATGGAAAGTCGCTAAGCAACGATCATGAGGAATACACTAAAAGCCATAAACAGTAGACTCACGCAAAAATCGCAAATTGAGTTTAGTTGCTAAATACGTCAATCAGACGTGATGTCAATGTCTTTTTAGTAGATACACGTAAAAATTACTCCAAATAATTTTCAACATCTACCTAGTATACTACGTATCTTTGACGAGTAGGCGTTATGGAAAACCAAGATCCTGACGGGAAGAAGTGTCTTGACACCACAAAGGTCATTTCACTGCTAGGTACCGATAGCACTGGAGGAGGCCCAGTTCAGAAGGCCGAGAGGGGGGATTGTAGGGGTCTCATTTCCCCACTCATTACGTAATTTTTACGTAGTCTACAACTCTACGGTTAAACTGAAAGAAAGCTGTAGGGTGAGGTCACTAGTGACAGACATGCTTAAGGGGGTCCCAGTCGGTCGCCCTTCCTCGTTCTGGGTTATCATTTCCCTAAATTACAGCCACTTAAACTTTAACAGTTGTGTCTAAATCTGAAATATACAAGTATTTTCGAAATTCATTGGTGCAGCAGTTTAGGGAATTGAAAACTAAAAGATTGCCGCTGGAATCATCAAAATGATTGCCAGAGAAAACGTCTGCCAAGTGGGTGTGGCACATAGCTTCCTATTATCCATAACCCGATTGTATAGATGATCCGATGCATAGTAGTTAATCTCAAACCATCGTAGGGGACCATCTACACGTTAAACCTCACAATCTCTGAATATTGTCGAAAAATGTAGAAGTTGTGGCTGTTTCAAGGAATTCACGTTTGCGCATGCCCACAAAATACTTTCAATTTGGAGACCAAGATTTTCATAGGGGACCATCTCCATCCCAACTCGCACAATTCCTGAAAATTTTATCGAAATCAGATGGGAAATGTAGAAGTTATGGCTGTAATAAGGAAATACATTTTTGCGCATAGGCAGTGGCTACTATCAGGCTGGGGGCAATGATTTCATAGGGGACCATCTACACACCAACCCGCACAATCCCTGAAAATTTAATCAAAATCGGATGAAAATTGTAGAAGTTATGGCTGTGGCGAGGATTTCATCACAGACAGACAAGGAACCAAAATTGTTCACGAAGGTCTGAAACGTAAAACGCGAGCGGAAATTTTGATTTTGGAGAACATTTTTTTTTCAACTTTGAAGAGTAAAAACAAAGCTTCCGCTACTCGGAAGCAAAATGGGGAAAACCTAACAGAATAAATGGTTTTCCCAATTTTTCTCTGCCAGTTATTGTTCGATTTTGATGATTCCAGCGATATTTTAGTTTTTCAATTCCTCAGACTGCTGCACTAACAAATTTCAAACATCCTTAAAAATTTCAAATTTAGGTAGGTATAAGTTTTTAAGTTTGAGCCCCTGTAATTTAGGGAAATACTAACCCGGAACGAGGAACGAATGGCGACCTATTGAGACATCACTTTCAGGTCAACTAGATTTTCTGAGCTGAATAATTTATTCAACGTTTTCCATTTTTGTTTTACTTGAGTAAAACTTCTGGACTTCCCGTGTTGCCAAAACGCAAAAAAGAACAGCTAGAAATCTCCTCCGTGAAATAGTGAAAAGTGAACTCCTGTAGTGACGTTAAAGTTACGTATGTATAGAATTAAATGACGACAGTTGACAAAAAGTAGGAAGATTAAGTTCGAGGGCACATAAAAAGAGGAATGGCAACATTTGAGTAAAAATGACAAAAATTGGCAAAATTTTGAAATTGGCGTAATTTTTGATTGGTAAATGATAAATTGGCAATCAACCACATATCCTTCGAGGAAATTTAATGCTCTACAACTTTTTCCAAGAGACATTTTTTCTCAGATCAACCGTTTGGACGAAATTCAACAAAGTTATCCAGAAAACGTGAGCTAAAAAACCGAATTTTCAAAATTCCTCCATTTTTGGATGCATAAAACTCGGTAACGGTTCGGAATTTCGATAAAACGTATAGAATCAAAGTTGTAGAGAATTTTATCAGCTTTAATTTACTATGGACATGTGTTATCGAGAAATGCACCGTTTTCGAGATATTTACGAAAAACTCCAAAATGGGACCTTTAGGGACCCCCTCCTTGTGTAGTTTCCCCCCCCCCCCCCCCTGCATAGTTGCCCGGACTATTAATGTTTCTGTCAGAGAAAAAGGCACCCTGTTTCAGAAATTCTATGTTCAGGCGTTTTCAACTGGAGACCTTTGGTAGAAGAGGAAGTACGTTTAAGGGTACGTAAAATCCACAAATCGAGTTCCCATGGACTGATTTTGATGAAATTTGGTATATGGGCTTCATTTGGGGTCTGGTTGTGCCTCGAAGCTTTTGGTTGATTTCATTCACTTATAAGCGTTGAAAAATAAGGCTCATTTTCAAAACGCCCTCGCTAAAAAAATCGAGATAAATGTAGTTTTTTCGTCAATTTGAAATAGTATGGAATTTTTAGAATTGAGTGAGACCACCCAGAGCTCTGTAGGACTAAGTTCGCTCCCTATGAGAACTACTTGAGGGTTGGACAATAAATAAATCAGAAACAGAAGTGTGAATCGCAAAAGAGGCAACATTTTAGCTGACAAAATACGATTGTTGTTCGATTCTTTGAGTTGTACTCAATTTTGCATCCTTAGCAGTACCCAATCAAATTTCATAAATATAGGCACCCTCAACTCTTTATTGACATTTTATGTCTTGACTCAGGGCACATGGACTACAAAAGCGTTACAGTTGATTTCTGATGATTTTCACGAACAACGCAGCCATTTCTACGGAAATTAAACTTCTTTAGTTTTAAACGGACATTAATTGTTCCATTCGTTAACCTCTCGATTAATCACGGATTTCTTTCGTACTTGTTTATGGTATTTACGTCGCCTAAGGTACTTTGAAGATAACAACAAATGCGGAGTGCATATAAAAAGCGTCAGCTTATAACGTGGCTTTTCCATGAATATTTCCTACTAGCAATAACACCGCTATCCAAGAATTCTGGTTGCCTTCATTACGAAAAGTAAGAAAGATTACCACCCTAGAGTTACCGTCGAGTCGTAGACTTACTACTTACCTAGGGAAGTAGGTTCTCGTATGGGAAACCAAACCAAGTTTCACTGACACTTTTAGGTTACTCACTTTTGGCTGTTAATTAAGTCTTACCTATTTCACACAGAATACCGGAGACAAGTTAATTCTTCTAGCTATTTCATAACGAATGAATTTTCTGGATTTTAATTTTCAGAACAAGGAGGGAGGCGACGCCGATCTGTTTACAAACTAACTTCTTCTTCCACTTTCCTTTTCAGTGTCTTGGCGTGTGTGTGTGTATCCCTCTGAGCGATTGCCTTCAGAAGAACTTGTCTCCAGTACTCCGTGGAAGAATCCCACGAGGCACAGGATTCCTCGAAGTTTCTTCTCAGTGTCTTGGCCGCGAACATGTCAGACATTAAACTCTCACAACAAACCACAGTCATCAACTAGTCATTAAACTCTCACAACAAACCACAGTCATCAACTACTTCTACATCATTTCCTCCTCTGTGTAATGTTTCAATCTTCGCTCCGACTCCAACACCCCACACCTATGACCTATCTGGAAATTTATATGAATGTGACAGAATCATTTCAACACGTAGAAGAGAGCAACTTTAGGGGACTTTGCCAATCACCGAATAATGCAACATGGCTTGCTTGCCGGCAGAGTTGCCTTTTGTACCTACCAAGTTATTTTGGTTTAATACTATCAATGAAGAACCTTTGTAATCAAGCAAGAAACCCAATTCTGACCCCCACCAACAAATTTACTGTAGTGAAGTTAAACTGTTCCACTGAGCTCAAAGTAAAGGGTTTTTATGGCTGCGGTCGGAACTATAATAATATATGCTGCGCAGATCTGGGGTGATATGCTATGAAGTGGTTGAACAGGTCTCGTCGTATTTCGAGAAGATGCTGGCGGGTGACCTGCCGCGGGTCTCCCTACTAACTATATGGTTCAGCTCTCTTTACCATTACATTGCTGTGACTATGTTGAAAGAGTCTTGAAGATGCCTGGTTTGAGATATCCCAAGATGGTTGCAGCGGAGATAATGAGGAAGGGAGTTTTCTGGGCTGCGGAGATAAGAGACTGAGAGCAGTCTGAACATGGAGGACCCCAGGGGCTGGAAAGCTCAGACAGAATAATAACCGTTAATCAGCGTAGAGAGGTGGATAAAAGAGCCTTAACACGTTCACTGCTGCAATAATTGTTCAAAACCGATTTTCTGTGCGGCAACTTTTTTTGTCTCCATTTCTTTCTTTTTGGTCGACGGGAGAAAAAAATAACGAAAAATCGATCTGGTGGACGGCGAAGGCTTGATCATAAACTTGGGACCTTTCACTACGCTGAGTCAGAACGGGAACTGGCTTCGTGTTGGCTGGACATTTTGGGGTTGATCTGAATAAGAGAAGGGAGATGTCGACAGGTCGTCGACATCCGCCAGGGGGAAGGGGTCTCATTTGTCGACTACGTGTCGACAGCCGCAGTGAACGTGTTAAGGTAGAGCAACAGGATGTACAGGGAGCTTAATCTGAACGTTCACCCCATAAATATGCTGGAGAAACACCTACTATCCATTGCACATACTTAGATGGGCTGGCTCTTTGACCGTTCTTACCAAACAATCAAACATATATGGAGTGTTCGAGGGGCAGCTACTGATAGGAGCATAGGCGCATGTGCACCCCCAGCCAATTAAAAACATTTTCAAAGTTGGTTCCTCTTCGTTTGTAGTTTAAGTTGGCTAATGACAGAAGACAAGATCATAGGTAGGAAGGCTAGTTGAATCTAAGCACGAAAACAGGAGCGGGAGCTCCCTCTTTCCTGACCAATCAGCATTGGTTTTCTGCTCCGTGTGTTTTGAGGGTGACATGTTTCGAGGGAGGCAGGCACATGAGATTGACCAACCAGAGAGCAGGACATTTTCTCGTGTTGAACAGAATTGATTCATTGCACCCCTGCCAGAGAGCTCTGCAATCCAGGTTTCCTTATCAAGTTTGAGGTTTGAGGCAAACAAAACTGATAAGGGATTCTTGTTTTTGGTCCACCATTTTGTTCCCTGCCTCCTCAGTCCCCGTCCCTGGCTTTTCAAAGTATTGTGATTATTTATGAGTGTAGGTACGATGAATAATTTGGTGCATTACATTAAAATAAACTATTCACGTTTGTCGGGAGGAGCTGCCACTGGAGTGTTCCATTTGCAATTTGGAGGTGATGGAAGACGTTTACCCGTTTGTCAGGGAACACCCTATATTAACTAGCTGGATACTGTAAAGCCGCGTCCACACTTCCAACATTCAGCAACCCTGAACCCTGCTCCGATCCTCATGCGTGTTTGGGGCGGCAAAACTTCAAAGAAATGAGGAGCGGAGAGCAGTCCGATCGCTCCTTTGGTGGTTTTTCATCTTGCATCAAAGAAATGTTCAGAGTGGGGTAAGGTTTGTATGGGCGGAGCGAGGTCCAGACTGCTGCGATGTCCGGGGCAGAAGATCAGAGCAAGGTTCGGAGTGGCCAAATGTTGCAAGTGTGGACACGGCTTGGAGGTATTGTTGCGGACTCGTAGCCGAGTTTAATTGGTAAATAGAATGCACTTACAAGGCAAATTGAGTGGGTACCAGCTAGACCCGAATTTATCATAAAGCTATAAATCGTTTATGAAAGGAATTTAGGTTTCAAAAATTGTCCCTGGTTCCCTACAGATCATCAAATCTGGAGATTGAAGTTTCGAGTATGTACTATGCATCGGACCATCTATAAATCATGGATGATTTGTCGCACTCACTTGGCAGACTTTTTTCTAGAGTATAATAAACGAACCACAGAGTAACTGAGACAAGTTAAAAAAGAAACGAACTCTTTTACATTCTTAATTCAAATGACAAAAAACCATGCAGGTAACGCCTTAATTAGGAGAAAGGCATGAAATGAAGACTCTCTTGAATAAAACTAGGTACTTTATTTATTTCGTTTAAAATATAAGAACCAGGCGAAAATTGAGTAGAAATTTTGAAACTTGAGAAATAAACGATTTTATTGAAGACTCATAATGTAGTTCATTTAATTTGCATGTAGGTACGAAGAACTTCACAATTTATCACCGATCACGACCACTGCTTTTCATAGCCACCCTGAACAGGGTTTTCTATGTCAGGCAGCAGCGTAGCTGATCGCTACAAGAAAACTATGATAGAAGAAGAATAAATTAGCGACTGCCGTGCTTACAACTGAATAGGTGTGTACGTCTTCTATATACAACTTGAAATGGGTGTGACAATAGAGAGTTCCAAAAGATGATTTTGGCATAACGGCAAAGTTAACGGCGTCTGGAGATCACCTTCTGTGCATGCGCAGAAAATTACGGCGATTAAATAACGTCCGAGCAAATAACGGCGAACGTTCTGGCCGCTAACTTATGGCCATCTTGCTAACGTCCATGTGACTAACAGGCTGCCGTTAGAGCAGCGTGAACCTGACATGCCGGTAACAGTTTTGCAACCACCAACATCAATTTCAAAACAAAGCCTCACCTCACCTCACGTTCCCGATTGTAAGGCAGATCAAAGCGAGGAACAACAACAACATTCAGTGTAAGTAAGATTAAAAGTAAATTTTAGATATTTTTTAGATAAGGAAGATCTGCTCTAGATCAACAAGCCGGTTTGGATAGGCCAAAAGACGTAGAAGAATACACAGGGCAGTGATGCCTGGCACTCTGTATCCTTGCGCCCTTACGATATCAGGAATACCCAGGCGCTCCCACAGCAGGCATATGTCCGATTTCTCGTAACGGAATTGCAGACGAGCATCCGCATCCGAAATTTCGTCCAGCGAGAAATGCCCGTACTCCGAGAGCCGCCGTCTTCGTGGAACGTTTTTGACGTACGTCTCCAGCACGGTGATCATATCTTCAGTGGAAAGTAGACCCGCAACTTACAAATTCATAATATGATCCATCTCGAACAAACACCTTGACAAGATGTACTTGAAATAGCGAACAACGAACTTGAAACACGAAGGCAGTCAACAATAGAGAACTGAGGATCTAACGGCGAAGCTAGAAATTCCTGTCACTTCAACTTCCGCGTCACTTTTGTCATCGCCGTAAAATTGTTCAACATCGCCGTTATTTTCGCTAACGTTCATCTAGGTTTGACTCATTCATTGACTGACATTGACTCGTTCATTTGACTCGCCCTAGACAGATTCATAACGGCGATGCCTGTAATGTTCGCCGTTAAGCAAGATGCAGTTTAGGAACTCTCTAATCTCGAACGATTAACATAAACATCGACGTTATGTGGTTATAAGCATAGACAGTAGGAAGGTACAAATCTTTTTTTAATTTTATATATTTCATACAAGTTGAGATTGCGAACGAACTGTTTTTGGTCAAACTGTAACAACAACAAGACACTGCAGCAACAACGAGCCATCTATGTAATTGAAGTTTGAGTTGACACTCGGCGTCAAACTCGTATGTAGGTACTTGCCCAACCTGGTGGTGACGCGAGAAACTACCAAAACTACGGGCATTTTTTAGCCATTAAGTTGAATTGTCCCCAAAGAACTGTATCGATATTCGATATTTAGAAATATCAGACCCAAAGTATCGATATCCAAAAATATCGAGTATCAGTACGAAAGTATCGATATTTGTTTTCTCGATATTTTGAAATATCGGGTATCGATACCCATCCCTAGTTCAAAACGAGTGTTTACTTAAAAACCACGAGTAAAACGAGTGTTTACTCGTAAGATTTCTTACTGGTAAGAGATGTTGTCGTTGCTGCAGGGTGTATTGTATTACAGGTGGATGGTTTAGGTCACGTACCTACCTACTCGTAGTTTAGGTTACGGTGACATTACTTAAATCAACACAGTTAGAAAAAGATATACACAATCCAGGTTGGTTCTACTTTTCTAAGAAATGAAGTTTCATACATAGATAATTACTGAAGACAGTAGGTAGTCTAATGTCTCCAGTAGTTACACACCTATCGACTGCGTTTCCCAAATCATCCGATACAAGAATACGTCGATACTTTGATGAATAAGGTACATAAATATAAACGTATCTACCAATAAAAAGTTTTCAACAAATGAAATTATGACGAATGCAAAGAGAAAAATAAGTAAAATTGCACAAAACTACATTCCATCTACGAAAGCGAAATTTGTATTATCACATATAAACCATGTTAAGATCACGCAACTTCAGGAAAATCAAGCTATAATACACAGGTAGGTAGTATATTTATAAAAATAAATCTCGTGCCTACCAGAAGCTGTCGTACACAATACCATGGCACTGATTGCGCAACGCAATTATTACGCTACTGAAAGGAAAAATCAAATAATTGCCAACCGAATAAAAGCGAAGAGAAATTTTCCCCCAAACAATATTCCGTGTCTTTGGTCAATGGTAACAGTTGAGGGGAACATGAATTCCAAAAATGAAAACCATTCTTCCCATACTTGTGACAGAAATAGGTTTGTTGGGTGCACATAACAATGAAGTTCCATTTTTTCTTCTATTAATTTTTTTAAAGCATAATAGGTTCCTAATTGTGCCAAATACTTGATTTTCTGAATAGTGCCTCTTTCCTTAAACCCTAGTCTTCCCTGATATCTGAATATTTTGAAATACCATGTTTTTTTTGCCAGCGACATACCTTACTAATGCACTACTAGAACATCTCTATCACACAACATACGCAGCACCAACAAGGTAGGGAGGGGTATCGCTACTCGATTCTTTAATTCCACCATCTATTTCAAGATATTAGATGATATTGGTGATAAGAACTGTGGCAGGCTGGATTCTGCTTTTAACCCTAGTTGGACCATGGTGCCACTAGTGTTACCGAAAACATCATGTGAATGGGGAACTTGCCTCACATTTTTTTTTCGAATGAGGGTTTATTGATATGGAAGAAAACCATAGTGAGCAGCTCGAAAACGCATCCAAAAAATTTAGAGATTTTAAGGAAGATGGAAATTTTAACTGTGGTGGCAATATGTAAGAGGCAGCCATGTTTGAAACGTAATGGATATTCTACCAATCTGACTTCAAAGGAGGTTCTGTGCCGCTTACCACAGAAGCGGAAAATGCAAGAACCTTTAGCTTACAAGGATTAACACAAGAGTGCGTGAAGAAGGAAGGAGGGCAGAACGCAGAACTCAAGACACGAAAGTGACCAAAAGAAACAATATTATTCACTCTGTTTACAAAACGATTCTACCTATTAGTTTATCAAGCATTATTAGTCTCCATCTTCTCTTATTTAGTTTCTATATTAGTTAGTTTCGAGATTTGAATCACATTATTCGAGTGGCCATTTGACTGGATCGTTTTGTGTGGCCGCGCTTAGAACTCAGTCTGTTGCCGTTCTGCGGTACTATCTCGGAGTTGTTTTCGCATCTTTTTTTTTCAACAATATTCCTCGATTTTCGCGGTGTTTTGTAACAGACACTTGTTTAGAAATTTTCTCCTGTGGTAATTTTTTTCCCTTGGTTATTCATGGTGTCAAACGGTACTCTAGGGCCCTATTATAGGATTTGACTTGAAATTTAAAATTGAGGCAAATTCCCCATTCCACAGCTGTCCCAAGGTGTCACCAGGTTAACTAGATTTTAATTGAAATTTAAAACTTAATGGACAAGAGCTCAATTTTGGAACCATTTTTTTGTAGATGATTAAAAATCAAAAAATGAAGTTACGACATCATCGATTTCCTTGGAAATTTTTGAAGGAGGCCCGTTTACTATGGACAGGGGGGGGGGGGGGGGCTCGTGCTAGGGTGGTGCTTGAGCCGGGAGGGGGGGTCCTCTTGAGACAGGTGACTGTCTGGGGGAACCCTTTCATCATCGCCTGCTGTTGGTGGGAGCCAAATTCACCATCACCCGTGAACTCTGAGCTTTGTGAAGAGGTTCCACGGGCCCTGGTAGTGGTGTGCAACAACTCTATTAAACAAGACCGAGTCCGTAAATGTGTTGTAAACAAATGAGAAGACTTAGTTACAAAGTAGCTTTGTCCGTGCGTGAAAATCCAATTTTTCAAACTGATACATCTGCTCCAAAAGTTGACATCCTCAAAGATCACTCCCACCCCATGAATTGGCTCCAGCCAAACACATCCAATTACGCAATACGAATTACGATATTATGCACCTGGCTTAACCCTTTAGGGACTAGCGTCGTATATATCTGTCAGCCCCAATCTGCTCAGGAGGCCCAGCGACGTACATATCCGTCGCCTGTTTTTTCTACAAGAATGTGTCTCTTTCTCACCTCTCCTGCTATCTATTGGATTTTTGTTGTTACTACCACTATTCTGAATTGTTGTCTGACCGTTGTACCTCTTTTCCAAACCTCCCTCCCCCCCCCCCCTCTTACCACTTCAGCCCCCTTTCAAACGTGTGTCAACTGTAGATTTTAGTTGATGCGCAGTTGTGATTGATGTATCGTTGTGCAATGTCCGAAAAACGTGTTTATGACGATGATGAGATTCACGAAATTATTACGGATGGTCTTAGTGATGAGGAAGAAGAGTATGTAGAAGATGAAGAAAGTGATGCATTTATAGAACCGGAGAGTTATTTGTTTTTTGGTTTTTGTTAACTATAAACCTTCAATGCCTGTTTATATTTCAATGTTGACTTTCATTATATATTTCATGTTTATATATTTCAAACATCAATAAATATATAAAGATTATTGTGTTAGAATTCGAAAGAAATTTGATAAAGTTGAGCTGAGAAATATAAGAAAAACTGCGAGCGCAGCACATTCCCGATTTTGGCGAAATAATTCAGGCCAGGGGGGTCAGCGATGCAATTTTAATAGAGGCATGAGTAGCCAACGCGCGTCCAGTGAATCAGTCCCTAAAGGTTAAGACACCAAGGAGGAAAATTATTTCTTACACAATACCTACCAACTTGGCTTGGTCAACTTCTAAAAATGTAATAACCGATTCTACTAGATTAATTAGTTTCAAATCCTTCTGTGTTAAGAGCACTATCGATTTTTCACAACCACAATTCAAAAAATCGATTCTTCATAACGATACCCATCCCTACGACAAGAAGGAATTGACGAAGAATGGAACATCGTCAGGAAATGCAAAAGGCAGAAATTTACAGCTGGATGAGCAGTCCTTTCAAAGGTTAATAGATATGCCTAGGAAGAACGATAGCCTACCTTGATTTTTAAAGTGATAGTGGAGGCACCTGGTAGTCGAATGTCTATCGTTGTAATGTTCTTCGCCGGTTGGAATATTTTGTTGAATATTTTAGGAACACTTCAACGGGATGATTGAAGTCCAAGTAGGGAAGTCCTTTCCTAATTGATTTAAATTTTAACATCTCATTTCCCACGTTAATAGTTAGCCGTATTCTTTCCTTCAACTTTTCAACAAAGTAAATTAAATAACTGCCAATAATGGGCAATTTTCTTGGGTCTGTAAATATATATTATGACTTATTGGTTTGTTTTTGAAAACTATTATTTTTGGAATACCAGAACGATATGTAGAGTAAAGCAGCGGAGAAGCTGAAAAGAGGCAGATGTGACGACATAAACATGATGGAAGTAAACCACCTAGTGTGGATGTAATCATTTACTTTCATCTTCATGGAGGAGGAATACAAACATTCACAATAAAGAACTGATTGTATGAGATTACTGATTGGTCAATTAGAGCTATCCTACTTTCATATGAACACAAACACAAGTGACTTCACTAGTAGGCTAGTCTGATGATTGAGGTGGGAACAACGAGTTCCAAAAATTCGTCATATTTATGAGGTTTTCATTTCTGGGTGCTCAGTTACAAGTGATCCCCATTTGGGTGTATCAACAACTTCTACAGTAGAAAAACGGCATTTGACAACAATAACTACTGATCTAGGAAATACAGAAAGGTAGTTCCGTTGACAAACGTCTAAATCACACCTACAGCATTAGTTCATGTATCCTCCACTAGGGATAGTAAAGCATTTTTTCCCTTGAATCACCTGAATCGCATTATCTCAAGCTTTACCAAAATAGGTAACTGAGCTTGTCTCATACGATTCAAAGAAAAAACGCTTTATTGTCCCTAGCGGAGGGTACATGAACTAATGCTGTAGGTGTGGTTTAGACGCTTGTTCCGTTGTTCTACCTTGATTTCCTACAACACTTTCCTATCAACTATCAGTAGGTACTTCAAGGCGGATGCCCGACAAACCAGAACATAGTCAACATCAAACTACCTATCTAAACCAAACTTCCGAACAAGCAGGTCGTCCCTCTACATTTTCGACTCCCTTGCGTTATTACAACATAAACCATACAAACCTTAACATAAGTACATTTACTCATTACAAAACAATCACCAACTGACTAGGAAATCATTTTCATTCCTCACTTTACACATCACCCATCGACATTCTCATTCCTTTCAAGTACAAAGGTACACATGACTAAATCAAACTCATCGTACTCATCACAAGACGCAAATAATTTTGAAGAATATAGGAAAAAAAACCCTGTGTTGTTGCCTGTAAAGTCGGTATACGGGCGGAAGTTTTACGTGACAACGACTTTGAGTGGTAAAATAATTTTAATGTTAATATTCATTCGTATAGTAGGAAGAAGGATAAAATAAAATTCTTTGTCAAGTTGCACAGAGTAGGTATTTCCCGTAGGTAGTAGGTATTTCCCATGGGTGGGGGGGGAGTGAGTGCCAGGGAAGGGGGGCGGGGCGCTCTAGCTTTTGTGAGCGCCGGGGAAGGGTTGGACGCGGGGGGGGGGGGGGGCGCTTTAGGGAGCGCCGAGCTGCACCCCCTCCGTGAGCGGAGCGTAACGCAGTTTCTTGAAGTGTCCCCGGTAAACCAATTTATAAGACGTTATCACGTCAAAAAACACTAGGCAGTATCCGTCGATGAAGTAGCAACTCCCATTAGGCGCGCCAGTAGTAAAAGTAGTTTCTCGTGCGTCCAATGAGTTAGGTACCTACTATTATAATTATACTCAAACTTTTGTTACCTCCTTTCATAGAAAAAGTAGCGAACTGCAGAATATTGTTTTAGTGCAGAAAACTTTCAAAGACTGAAAATGTGATTTTGATATAAATATATTTACCTTCTTATTGTGATTGCGATTATTTGAATAAAGAATTTATTATAAAAATGTTCTTGTAATGTTGTGCTGAGTTCCCTGGTCAAAACTGATTTGAAACACGCAAGTTGAACGGAGAAAAGTGGTGAAATCAAGGGCGGCCAATTTGCAGTCCACGCGATCGGAAGTGTGACTTCAGGAGACGCGAGCGGATGACGGTTAATCAGAGCACTCTATTGGATGTACGAGAAACTACTTTTACAGGAGAGTCTAGCCCCTAGAAAGTGTTGTCGGGTTTCAGCGCTACCTACTGCCACTTCAACGAACTACCATTTCTTATATCTTATCAAGTGATCACGCTCGCGACCGCATTACCGTCGCTCCTCTAACTTGCAGTTGTCCCAAGATTATAAACTTGCAGTTATCTCCACAATAATAATGCATTCTGCTTGATTCGTCACTCCAAAACACAAAAATGCAATAACAAGTTCCTTTTCCTCGCAATTTAAAAATGCAGGGAAGTAGAGCCGCCGAACTTAGAAATGAGTGGTAAAACCGAGGTAAACCTACTTTTCAGAAATGCCGCTTGACCACGCTCACATCGAGCTGATAAGGATGGTAGTTCGCTGAAGTGGTGGTAGGTAGTGCTGAAACCCAACAACACTTTCTGGGGGCTAGACTCTCCTTACTTTTACCACCAGCGCGCCTAGCGGGAGTTGCCACTTCCTCTACAGATACCGCCTAGTGAAAAACAACTAACAAGGCTGGTAATCAGAACTATGAATAGGATTACCCATAACAAATGGTGCAACTTGGATTGAATGAGAAGGTAAAATATCTAATATGTACAACAGAGAATTAACAGAACCAACGCATTGTAGATTTGTATTTACTTCCAATTCCAGAATATTGAACAACTCACCTTGTGTTCATGTTAGATCTCATTTCGAATCCAAGGGAATTTGAACTTTGGAATGGGTTAACATTTATGAGCAGAGCACTTACAAATAAAGCAATATGATTAAATTCCCCAAAAACGCCGTTAACGTCAATTAATATAAATTATACATCTAAGTGGGAGGGAGGAGTTCTAAGTAATTCGTGTCAATAAGAAAGTGCGGATGAATCCAAAACATATTCCCTGTCATGAATAGGCAGACAGGGAATAACCGTCCTCACTACCAACATGACTACATGATCTACCATGTCTACCAATCATATCCCATAAAGATTTACCTCTTAGCAACTGCAATGCGTTTTCAATCATAACACTTTAATTTTGTTGAAAATACTTCCTAACGTTTCAGAAGTAGAGAATAAAATTTGGACTTAGAGCAAAATCTGTTACTAAATTTCAAACATTTTTGCGACATTTATTTTGAATTTTTTTTTTTACATTCAATTTACCTACAACATAATCTCAAGTGGAGAAGTGTCAAAACAAATCATGTTAGTTTGTGGATCTGCCACATTGAGCGCTAATAGCGATTCCTCCCGTTAGGCACAAATTAAAACAGCTATTAATAATAATTAGCTTAGTTCTCTAGGATGGACGTCATTCTCGTTGGAATCAACCATCACGCATTTTATTTTGTACATCTTAGGAACAAAGAATTGGCTTGATACTTCATTTGGGTAATTTTTGACCCCTAAGAACTGTACCTTTATAAAACAAATACTCTAACGATTTTTGCCAAGTTTAAAAAATAATTCAAAACGCGTTGAGAAGGTCTCCGTTCTTGATGAGCCTGAGTATAAAGGTGCAGCGAAACTGACTTGAGTACCAGAACAGACCCCTCCCATGTATTTAACCTTTTCTCTACTAAAACGCCCGTGCGCTCGGCAGCCCCTGACACTCTCTGAATTCTCTGCTTCCGGGCCTGTTACCTGGTCGGGCTTCCGGGGATAGCAGTATTGCCGTAAAAGGCTTATTACTCATCTCAACTACCAGTACCACGGGCGAGGGGAGCCCCAGGCTACCGATGCACTGACTTCGGTCAAAGCATCACCTGCCTGCCCCTCAATTAAGGTAGGATTCGTGGTGGTCGTGGTTGAGCAAACCCTACTTCATGGGCTTGTACCAAGAAGGCTACAAGGGGAGAGATGGCATCCTCAGGGGCTAGTCCCCTGAAGATGTCTCTCGGCATGTGAGTTCTGTTATGAACTCGGGTACCAACCTGTTTAGTTGGTAGAACCTTAGCCAGGAGGTTCGGCCTAACCTGTGGTGTTAATACAAACAGGTACCTCGAGGAGCTGATAGCTATGACTAGCTTCCCTGGGGCTCCTGGGTAGTGAGTTCCTTCCACTCCCTCGATCACCCTGCTAGGGTTTTTGGGGTTTCATCTATCTGCTTGCAGATGGAGGGTGTAGCGAAATCCTGTTTAGGTCGGCTCTCCTTAAAACCTAATAGTAGCCCTTGACACTGAATGCCTGTGGGCGAGTTCGTCCCGCCACACTGAAAACATGATAGATACTGCCAATGAACTCTGCGCGTCATTATGCTTTCTACTACCCTCACTTTCCTTCCTTGAGAATGAGTAAAAATATTAGTTTGGTATTGCCTCCGAGTCTACCAAGGTAGTGGGCTTTCTCATTTTTGTACCCAACTGATTCGTTCTTTTGATTACCTTCTTTTTTTGCTGCATAGAAAACCCATTGGAAAAACAGAAGGCTAGTCTGATATTTATAAACCAAGTACATTAAAAGAATACGTTTACATTAATCAAAATAACATAAATATGATGTAAAAAACTAGAATAAGTAGAGAAACGAATTATTCTAAAACGGTAAGACGAACAAACAGCGTGAAAATCGCTCAAAAAAGACACAGTCAAACACCCTTCAAAAAAACTTCTTTTTTTAAATAATAACAAAAATGAAAAAACTGGTTGTTGATGCCCGCCGAAAAATCATAACAATCGCCAGTAGATAAAGTGCTGCCCCTATTGTGCTATGATGAAACCATCGTATGTTTATATTACCTAGTTATTAAAGGCTCATATAGATGGCAGAACAGAAAATGAGAATACTCATGTGTAGTATTCCAGTCACGTATTACGAGCCTGAGTATACTCGGGTGCAGTATCTCACTCACAATTTTCTCGCCCGAGTATACTAGTAGTAGAGAAAAGGTTAAATTGGGGTGGCAACACTGATACCAGAGCAGACCTGACCTCTCTACCTGAGTTGGGTCCCCCCTCTACCACATATTGAGTCCCTCGCACCTAAAGAAACACAGTCTGCCACAACCCAGGAGTTAAATCAAGTAGTAGATTAAATCAGAGATGTAAGGTACTTCAACAGGTTTGTAGAGGTTATTTTTAGGTTTGGTCATCGGAAGTCATTAGTTGCCAACGTTTCGACCATTTATTCAGCAATTTTCAGGAAGGTTTGAGTCGGAGGAACACAATTCGTAGTATACTTGGTAGGCAGTAGCTATACTTCACCCCCTTATACTCCACTGATACGAGGCATGTAGACGGTTCATGCCATTCTAAACTGAATTGTTCTGAACACTCAAATCTTCCTGAAAATGATTGAATAAACGACCGAACCGCCGAGAACTATTGACTTCCACTGACCAAAACTTCAAACAACCCCTACAATATTCACTCAACGGTCCAAAAAACAATTTTTTCACCTTCTGAAAACTCGAAACATTTTCATATTTTTGAGTCAGGAAATACTTAGGTCTCTGAAATCTCAACACAAGTTTTCCGTTTACAAAGTAGAGCAAGAAATACGAGATGGAACAAAAATACTCCGACACCTCCAATGAAATCTTATAGCGTTGTAATACCATTTTTATGTGATATTTTTGTTTCTCGGCAATATTTGTCGGGAACAAATTTTACAGGTACTTTGACAGACTTTTCCTTCTCAATGGGAAACTGATACCTAACGCTGCAATTGTGCGTCATTAAACACCAAGGTTGTTGAAATTTTATGTCTTTTCGGCACGTAGAATTGAAAAGCGTTTAAAACAATCCAGCTGTTCCGACGGCATCGGGGGTGGTTGATTTCTACTACAGCGAACACAATCGAAAATTGTAACCTAAAAGGGACATAAGTAACAATTGAAAAGACATAAAATGTCTCAACGCCTTCCAGGCTCGCATGCAAGTGTTCTTTCTTCTTTGCCTGACTACCATTTTTCATCACTCGGGTTGGTAAAACTTGTAAGATTTTTCAATCAAATCATCAAAATAGGGAATATATTCCAATTTATTTCTCCAAAAATTTGATAAAATGTTAACGAGAAGCGTTACTGATGAATTGGAATCCTCATGTGAAGGCGTTTTTCCACTGCAAATTTTTAATGTTTGAAAAAACTTTGGCAGACACCCTTCCTGACAAATGGGATAAACCCCGTTACGTAGTGGGAGGATGGGTAAAAGTAAAAATACAGATGGCAGTCATCAGAGCTCCATCGGCTGAGGGAATCCCGACGACCTTTGAGAGGAATCTCGCGCCTGGAGAGAGAAGTCGATCATGGAGTGGACTTGGGGCTGGAAGATGGTGCCGCTTCCCATTGATTGAAGAAACCAAGGGACTGAAGAAGGTACGAGGGAAGACTGAGCAGACGAAAACCAAAGATTTCCTTTTTTAATCCCCAAAGTCCTCGTTGAAATCTGCCTCAACTACCCCTCAGGGCGTCAACCAATCAGAACGCTTCTCCAGTTCTCAGACTCAGGTTTCACAGCGCTGATAGGAACTGATGGATGAAACGGCAAAGCCATGAAGTTTTAGAGGAGTTTAATTGTTTGGGGAATACTCTTGGATTGGTGGTCTCGTATGTATTGACTCCAGTTGATAATGAAATTTGCTCGATTTCACTTAACAACAACCATACCGTTTTACCATGAAACATGCTTTAGCCTTGGACTAACTACCCAAAAAGTGTCACGGGGAAGGGAGGGTGACGGGCGAGTGTCCAACAGGGATCCACCAGTCCACCCCATCCCCCTTCAGCGCGGCTGAAGCATGTTCCATGTTTCTTGAATTTTAGCCATTAAGCAGTAAGGCAACGCCCAAGTTTTTAACTACTTATTTTCAATTTAAAAACGTTTCTTCCGTTCCTTTCAAACCCCAGTGTTTAAAACCATTTTCCTCTTTTTAACCCATCTAATTTCAAAATTAGAAGAATGAAATTATAACAGATTTAAGTCTACCTTGAATTACTATTCATACTTACTATATTGAAAACTTCCTACCAACTCAAGAAAAACTTTTAAACAGCTAAAAATTGCAAGAAAACCATCTTATTGTTTTTACTTCATTAGTGATTTAGTGCTCAATTAAAATTTACTTTGAGCAAATTGTTTGAAATTTGAGTAATATTACGTGTTTTACCAAAAGACCGACGATTCCTTATGGATTGAAAAATACAATAAAGTTGTTTTATGCTATTGAATATACAAAGGATTCGGTGTTCCCAAGATGTACAAAATATATGGTCTGTTCGGAGAGGCAGTCCTGAACGGTTTGGAGGGGTTTGGAGGAGTCCATTCGCTTCTATCCCCTCCCCTTTTCAGTTTCGATTTGGTTCCGAACTGGTTCGGGACAGCCTCTCTGAACAGACCCATAGATAGAATGATTTGGTGGTGATACGTTTGGTTATAATAATTCCATTACAACAGATTGCAGTTCATTTCAACGACAGAGATTGATTACACTCGCACAAATAACTTGGGAATTTTCTGGTTCTTTACTCATTATTAAATAAATCATAAACAAGACAAACAAAAAATAAAAATTATTAGAATAAAATTAAAAAAACACTAACAAAGAAAGGTTAGAATCTCGTTCATGTCTTTTATGTGCACCTGTGGAGAATTTTTTTTTTTTTTATCAAGTCACAGTCGATATAACTGAATTTAATGAAAAAAAAGCGTGTTTCTAGGAGGCATCTTCCGTTTCAATAATTTCGAATTCCGAGTCGGAGTCTTCTAACCGCGTAAAAACAGGTTTTTGAGGGGTGAAAGCTTTCGGGAAGCTGCGGTACAAGGTGGACACGACGGTGTCTTTGAGGCTGGCGCTCGTCGTGGGTCCGACGTCGGGGAAATCGAGGTCCTTGAGGAGCGACGACTCTTCGTCGGTGGAGTCATCGTGGGCGGCCATGGAGGAAGCGCCGTTGAAGTGCGACGGCCGGAATCGTAGAGCGCCTTCCGAGTCGCTAGACTCCCTGCTCGACTCTTGAGGTATCGTCGGGAGAAGGGAGTCCATGGCGTCGAGCGAGCTCTCGTCGTGCCCTGGTATCATCAGGTCTCCTAGGGAAGAGTCACTGGTTGACGGCGGTGACAGATCTTCAAAAACACGTTTATTATAGTTGCCGTAATACAAGAGTGGGAAACACTTCAAACCACAAGCTCATTCTCCGATTAGCTAGGTACTCAAGCACTATTTAATAAATATTCAAACAAACATGTTTAGTAATGCATGCATTTCAGGGGACGTCCCATTGGATAAGGATTAGTTCAATTTAAACCAGTTGGTAAGCGATAAAACATGCATTTTTATTTGCCTTCCTCTTGCACATAACTGTTCTACTCAATTTAATGTAGTTAGTACTATTTTGAGTACGAAGTAGTGGAATTCCCTCCCCCTACCATAGCCGTTACCCACCATAACATTTCACGCTTAATGGCGCTTATGCTCAACCTGCTCAACCCCTTGGTTAGCTACCCCGTCTGGCTACCACTTAATTGCAGTGTCTTAACGGCTGTGTTCGGAGCCCAACAGCTGCTGACATTTCGGGTATTTTGGATTATAATTTTCACAGTAGACTTAGACCCTTCTCGTATGTGGTGGCTCGGTTTAAAGCCCGTAGGCCGCGATGCCGCGGAGCTATAAAATGAATTATACGACGCCAAATCCTACCACTGTTTGGACCAATCAATTTACGTATTCGCTACCTTAGCAGGCTCTTATGATTTCATAATCATTATACAGTCAACTCACAATAATCCGCACCTCAAAGGGCTAAACATTGGATACGATTGATCGCGAGTTACGAAAGATCGATTGTAATTCCCTTATTGTAATTGGGTTTTAGAAGAACCAATAATTCAGAAAACAAACGCGATCCGAATTATTTAGATGTGAATAAATTCCAGTCGACAATCTGTATACATAAAACGCCAACCTTACGTGTGTACGTATGCACAGAGGGGTCGTGGGAGAGGGGAGAGTCGGCGGAATCGTTTTTGCCTACTTTTAGTAGGCTTTTCAGCTAGTTAGTTATTAATTTAGCTTGGTTAGGTAAATGGTGATGAAATAATTGAACTTGCGAATAGGAATAGAATTTATGAAGTAATAAATAAGATTTGCACAAATGGGGGGAAAACGATCAAAAGTATGAATAATCAAGTAATACGAGGGGTTACCCAAAAGTAACCGGAATCGAGCTGGATGCAAGACAGGTGTGATTGGCTGGTTGGCAGGTGGGGGGTTTGAAAGGGACACATTTCAAGATTCAGTGTGCGAAGTTGGGATGCTGTGAGTTTAACGGTTCGTCATTGAGATTTTTTCTAGTGAAAGAACTTTTTCCGTTTTGTCGAAAACGTGTGATGGCAGACAGCGTGAAGCAACGGGCGGCCGTGAAATTTTGTTTTCTGTTGGGAAAAACGCCGGCTGAAACTCTCGTAATGCTTAAAACTGCTTAACGGGATGCTGCATTAAGCAAGACACGTGTCTACGATTAGTTTCAACGTTTTAAAAATTGGCAAATGAGGATTGAAGACCAATCTCGTTCTGGCCGCCCTTCATCGTCAAGAAATGACGACAACGTTGATAAAATCAACATCATGATTCGCGAAGACCGTTGTCGAACGGTTGATCAATTGGTTGAGATGTCTGGGAGTTTAATCATCGGAGGATTTGTGCATGAGAAGGGTTGTAGCCAAATTTATGCCACGCCTTCTCACAGACAAGCAAAGCCCTCGCACTCATTGCCCTGTCTGCGAAGCAGTTTCCTACGAAAAATGGCATGACACCGATTGTTTACCCCCTCCTATTCACCTGATCTCGCCTCTTTTCTTGTTCCTCCGACTCAAAAGGGACTTGAAAGGAAAACGATTTTTGGCTGTGGAAGATGTGAAACAAAAACCCCTGATGGCCTCAAGCTCATTTCATTAAATGAATTCCAAAAATGTTTTGAACGATAAAAGACGCGATTGGAAAAGTGCTTTGCAGTCATTGGTAATTACTTTGAAGTTGATCAAAATTTGGTGTAAAAACATTGAAAAATGAAGAAGTTATGACGAAATTCCGGTAACTTTTGGGTACCACCTCGTATATTCATAAAATTTGACGTGGAATCTGAATCAGCAATAAAAAAAAATGAGGGTTCCCATTTGAAAAAGAAAGTTGATCATGGTTGCAATTTCGTCATTTTTGAATTCTAAGCAAAAAAAAAATATGAAAAATAGCGTTGGTCAGAGTTTTTTTCAAACGCAATTAGAGAAAATAAGTGGGAGGAGCGTAGTTACTTGGACACTCTGTATATTAGGTTTGATTCTGACAAGTTCCGCATGCAAATCTATATAAATAAAAATTGAAGTTCATGCCTTATCTCAACCGCTAAGGACTCTGAGTTAAGTAAATCTATTGTTCTGATGATGGCTCTCGCGTGGGGCAGCGATCACTTGTTTGAATTAAGATAACAATATCCGTGCATCACAAAGATAAATTTGAAACCAATTTTCCCTCCACTCAAAATGTCACTTTTCTTTTAATTTGAAATTTTTTCGTGTTTCGATCGAGCGGCACTAAAATGATCTCAACTTCATTTTCAATGCAAATTCGAATTTGATTACTCTGTTGGAGAGAGCAATAAATTTCCCATACGATGAGTTGACTCCCATGAGATGACTCTTGACCAGTTCACAAAACAATAGGATAATCCGTACAATAAGACAATCTTTCTACCTCAAATTTGAAAATTGTCAATTTCTGTTTTTTAAAAAAATATTTGATTTTGCTTCCGAGCCTACCAAGGTAGCGGAAGCTTTGTTTTCACTTTTCAAGGTTGAAGAAAAAGTTCTCCAAAATCGAAATTTTCACTCGCGTTTTACGTTTCAGAGCTTTCAGAACAATTTTGGTTCCATGTCTGTCTGTCTGTCATGAAATCCTTGTATCCTGCGTATCTATAAGAAGTTATTGTCCGATTTCGATGACATTTTCAGGGATTGTGCGGGTTGGCGTGTAGACGGTCCCCTATGAAAATCATCACCCCCGGACTTACGGTAGCTGCTGCGCATGCGCATTGTAACAGCCATAACTTCCACATTTTGCTTTTTTTGTGTCAGAGCGTTCCCCCCAAACGTTTAAACCACGCTCTGCTACCATATAATAGATCTACCTCGTTAGGATTGAATAATAAGGATGTAGATCTGTTATACGGTGGCAGAGCGTAGTTAAAACTTTTGGGAGGAGGGCTAGTCACAAATGGGGGATGCGCCTTGATTTTTTTAAGATTTTTAATCGAAAGTAGACTACATCCTGAGAATTTTGGCACCAACCGCGACCTCCTAGCGTGAGTAGATCTGTTTCTATGATTTTTCGAAGTTTCGACCGTTTATGACGTCACGCGCCCCTCTCGCCTGGGCGGGACCCCCCACCCCACTGTGACGTCATAAACATTTGAAACTTTAAAATTTCATA
This sequence comes from Apolygus lucorum, assembly GCA_009739505.2. Lineage (NCBI taxonomy): Eukaryota > Metazoa > Arthropoda > Insecta > Hemiptera > Miridae > Apolygus > Apolygus lucorum. The sequence continues at coordinate 28,466,698 of CM019180.2, forward strand.
GGAAAAGATTTACACACGCTAGAAGGTCGCGGTTGGTACCGTCAAATGGGGTGTTATGAATCAGCCGGGGTGATATGGATACTTTGGAGGCAGCAACGCTTTTAGCAATTGCAGCGCTACCTGGTGACGTTTGGATGTGATCTGGTAGCAGAATATTGAACTAGGCATTTTGCTTCACCACCTTCATCCATGATTCAGTCGATTCAAGGATGCTAGAAGGTTATCCATGAAGATTATCAGATCCATAGAAACGCCGCACTTTTGTGTTATTTGTTTACCTGTGTTGTTCATCTGTGAAGGCCAACCTATGACCAGAACACTTGATCTGCGTATTTTTTATCACATCAACAACTTCTCATGAAAAGAGATCGATTTTGTGTTTTGTTTCAACTTAAAACCCCCCTTGTCAGTGATTGATTTTGTGAATTTCGGAGTTTTTGACGGGTGGAGTGAACCGGGAGAAAATGCCTCGACATTACCAGGTCATTGGGTCATTTTGCCATATTGGAGTGAATTTTACATCGGTTTTTGACTTTGATCCATATCACCCTGACTAACGGGGTGATATGGATCATTTTTCATTAAAAAAATTAAAGTGAAAAAAGGTGCAAAAAAGAAGACATGGTACCGTCTTCTTGACATCTCAGAGAATCTATATTCGGAAAGCCAGCTCGCTCTAAAAACAGTGGGGGCTAATTTTTCAGTAAAAACTGAAAAAAATTATCCAAATCTCCCCGGTTGACGGTACCTAAATTCTCAGAATGAGGTCTACCTTAGATTAAAAATAGCAATAAACAGTTTTTCCTACCCAGGCGCACACCCTATTGAGGTATCCAAAAACCTTTCAAAGGCTATTAGTGAATTGTTATTGTAGGGTGACCCGAAACCAATCAGGAATGCTTCAGGGATCGATTATACTACTAATTTGCAACAACTTTCCCTTCTTAGTATTTTCTTTACCAAGCTTGAATTGCAACATTTTTCACTTTTGAAGTTCGAAAAACCATTTTCCATCAACCCTTTTTTCAACCTTTTTTCGCATTCAAACACCATTTCCTCCCTCAAATTTTACAGTAAACCTAAAAATGAACTACCGTTGGACAACGCATGAAACAGAATCCACTCTTTTCACAACTCGCAAACAATGAATATTTAATTATATCAACGGATTACGAATCGAATCCCTGTTATTCCCAAAATCATACGTAAGTGGATATGAACCTTCAAACATCGATGGAAGAAAAATAATGAACTTCACCAAAACGAACGACCTTTACTGTTATTATGTTCATAAAAGTATCACTCTAAACTAATCAGCTATTCATTTCTGCGAATGTGCAACTTCGTCATTCAGGGGAAAAGTCCAATTTCAATGAATGAAATTTCTATTCAACCGTCAGTAGGTCATCCTCCCAAGGACCTTCCGAATTTTAAAATAAATTAGCCGATAATGAATGTTTTGTTGCGTTCAAAAGCACGGTGGGGCATTCATAGCTTATCTCTTCCCAACCTTCTCGACAAGCAAGAGAAACAAGTAATTGATTAGATAAGTGAGAATCGTTTGATATTAACCACAACCGCGAATGAGATAAAAACCCAGTGACGCAGAGTAGGTTACGAACAGTGATGAAAGGAGGGTGTAAACGTAAACGGTCTTTACGTCGTTAGCTGCACCTCGTAATCAATTTATTTCTTTTAAGACTCGTAATATTTATGTTTGTTAGAAATCTACTAGGCATAAACAATAGTGCCATTAACTTTTCATTCATTTCTAGAGCACACTACTCTTCTGCAACTACGAAGCGTGAGAAATAATCAACCATAAATAATCAACCATATCAACAAACGTGTTCAAAATGTGCAAGAAAACCACAACAGAAAACTTCCAGGAAGAAATAAAACAGTTATCAAATGCCATTATATTCCAGAACAAAACTGATTTTCATCATTTATTCTCACCGTGGTTTTCACCAGCTTGTTTCAAAACAGCAGCATTTTCTTTACTGGTGGCATCGGGGTAGTATTCGTCTATACTGACCTCTGAAAGAAAAAAAAAATAATAATAATAATAATAAAAAATAAAAATTTCATGAGGAAATAGCCTGAGGGATTAATGGGTTGTCAGTAAGGTATGGGTTGTAAGGTTGGGAGGTTCAACTTGAGAACTTATTACTACGTTCATAGCAGTGAAGAGGTAGAAGCTATTATAAGAATTGGCCATGGAATAAGGAGAAGAAGGTCATTTCATAGGCGAATCTGTCATGTTCAACTGGTGTCATCTCTGAAAGCTTGAGGGGGTCTCAGTCAGTCGCCATTCATTCCTCGTTCCGGGTCAGTATTTCGGGAAATTGAAGGGGCAAAAACTTTAAAAGTTGTACTTAAACTTGAAATTTTCAAGGATTTTAGAAATTTATTAGTGTACGGCCCTAGGGAATTGATAAACTGAAATATTGCCGCTGGAATCATTAAAATCGAGCAATAATTGCCAAAGACACATGGGAAAACCTGTTTATTCCGTAGTTTTTCCCATTTTTCTCAGGCAATTATTGTTCGATTTTGATGATTCCGGCGAAAATATTTCAGTTTTTCAACTCCCTAGGGCTGTGCATTAATGAATTTCTAAAATCCTTGGAAATTTCAATTTTTAGAAACAATTTTTTAAGTTTTTGCTCCTTCAATTTCGCGAAATACAGACCCGGAACGAGGAACGAACGGTGGCCGACTGAGACCCCCTTAATGGAACTGATAGCCAAGTGGCACTTCAAGAGCATTAACATATCTCAACAATGACGAGTAATTTATTCCCCATGGCCAATGGGTTAAGCGTACATCATAAATGTTAAGAGCTTTGTTCGCAGTGCAGTCTGGGACAGTTCTAGAACAGTCCGGGCATGCGCAGTAGGGCTTTACGCGTTCGCAGTGCACGAATTCCGAGTTCTGGAACTGAGTCGGCTGTTCGCAGTGACTTTCGGACACAGTTCCGGACTAGTTTGGACTAGTCCAGAACTCGTTTTCAGAACTCCGGACACCTACAAAGGAGCTCTATGGTGAGGGTTTCAAGAAACTTTAATAAGAGGCGGCTACGTGGCTTATCAGGAATTTTTTGAATGCAATGCCTCTGATTACTTAATAATGATAACTTATGAATCGCCCTGTAGCCCAGTCAATTTATACATTGCAAACGCAGAGGTTTTAACGAATTTTTATGTTGTTAGGATCCCTAATGATTGGTAGTTTATCCCCAAATGTGCAACGTTAAAACCCTTCATTACTGACAAAGTGCCCTGAAAACCATTAAATTGTTGCACTTTTGAAACCACAAAACGTAGTCACTTCCTTCCTTATTATAAATTTCGGTAAGGAGCCAGTTTTTTTGTTTATTATTTTCAATAATGAACCTTTGGAATCGACCAAGATTTTCCTCAGTATTTCATTCATACCAGATAACCTGGAACTGGATTTAGGTTTATTCCTTTTTTGAACCCTCTGGAATAAAACAAGAAAAAAATATTTGATGGTTTTCGTTTCAAGGTATGTACAGTCCGAAAATACAATAAAAAAAAGTGGGTGTGGCACATAGCTTCCTCGTATCCATAACCCGATTATAGTATAGATGATCCGATGCATTGTAGCTAATCTCAAAACACCAATCTTAAAGTACCTTTCACTACCCTCATAGGGGACCATCTACACGCTAATCTGGTCAATCCTAGGAAATTTTATCAAATTCGGATGAAAAATGTAAATGTTATGGCTGTTACAAGGATTTTGCGTATGCGCATGCGCATAGGCTTCTGTAAATTTTAAGGCCTTGATTTTCATAGGGGACCATCTACAACCCAATCTGTGACATCCCTGAAAATTTCAACGAAATCGGGTACAAAATGTGGAAGTTATGGCTGTTACGAGGAATTCACGTTTGCGCATGCGCAGTGGCTACTGTCAATCCGAAGGTGGTGATTTTCATAGAGGACCATCTAAATACTAATCTGTAACATCGCTGAAAATTTCATCGAAATCGAACGGAAAATGTGGAAGTTATGGCCGTTACAAGGAATTCACGTTTGCGAATGCGCAGTCGCTTCTATCAGTCCGAGGGTGATGATTTTCATAGGGGACCGTCTACACACCAACCCGCACAATCCCTGAAAATTTCATAGAAATCGGACAATAACTTCGTATAGTTATGCGCGTTACAAGGAATTCATGACAGACAGACAGACACACAGACACGGAACCAAAATTGTTCAGAAAGGTCTAAAACGCAAAACGCGAGTGAAAATTTTGATTTTGGAGAACATTTTTTTCGTCCTTGAAAAGTGAAAACAAAGCTTCCGCTACCTTGGTAGACTCGGAAGCAATTCAACAGTCGTCCGTAGTTGGGTAGTTATTTACATTTAGTTTGGTAATTATTTTATACTTTCACTAACAACCAAATAACAAGGCTTTGCTGGAAGAAGCTTATTCGTTTCGAAATGGACTTGACAATGAAGCTGTCTTTGTTGCAAGCGGGTGATCTATTATTTTAAAAAATAAACCGCTGTGTAATAATTTGCAGCGTTTCATCACGGTGAAGGAGAAGGTTAGGCGATAACAGATTTGGTACAGCAGTTCCGATTCATGAAAGCGTTTAGAGTGTAGAAAATCCGAGAACACGGTTCGAAATTCTGGGCGGCCATTTTTCGGAACTCCTCCAGTTCTGGACAAGTTCTAGAACTGCACTACGAACGAACCCAAGGTTATCAAGAGAGAGTTTGCTCTTTGAGTGCTTGAGTTCATTATCTATGTTTGAGTGCAACAGTTTTTCGAAGGTCATACTGGTTCCCGCAATCATTTAAATACTGCCACTAGGACGCCAAACACTCCATCTATTAGCTACCTCTCCCTTTACCGAACTAGTTCTAATTTTCTCCACCAGAGTACAGCAATGGTAGATGTTGGGGCCTTTTACAAGCGCGCTTTCCAACCTTGAATGAACCTTCCTCTCCTTCTTCAGCGAATTTAAAACCTAAAAAGCTCAAACTGAGACCCCCAAATAGTACGTAAGATTATAATTAAACATTTAACACGTTGGATGCAGATGGCATCCGTGTCACGCAAATCGCTGGGTCTCTGTGGGTCTCTCTGGGTCTCTTGCACCATAGATTCAAGAATACCTGCTCATGTTCTCTCATTCTCAGTTACCGCTAGTTAGTAACTCTTTTACGAGGCAGATGAACAGTTTATGAGATGAACGGTTTCATTCAGAGCTGATTCAGACAATATTGAAGGTTGTGACCAGTTATCAAAGTGACACCTTATCTTCACGCACTGTGCTGGTAAGTACGTAATGCCGCCACAGTCGACCAACGTGTTTTCTCCTCCGCGAGCAACGTGCTAAGATTAAATCTAAACAGAAATAAATCCCCAAACTCCTAAACTGGTGTAAAACTCATTTCGGTAGGTACTACAACTTGCCTGGCCCATCTCAAGCATCCCAGCTTTGCAAACTTGAATACATCAATATCAACATAAAGCTAGAATAATCTCCTCATTTCTTTTGCATCACCTTCATTGGAGACAGGATCCAGGATTCTACGTAAGATTTTCCTCCCAAACGCTCCTATCTTACACTGATTCCTTTGTCATCACCCTATTCAAACGAAAGGACAGGTAGGATCAGAGTCATGTAGGCAGTAAGCTTGGACCCCCTTGAAAGCATGAGATTTGATGAGAGAAATAAACCCGAAATAACGTCTATTAGGTAGCGACATCGGTCTCTTACCAATTACAGCACCAAATTTACTGATCGTATCAATTGTGGAAGCAAGGTAGGTAAAAGTTTCCTCCCATTCAAAGGTTGAACCTGCGAGAGTTACAGGACCGGCTTCTCCTCAGAGTCCATACAATTGGTCTTAACCATGTTAATCTGGAAGCCATCCTTGAGGCTGAAATCGAAAGGCGCCAGGGACTCTGGGGCCTCATCCAAACTCCTGAAAGTTCTTGTCACGTCATCTGCATGGCTCCTCCCTCTCCATCACTAAGATCTTGGGGGAAGGCAAAACCTCGATTTCTACATCCATACTACCAAATATTTGCAAACTAATAGGTTTTGGTGAAGAAAATGGCTGGAAAATTGAGGCGCGTTGATCAGGTTATATCTAACTATGTGGATTGCTTTGGCTCACAATTTTGAATGCAATGTCTCAAATTCAACAAAAGGTGCTCATGAACAGTTAAACTTATCACAATCTTATTGAACTAAAAACTTAATAAAGATGAGGTCACCATAGCTCAATACTTCTAAACGTCCACTTTGGAAAGTGTCTAAAAGGAGTTCATGAAAATTAATATTATTATTCGTTCATTATTATACTTTCACCATTAACTTTTCTCCTTTACATGTTAGATTTAGTACGTCAAAGATGTTGAACTTACCAGGAGGAACAATGATTGTGGATGCGGATTTGAGGACCTGGAGGATGTATCCCTTCCATTCCGGTGGTAGGAGATGCTTCACCACGCCTGGAACTGTGAGGGCGATCATTGCGAAAAGGTAGATAAGGGTGGCACCACTGAAGACGGAGCCGACCCCTGCTGCTACCAGGCACCCTGCGCTCACCACCACGCAGTACTGGAAACATCACTCATATTAGGTGGGCACATTGGAACATATAGAAATAGAGAAAGACAAAAGGCCAGAATAGAGATAGACCACAAGAAGTAATACAGGGTGTTAAGTTATCCACCAAACTTCGGGAGTAGTTTCTACAACTAATTTGCAACAAAAAATGTCTCTTAGCAATTTTCTTTTAACCCCCTTAAAATCCGACTTTTTTACTTCCAAGATTGTTTTCGTGTTTTCGACCTTACACCATTAAAACGGCCATAACTCCCTTAAGTTACACTAAAAAATTAAAAATAAGGATACCATTGGAAAGAGCGGAAAATTTTTCAATAGATAAGCCGTTGACCAGTCGAGAAAAACTAAACGCTAGAGTAGTATTTTTACCTAAAACTTGAAAATTTGTCATTTTTTATTTATTTATTTTAATTTTGATGATTTTTCCTTATTAAAACAAGGTATTTGGCAGCAGGGCTCAAAAGCTTTAAAACTGCTCCGTTTCATCAGCTTTCCAACAGTCACCCAATTTTTAGTTTTACTGTGGAATTTGAGGGAGAAAATGGTGTTTCAATGCGAAAAAAAACGTGCATTTGTTTCAACGAAATCGACGGTTTGACGGGAGGATTCGGGGGTCTGCTCCACCGCCGCTCCTCACAAGCACCCTGTCCTTACGTCAAACCGTCGATTTCGTCGAAAAAATGCACGTTGTTTCGCATTTAAACACCATTTTCTCCCTCAAATTCCACAGTAAAACTAAAAATTGGGTGACCGTTGGAAAGCTGATGAAATGGAGCAGTTTTAAAGCTTTTGAGCCCCGCTGGCAAATACCTTGTTTTAATAAGGAAAAATCACAAAATTAAAATAAAATAAAAATTTACAAATTTCTAAGTTTGAGGTAACAATACTACTCTAGCGTTCAGTTTTCCTCGACTCGTCGACAGCTCATCTATCGAAAAAATTTACGCTCTTTCCACAGGTGTCCTTATTTTCAATTTTTGAGTGTAATTTAAGGGAGTTATGACCGTTTTAATTGTGTAAGGTCGAAAACACGAAAACAATCTTGGAAGTAAAAAAAGTCAGATTTTAACGGGGTTAAAAGAAAATTGCTAGGATACATTTTTTGTTGCAAATTAGATGTATAAACTTCTCCGGAAGTTTGGTGGATAACTTATGGGACACCCTGTATACAAGGAGTTCCGGGGTGGAAAAGAGGGTAGAAAAGAGTTTCAGGGCTTTAGCTGGTAGTACTTGGAAATTATAAATGAAGGAAAATTCAACACAATTCCAGTAATAACTTCTCACATAAATCAATTCTATCCCTCTATTAAAAAAATATATATAAAATATTAAAAAAAACTTGGCCTCTGGGGTAGATTTCCTTTTATTTAAATTTTGTTTCCAAGATCAACATTTTGACGCGCAATTCAAATTATGGACCTATCTGAAGGTGTCTCATGATTACTTGTCACACACATCTGAATTTAGATCCCATTTTGATAACAATTGCTGGTATCCATTAAAGTAGACCACAGTAGCTGCTATTTCTGTTAACCCTTAATATCCTGAGGTATCTTTTTGGAAGTCCTACTTTCAACCAGCGAAAGTTTATAAAATTTTAAACAAACACTGATGAACTGATAACCGCTGGCTATCTTTATACTCCAACTATGGAGCAAGAAAATTTGTGCAAAAAACCGTAATAATAAAAACATGATAATTCAAAAAGTAGACAGACTGTACCATCCTTCTACCCTCATTTCACCTAGTATAAGTTGGGTTTCCTCAGAACTGTCAAAGCAGCACAGATTCCTCTATGAAATGAACCTTATTCTTATTCCTTGGTTCTGTACTTTATGAGAAATAACTGACCCCACCACCAAGGATTTTTCAAAGTTTTTTTCTTCTACTTCAACAAAATTGGGTTTATAGGCAGATTTCGGTGACGCAGATAGCGCTAGTGCCCTCGGAAAGATCATTATTGAGCTGACAGACAGTAATAGGCCCTTTGACGTACCTTCCGCTGAAATATTCTATAAACTTGTCAAAATACACTCAATTCAAAGTTCAAAAGTTCAAAGTTCTTCATTCAAAAGTTTGAATGAAAAAATCCGAAAAAAAACAATTCTTTGAACAAGGGAGAAATTAAGGGTTAACAACAAAAGAAATTGAGGAATTGGAGCTCAATTCCAAGAATATTCTGGGTTGAAATTAGATCAGGATTAGATTTAGCACCCTCCCAAGTCAACCTAACCCTATTTTCAGCTCCAAAATCCGCGTAGTTTAGAGGAAATGAGCGCATGTAGAAACAAATTACGTCAGAGGTAAAAACTTTTTGGCTTTTCCTCTCACCCACTTACGTTCATTCCGGTTCACCAAATACTCAACTTTTCTGGAATTGTCTCTATTACAACTACAAGAACAATTTGAAGTGATAAAAAACTTGAATATTCTCAAACTATTTATTTGTTATTCAGGAGATGTTGACTAAAAAACTCCGAAATATAATTTTTAATCTCCCTACATCACTCGTGCCAAACATCATGAATAAATCCAACAAACTAGTTGATAACAAGATGCAAAACAGTCGGAAATATAATCACCAAATAACGCATAAAAACTGAGATTTAGCACACAAAAAAGGATGTAGATTTAGGCATCCATCAGTTCCCGGTCAGCAAAAGATACAAATACAACTGAAATCAACAAAAAAATGATGATCGAGCAGGGATTTGTCCATTATAGTTCTTGTGGTGAAATAAGTGGATGTAGCGAAGACTCACACGTTGTTCGTTATGATATCAACAGGCGGTCACACGTTGATGACAGTCGGGACCCAAAAGCTAGAGCTGAGATAATTACAACTGACGAAACAAGAAGTCCCAATTTAGATTACAGAAGTGGCCATCCCGGATATTCCCGAGATACCAAGGGTCAATAACAGGGACGAAAATAGAATTTCAGAGGTAGGTTGGTTACACTGGCCGCCGTGAATGACCAGGAAATAGATGGTAACAGATGTCAACGAGTTTCCTGATCGGGAGGGATGGAGAGTGCGAAGAAACTACAATTTTAGATCGAACGCTACTAAAATAGCCGGATTCTTCAACAGAGAACACCTAGAACTTGAGGTACAGGGGAGACCAAACGGGAACGTCACTAAACTTGGAATTCGTTTCAAATTCTTGAACTCATCACTAACCATATCACTAATTTTAAAAAGTGTTATCTCCTCTTAACCCTTTCGGAATTGGGTCTTTAAAGGCACATCATTTTCACCGATTGAAAAAACCCTGATCACTATTACTCTCAGAAACAGTGCTTTACAATCTTCTCATAAAATTGTAGAAGAACGAAACCTCATATCTAAACATCAGTTTGGATTCAGCCATAAACATTCAACACATCGATCACTCGTATTATTGAACAAGCCATGGATGACAAAAAAGTCTGCTCAGCTGTCTTCCTGGACGTTACCCAGGCGTTCCAGTGAGCCTGGCACGAGGGACTCAATCTAAAGGGAGTCTCAGTCAGTCGTCGTTCTTTCTTAGTATTTCGAGAAAATGAAGGCGCAAAACATAAAAAGGTGTATCTAAATTTGAAATTTCGAAGGATTTTAGAAATTCATTAGTGCACGGCCCTAGGGAATTGAAAAACTGAAATATTGCCGCTGGAATCATCAAAATATAACAATAATTGCCAAAGAGAAATGGGAAAAACTACCGAATAAACAGGTTTTCCCATGTTTTTCCTATATTTCTCTGGCAATTAATCCAAAATCCTTTAAAATTTCAAATTTAGGTACAACTTTTTATGTTTTTGCGCCTTCGATTTCTTGAAATACTAAACCGGAACGAGGAACGAACGGCGACAGACTGAGACCCTATCAAATCGGTACTTCCGAATCAAACAAGATGACGCACACTCGGAAGCAAAAAAAGGTCCATGATGGAGTTCCGCAATGCCCCCGTGTTCCGCAATGTTGTACGTTCTACACACCAGTGATCTATCCGAACACGAGAGGAACTTGCTGGGATCATTTGCAGATGATACCGTTGGTGAAGACAATCGCGAATCAACTGCAAAACTTGGAAGATCCATCGAAAACCTCCATGACTGGGCGAATGAAGAATCAAGATGAATGAAGCCAACGTCCAAGATTTTACCAACGGCCAAATCAAACATATATCAATGTATCTTCGTGGCAAAGTCATCCCTTATGCTAATGAGGATACAAAACTCACTGTGAAGTGGACACCAAATTCCAAAAAATGTATTGGTTGGTTGGTAGACGACCAGAACAAACTAACCTTACACAATCAGGTCCTCAAGCCAATCTGGACATAAGGTGCACGACTGTGGGGCTACACATCTCAAAGCAATCGTTTTTTTTAACGTGATTTATTATTGCAACTGAATATAAAATACAATCCATCTAGCAATATTACATATCATTATTACACTCCTTGAGAGCCCGTTTACAGTAAAACGCAGTCCCTTCTCATAACAGTATCTTCAACACTGAGCTATAACTGCACTTTAACAGCACTAACTAAGTCCAGTGGTTTTCAAAGCAATCGTGACGTTATTAAGCGATTCCGGAACAAAGTACTGGGTCATGCGTTGATGCGTATCGGTATTCAACCAAAGATGAAATCCATACAGACCTCGAAATTCCCACAATAGATGAAGTTATCAAAACTCAAGGTCATGTCAATAAGGAGGCTGTAAAGTTGATGGGCTCATCTCTGGCTGTAGGGAGTGATGTTTTCATGTAAATGTTCTGTGAGTGTTGTGCAGTACGCAACTGTGAATCTAATGCGTCAAAAGACACTATTTTTCAATATATCATTTCAATCCCACGTATGAGTAACTATTCATTGTCATACAAATGTTGCTAATAAGGTGAACGTACTTGGTGCAATAAATATCAATTGAGAAACAACTAAACTTGGAATTCGTTTCAAATCCTTTAACTCGTCACTAACCATTACTAAGGCTCACAATTTAAAAAAAAAGAGTATTACTTACTCTTAACCCTCACCTCTGGATTGGGTCTTTAAAGGCACATCATTTTCCCCTGAACGGGATTTATGATTAATTTCACTTCCATTCGATAGTGGCAACTCTGTTACAAGGAAAACGGTTTTCCTTCAGTTTATACCTACTTGTGGTTTTCCGAAAACCACAAGTATAAAGGTATAAACTGAAAAATTACATTTTGTGAAGTAAATGGATGGTGGGTCAAATCGACGTATTTACAGATAAGTTTTCAGTTTTTAAAATTATTACGGCTGAAACATTATTTTTGAGATTGTTGAGTTTTTCTAGGCTTTACAAAAGCATCATATTATACATTGGGTGATTTTTTAAAAATTTCTAATAGGAAAACTCCTCCAATCCAAACTCACCCCTTCCCTTCGCTCTGCATCCCTTCTATTTTGGTTTATTATTTTCAATAATAAACCTTTGGAATCGACCAAGAAAAACAATTTTTTAACACCCCCTCAAAATTTGATCGTTTACGTTTCAAGGTACGTAGAATCCAAAAAAGTCCATTCATGCAGCATGAATTAATGAGCGAATTTTCAAAGAAATCATTCAGTTTAAGGTGTGGTTAAGAAAAGGACCAATGGTGTTGCAATTTGTTGTAGAATGTTTTTTTTTCGATTCTTGGTTTATATATATGTATATATATTTTTTTTACATGCTTTTACACCAATAATTGACGTCCCGGAAGACGTGAAATCACTGGGCTGAAAGCTGAATCTGGGAGCCCGAAAAGCGTTCTGATTGGGGAAGCTCCAGGACGTAGTTAAAGATGAGTGCGACAGATCGCGTTCATGATCACTTGTTCCCAACCTCATCACTACAAGTCACCTTGTTTATCACATATTTTTCTCCTTGGTGTGTTACCTGCTGCATCTAAGTAATTAATTTAATAACATTTAAATATATTCGCGATATGTACGAAAAAATCGTGCGATTTTCAATAATACACTCGGTAATAATACTATCGGTGGCAGTTGTCGATTAAATATTTGAACGAGGACTTTTTTTTTTTTTTTTCCCCACATGAACTCATAGAGTACCCACACGGCTACTGCATTTCTGGTAACAACAAATATACGCACGTATTCATTATATATATATGTAGCTACAAACTTTTCTTAATTTTGGACAATTTTCATTTTTGAAAAAAGCATTCATATCAGAAATTTTGTGCTGAATCCGAATATACCATAAATTACCATGATTTTCAATGTAAAGACCTCAAAAAACGGGAAAACCCATTTTTTTGGAGTTTTTTTGAATTTTGGACCACTTTGGATTGTCCAAAATTGCTGGTTCACGAACTTGACCTATGGTTTGTTGTTACAAACATTTTGGCAAAAACTAAAAGAAAATTTTTAAACAATTACTCAAGTTATCGTCCGGAATGACACATATATATACATATGATTTTTGGAAAAAACTTCAGGGATCGTTTCAGAATGTTCCAAAACGGATTTCAGTGTGAAAATTTTTCGAAAAAGTCGATTCTAAAAATTTTGAGGCCATTGCAATAGCTCCATTTTCTTTGAAAATTCGCTAATAACACGCTGCAAATTATTGCTGGGTATGCTTTGAAGATCTTAGGAGTCCATATTCGTGTTCTACTCGTCTCTACGAACTCATAGAGTACCCACACGGCTACTGCATTTCTGGTAACAACAAATATACGCACGTATTCATTATATATATATATAGCTACAAACTTTTCTTAATTTTGGACAATTTTCATTTTTGAAAAAAGCATTCATATCAGAAATTTTGTGCTGAATCCGAATATACCATAAATTACCATGATTTTCAATGTAAAGACCTCAAAAAACGGGAAAACCCATTTTTTTGGAGTTTTTTGAATTTTGGACCACTTTGGATTGTCCAAAATTGCTGGTTAACGAACTTGACCTATGGTTTGTTGTTACAAACATTTTGGCAAAAACTAAAAGAAAATTTTTAAACAATTACTCAAGTTATCGTCCGGAATGACACATATATATATACATATGATTTTTGGAAAAACTTCAGGGATCGTTTCAGAATGTTCCAAAACGGATTTCAGTGTGAAAATTTTTCGAAAAAGTCGATTCTAAAAATTTTGAGGCCATCGCAATAGCTTCATTTTCTTTGAAAATTCGCTAAAACGAATAAAAATTTGGCCGTCCGTCCGCCGTACGCGGCACTTTTTCCACTTAGCATTGACCGATTTTGATGAAATTTGGTATGTAGGCTCCATTTGGGGTCTAGTTGTGCCCCGAAGATTTTGGTTGATGTAGGTCAGTTCTAAGGGTTCCAAAATCAATTTTGAAATTTTGAAAACGCCCTAACTCAAAAAACGCTGCAAATTATCACACAATGGTTTATTATTTTTCTATAGATCACTCGTCTGCAAAGCCACCAACTAACCAACATGAAGAAAAACATCGATCGCATTTCGGTCAGCTTTAATTTGAACGGAGATTAGGCCTGTTTTGCGATTCACACTCGTGTTTCTGATTTATCGTACATTCAAACTTTAAATTCTCGTAGGGAGCGAACGGTTTGTCCTACAGAGCTCCGGGTGGTCTCAAAAAATTCTAAAAATTCTATAGAATCTTAAATTGAAGGAAAAAAAAACCTTTATATCAACATTTTTTGAGTTAGGGCGTTTTCAAAATTTTAAAATTGATTTTGGAACCCTTAGAAGTGACCTACATCAACCAAAATCTTCGGGGCACAACTAGACTCCAAATGGAGCCTACATACCAAATTTCATCAAAATCGGTCAATGCTAACTGGCAAAAGTGCCGCGTACGGCGTACGGCCGGCCAAATTTGTATTCGATTTTTGGATTCTACGTACCTTGAAACGTAAACCATAAAATTTTGAGAGGGTGCTAAAAAAAAATTTTTCTTGGTCGATTCCAAAGGTTCATTATTGAAAATAATAAACCAAAATTTTGATATAAAGGTATTATTTTTCCTTCAATTTAAGATTCTATAGAATTTTTAGAATTTTTTGAGACCACCCGGAGCTCTGTAGGACAAACCGTTCGCTCACTACGAGAATTTAAAGTTTGGACGTACGATAAATCAGAAACACGACTGTGAATCGCAAAAGAGGCCTAATCTCCGTTCAAATTAAAGCTGACCGAAATGCGATCGATGTTTTTCTTCATGTTGGATGGTTGGTGGCTTTGCAGACGAGTGATCTATATAGAAAAATAAAAAATAATAAACCATTGTGTAATAATTTGCAGCGTTTATTATCATCATAATAATAATGTATCTCGAGGAATAGTAATCGAGAATAGCCTAAGAATTTTTGAGATTGTTACACGTGATATTGTCTCTGTACTCGTACATCACTAATGAAAATAAGACCAATAAGGAGGAATACAAATGAAAACGAAAAATTGGAAGACGACAAATCAGACTGCCCCGTCCGTTTTCAATTCTCACGAAAGATCGCGTGAGGTCAGTACGGAAACGATAGCTACGTAATACGCGAACAAGCCTAACCTTAGGTCAAGATTTCGGGAATGTAAATACTCTCTTACAGCTACACATAAATTATTTTGGTCCGCCTTCGCCAAATAAATCGACAACCAAGTCAAAATAATTTACGAACAATCATAACTGGCTGACCTAGGGCAAGGACAAAATATTCATGGAATGCTGAATAGATATTAGCGACGGCTTCAAATCTAGTTAGCATTTTTTAAATTTTAATTAATTAGCAAGGCTAGACGCAAGTGTGAATTAAGAGGTCGAACACGAAAAACGCAACAATGGGAGTGTATATTTAGGAGCCAATTATCATGTCATGGACGCCGCAGAGATGCACCGAGCCTTGGCCTTGCTCTATAACAAAACAAACGTCAAGGTAAGCGCATTTACCGAGTCAACCAAATATGTCAAGGAGCGGGAGATTTTCAATGAGGAATTTCACCAAATTCTGTTTGCATTTTTCCTGAATAGGTACTGGTGTGGGATAGATGAAAATCGGGTTGATTTCGGAAAATAAGTCTCCTGTTATTTTTAGGAGACAATCAAAATTTATGATTTCAAAAAATAACCGGGAAAGCGGACCTCTTCAACGTGAAGCGGGAACGCTCGCTGATTGGCTGTTTGGATCGCCGTCTCCTCCCAGTGTTACCCAATGGTACGACGAAATTGTGTTATCTAAGAGGAAAGTTATCAAACATAAACAGGGAAAAACCTAATTTTCCCCATCTTGCTTTTTCTATTTTATTCTTCAGTTTTTCGATTTCGAACTTTACTGGTTTTGTGAAATGTTGCATCTGGGGGACTATAGATTTCACGATCTCAGCGCTTCAAGCGGCCGTAAATGAACTATCACTGGATGACGTCATCCTCCCGGTTTTTTTTAAACGTTCATAATCACTACACTGTTTTGTTTATTCGTAAATTGGGAAGTACGGGCTGAAAGTATGCCGTAGGAGGTTTTTCGAGGTGCTGAATCCGATTTTGGGGTAAAAAATAGGAAATTCTGACATGGTGAAATTCCTCATTGTGGGTAAGTCGAAAGAGGATGGATGAGGATGATATTCCCGGCAGTTTGGCCAATGTGACTCCTTACATTTCAAGGGGATTTTCTGGGATGATGGAACTTTGAAAATGTATAATGACCAGATAAATCGTCGTATAAGACATGGGTGTGGTCTTAAAATGGCTGTTAACAAATCCAATTTGATTTTAAACAAATCATATTTTTCTTTTTCCGGTATAATATGGGTACTTTTTCAACCCAATAGTTGTCTACTGTGACTTTACAATGGGGTATTTCGGTCATTTTTTTTAATTTTTTTTTTTCAAAAGAGTATGGCTCAGGAATAACGGTAATCGGGTCAGTTCGTCGAGAAAATGTTTTTTAAAAAATCAGAGAAGCTAAGGAAAGTTGAAGATTTGAATGGTGTGACGTAGCTAGCCAATCGTGACGTAGCTAGCCAACTGTCTTTGAAAAAAGTATCCATGCACGGAAACCCTTGAAAGACCTCTTGGATACTACAAAATAGTACTTACACACACGCGCGGCGTAGTCCTGGCCTAGTGTGTGTGCATTTATAGCGGCCCGCTTTTTTCAAACGTGTGATCTCTTTAATTAATTTTTCTACCACATGTTATAGTATCATTGGGCTTAAAGTTGGGGTATAGAGGTTTTCAAGGGTGCTGAATCCAAATTTGAGGTCAAAAACCTGAATTTCCGACCCACCGAAATACTCCATTGTCCTTATCTGCTCAGAATTCGAATTACCAATTGAACCAATTTTGAAAGCAAAATTCTATGCTGTTTCACCAATAATTGTGAAGAATGAAGCCTGTGAGATGACACCAGCCCAGTGGATACTAGCGCTAGGTAACTATGTTCGAATGAGGGGAACATTCGAACTCCCTGTGTTCGTTGATACTAAGTGTGTAAAAGCATGGAATTTTACTCCCAAAAAACTCGCTGGCAGGATGATACCTCTGATGATGATGTTCTGTGGATGTCATGTTCACTGCTCATTTTTTTCCGTTTGTGCCATCATCCCAGGTTTTCGTCACGTTATATGGTCCATGTTTGGTGTCCGCATGATTTTTTTTTAAAGATTTTTAATCGAAAGTAGACCTCATCCTGAGAATTTTGGCACCATCCGTTCTCTTTTTGGATGAGAAGATCTTTTTCTACGATTTTTCAAAGTTTCGAATTATTCTGACGTCACGTGCCCCTCCCGCCTGGGCGGGACCCCCAGCCCACTGTGACGTCATAAACATTCGAAACTTTGGAAAATCATAGAAAAAGGTCTTCTCACGCTAGAAGGTCGCGGT
Organism: Apolygus lucorum; assembly: GCA_009739505.2. NCBI lineage: Eukaryota > Metazoa > Arthropoda > Insecta > Hemiptera > Miridae > Apolygus > Apolygus lucorum. The sequence goes on from CM019180.2 coordinate 28,484,155, forward strand.
TGGGGTCAAAATTCTCAGAATGAGGCCTAGTTTAGATTAAAAATAACAACACACAGTTTTTCCGACCCATGCGCATAGTAACCAATTTCCTACTAAAAACTGGGTAAAACGGAATTTCGTGCTAAAAAATTCGTACGAATACTCAAATTTTATTTAAAGAAGATAGATTTAAATAATAAAAAAACTTTCTTTTGAAGGACAAGTCCTTAATGCAAATATCTTTTTAGTAAGTGAGGCGCATTTGACCCTAGAATGGAAACATGCCTCTCAAGGCTGGAAACATTGAGTAATTTTTACTCCCACGTAGGAAACCTCCTTTTTCCTCCCATTTCTTCTTTGAATGGTAATGGATTTAGGCAAACAACATTTATAAACAATTTGAACAACTCATTCTGTATTGAAAAATATAAGTGAACAAAAATTAGAGTGCCAAATCACAGCATAATTGGTTAAAAAACTAGGAGTTACCGATCGTCTTAACTAGGTATTTCTCAGACTACGTAGGTGTCTGCTGTTTTCTAAGCAGGTAGGTACCTAAATAACACGTTCGGACTTCATTCTTATAGCAAAATAATGAAACAAATAGGTTTCACTTCTCTCATCACAAAACAGTATCCCATTGAAGCAAAAGAAAAAAACAGGTAGGTACCTTCTAGAGAATGCTATCACTAACCATCACAAACATTGGCAATTCAGTCTTATTCCCAATTACTAAAATTGACCCAGTGTCCTCTATCACAGTAGCAAGTTTAAAAAAGTGAACCCGGGAAAAACTCCAATATCGGGGAAAAGGCAAAACATGAACACATCCAAGCCCAAAAAAGTAAACACAATTCGTTCACCATGTTCGTATAGAAAAAAAAATATCGAAACGAAATTCGCATAAAATAGTTATGTGAACAACTTAAAATTACGAGATCGAAATAAAGGAGCAGTCTTCGCAAGATTTCACTTGATGGTGACCACAAATAGGTTTCTTGCGATCCTTTCAAACCGTGGTTGTGTATCATCTCAATGAAGATGTGCAAAAAGCAGTTCAACAACTATTCGTTTTAATTACATCTCATATTATGCTGAAGTAATTTATTCTTGTGAATTGGTAAGATGACCATTTCGAGAATAGAATAGAATACATCAAGATTTATTAAGCCCCCCTTAACATTAAACTACTTTCAAATTCTACAGACTCTAGCAGTACCGTAGACTGGGGTGATAGTGATCAATTTCTACAGTTTTTCCTTGAAAACTACCAGTGTAATAATTCAAAAAAATCTGAAAAAAATAGTTTATATTCTCCCACATCTTACGAACAGTATCCTATATAAAACTTTGAAATTTTGTTCAATTAAGCTCATTTAAAAAAAATTTAAATTGATCAGTATCACCCCCCACATAGGGGGTGATAGTGATCACTAATTTAAAATCGAACTTAAACGTATTAAAAACAATTAAAAATCGAACTTAAACTATTAAAAATTGTTTTTAGTACCCTGAGGTAAAAAAAAAACCACTAGCAACTCATTTCAGAACAATTTTTGTTGACAAACTAATGAAAACCAACTCTTTACTTATAAAAATCAGAATCAAGCCGAAATTCAAGACTCGTAATATCCTCTTCAGTATTTTTTATTATAATAAGACAATTTGTGGCACAAGCTTGGTAACTGACAAGAAACGACTTATTTTAAAGCACTTGTTGCCAAAAATAATGATGGACCAATCACGTTTTGATAGTTTCGGGGCATTTCGGCCGTGATCACTATCACCCCCTGGAAATGAGTTGTTTTTGTTTTTAACAGATAACAAACTGTAGTAACACGGAAAGAACAAACTAATTGCAGATATTTCATGCTTACCTCTAGTAGAAACAAAATCTTTTCGCTAGAACTTCACCACACAACATCCGACACCGGCACAACAGAAGTTACAATCACAATGTCAGCTGGGCCCGATTTTGAGATATGTTTATTTCCTTATCAGCTACCATGGTAACCTAGACTATCGGGCGGGAACGATGTCTCCCCAGAGAAGACATTGTTATGAACACATAACACAACCTAACTTTCCAATTTAGGACTGTGTGGAGTTCTGCAATCGCATGCATATGAAAAAAGGCGTGTTGTTTACATATCAGTATCACCCCAGTTCACGGTATCACTGATAAGGTTTGATAACAGAAAAAAAGGCAGGTCTCCAGTTGCGAAATGGCATTTTCGGTCAACACTGTTATCGGCGAAGTGAAGTGATATCAACAGCACTCATACGGCCAACAAGAACAAGTACTGAAAGTGAAAACCCTCTATTGATAGCATATTGTGTCAATGGGAGTAAGACTGGCGAGTCATACCTACTAGTAACTGTCAATATGGTCCCAATTAGTAGAGAGAAAGAAATAAAGGCGGTCTAATACTCCTGAACTTAAACATAAGACAACTGGTCAGACAGATCAGACACGTCGTGAGACATGAGAAAAAATGCTTCATTATGAGACCATCTAGACTGGAGAGTCGCGGGTTTTCAAGTCTTATGAGTGCGTTTTGAAGTTGTAACATGTTTCAAGACACATTTGTTGTTTCGATGTGAAAACGTAAAGTAACATTTGTGGTCAACTTACTACAGGTGGCTGCGTTTGTCTGAGGAGCCTCAGCCTCGCGTACTGGCCCGAGACTGCAGCTCGGAGCCCTGTCGCGTAATGGCTGATCTCAGGAACGCTCAGCATCCTGTAAATTCAAATTAATATACACTTAAGAACCTACCGAATCGCATTCCTATTGGGGTTAAGACTATGTACTCAAATCGTCACAAAATCAACTTAATTTCATGAAAAAAAAAACAAACAAAAAAACCCAAGCTGATGACAATCCAGCTAGATAATGGAGATCCGGTATCAATGTCACACGAGGGACACACATGGTCGATGAAGTCCAATGAATTGGGTCAACGAAAATTCCACTGTGATGCCAAGAACGCCTCAGTCTGAATTCAAATAACTTTCAACGATTCAACTGGCAGTCTACGCTTCTTATTAAACCTCATCACATCGTAGAATAGGCTCCTAAAGTAAAAGATCCTGGGACCCCCATGACATTCGTATTCTCGAGATATTTGGAGGATATCAAATCCAAAGTCAAAAAGACATCCAAAAGAGAAAAGGAAATAGCTGTAGGTAGTTCCATGGAGATGTGAAAGAAGATGAAATGTATAATTGCTTCCGAGTCTACCAAGGTAGCGGAAGATTTGTTTTCACTTTTCAAGGACGAAAAAAAAAGTTCTCCAAAATCAAAATTTTCAGTCGCGTTTTGCGTTTTAGACCTTTTTGAATAATTTTGGTTCCGTGTCTGTCTGTCATGAATTCCTTGTAACGCGCATACCTATACGAAATTATTGTCCGATTTCAATGAAATTTTCAGGGATTGTGCTGGTTGGTGTGTAGACGGTCCCCTATGAAAATCATCACCCCCGGACTGATAGTAGCCACTGCGCATGCGCGAACGTTAATTCCTTGTAACAGCCATAACTTCCATATTTTCTACCCGATTTCGATGACATTTTCAGGGATTACGCGGATTAGGTTGTAGATCCCCAATGAAAATCAAGTCCTTGAAATTCACAGTAGCCTCTGCGCACGCGCAAACGGGAAATCCGTGTAACAGCCATGTATTCGTCCCCCCCCCCCCCCCCGTGTGACGTGAGATTATCAGATCCTATACAACCTACCACGAGGCCCCAGTGGCTCAGTCGTAGAACTGTAGACTCCCACTCAGGAGTCTCAGGTTCGACTCCCAGCCTTGCCTAGGAATTTATTGATCCAATCACTACTTACTTACATTTTTCATCCGAATTTGATGAAATTTTCTAGGATTGTCCAGATTAGCGTGTAGATGGTCCCCTATGAGGGTAGTGGAAGGAACTTAAAGATTGGTGTTTTCAGATTAACTACTATGCATCGGATCATCTATATAATCGGGTTATGGATACGAAGAAGCTATGTGCCACACCCACTTGGCAGACGTTTTGTTTTGGTTTATTATTTTCAATAATGAACCCTTGGAATTGACAAAAAATAATACCTAATAATTTTTATCCCCCTCAAAATTTTATTGTTTACGTTTCAAGGTACGTAGAATCCAAGAATCGAATAAGAATTTTGTCGTCATCGGCACTTTTCTTGGTTATTATGGACTGATTTTGATTAATTTGGTATATGGGCTCCATTTGGGGTCTAGTTGTTCCCCGAAGCTTTTGGTTGATGCCATTCACTTCTAAGGGTTGACAAATAAGGGCATAGATTTTCAAAACACCCTAGCTCAAAAATTATCGAACGAAAATAACAAAAAGTCAATTTCAGAATTTTTTTCGTCAGCTTTTTTATATATTTGAAACAGTACTGAATTTTTAGAATCAAATGAGACTACCCAGAGCTCTGTAGGACTAGCCGTTCGCTCTCTATGTGGCTCGTTGGACTTAGGATAAATCAGAAACACGAGTGTGAGTCGCAAAAGACGTATCCCCGTTCACATTATTAGCTGACCAAAATGCGATCGCAGTTCGCATTCAGTTTTGCGTCCTTAGCAACCAGTAATCAAATTTCCAAACCCACAACTCTTTATTTTCTAAAATTAACCCTCTAACGCTATGGTCCGGGTTAGATTGAACCCAAGGGCTGGTTAGAAGCATCCTAATCCCCCCACTCTCTTTCTGGCGGCCACGAGGGCCAGGTACCCTACCTGTTAGTACTGTGGAGTGTGTGGAAGTGGCTTCATCGTTTTGGTAAGTCACCTGTATTTCTGAGGAAAGTTTTTGCGCAGCAAGTCAGAGGCTGGGTTGGCCTCAACCCGACAGTAGCAGTATACTTTTTCCCTTCCTTCTATGAAACTGTCATATTATTGACATCGAAATGTGATTTCAAACGTTGTTCATACATTTCTTACAATCCCCTCCCCCTCTCTCTACACATCAGTCACTGGGATGTCTGTTTATACCACGTTGCTCCTACTAGCTATAAGTACCTAGTCCAAGAATTATCAACTGCCAAATTGATAATGAAGAGGGGACGATTAAAATAATAAAATTGCTGGGTTATTTTTGGGAGTACCGAGTAATTGACGTATTTGTTCCATAATGAAAAAAAGTCATTCTGCTAAGATTTTACTATAATAAAATTCTAAGAAGTCTATATCTATAATAGTCTAAATTTTCAGTCTATGATTCGTCAAAATTGCCTCTTCTAGTCGTTCTGGGAACAATAGTTCATGCTGCCCGAAGAGTGGGCAACGTACCATAAATGGTACAGCTGAATTCACCTCAATTAAATTGTATGAAAATATGAGTAATACCAGTTTCTTCATTAGGAAGATTCTTCATGATGGAATCCATTAGAAAATTCGACTAAAATTATCGGAATTGAAATAAGGCCACTACTGGGTTAACAGGCACAATATCCAATGTGTTCATTCAACTTTGTTACAATTTTCAGAATTGATGACGGTCTGGGTGTAGATGGTCCCCTATAACTCGACTATGGTTATTCGCAATCGAAACATCGGTTGCCACTGCTTATATGCAAACGTAAATACAAAAAACTATTCTCTCTCATTCTGATGAAATGATGAAGTATACCATGTAAGGTCTACTATAAATTAGGATATCTATTGACTATCAATTACGATCACTTCATCTTTACCTTTTGAGTGGGATAGGAAAAGTAAAATATAAATTGTGCTACAATTTTTAAAAAAATGTGCATTAATTTCTACCGGACAAACGGTACTTCTTCTACTCACCCTTCCTTCAATGGTAGATCTTCCGGGCGCTTGACGGAGGCGACGGTCTCCGGTGGAGGAGGCACCCGAATTTCAGGCCAAATGTGTTCGACCCAAGCCTCGTGAGCAACCATGAGGCAGAGTATGGAGAACAGCAGACCGTAGAACCGCCATTGGAAAAACGACAGCACCCTGTAACATCGAGGAACTATGATAAGTTTCCATGCATGTGTTACAGAAGATATAAGTAAAATAGGATAATTTTGGTTTGGGGATGGCAGGAGAGATGAATAATCCAAGGGTTGTGAAGTGAATGACAAGTATTATTGATTTTTGGTGTGTCCAGCACAACGTTTTGACCCATGAGCTGGGTGAAAGCGTTGAAAAAGCGATGCGTTGAGCGGGTGTTGAGCGTTTTGAATTACGTATTTTTGCTTCCGAGTCTACCAAGGTAGCGGAAGCATTGTTTTCACTTTTTTTTTGTTTTTCAGGGTTGAAAAAAAAAGTTCTCCAAAATCAAAATTTTCACTCGCCTTTTACGTTTTAGACCTTCTTGGACAATTTTAGTTTCGTATCTGTCTGTATGTGTGTCCGTCATGAAATCCTTATAAAGGGCATAACTATACGAAGTTATCGTCCGATTTCGATGACATTTTCAGGGATTGTGCGGGTTGGCGTGTAGATGGTCCCCTATGAAAATCATCACCCCCGGACTGATAGTAGCTGCTGCGCATGCGCAAACGTGAATTCCTTGTAACTTCAACATTTTCCATCCCATTTCGATAAAAAATTCAGGGATAATGCGGATTAGTGTAGATGGTCCCTTTGAAAATCATCGCTCTCAGACTGATAGTAGCTACTGCGCATGCGCAAACGTGAATTTCCTTGTAACAGACATAATTTCTACATTTCTCATACGAATTCGTTGAAATTTTCAGGAATTATACGGATTGGGGTGTAGATGGACCTATATGGAAACCATTGCCTCCGGACTGATGGTAGCTACTGCGCATGCGCAAAAGTGAATTTTCTTTTAACAGCCATAACTTATAAATTTTTCATGCGATTTCGATGAAGTTTTCAGAGAATGTGCGGATTGGGATGTTGAGGATCCCCTATGTTGCCCCTGGACTGACAGTAGCCAGTGCGCATCAAACTTGAATTTCCTTGGAAGAGCTAAGACATTGCGGGGTAGGAGCGACGTCATAGTTGTGGTGACCAAAGTAAAAACACTAGGAAGAGCAACAGAAAAACAACAAAAATATGCTCCAGTACTTTGAAATTAAAATATGCAGAAGTTGAAAATTTTTATTGTTTTTATAATCACCACCAACATGTTGCATCGTTATTTCAATGTTCTTGACTTGAATCTGTCCTCAATTGCAGTGTTCTTAACGCATTCTATCAAGAGATTAATTTTACCAGGCGAAGTCAGTGTTGTTGTCCGACTCTCCCGCCAAAACAAGTGATGGCGGTATTTCCGTATGGAAATATGGCTGAATTAATGGAACTTCGAACTGAAAACTGACGCAGGAATGTTTTCAAGTGCGCTAAATTTTAATCTGACGTCAAAAAATACTAACGAATTTCCGATCCATGCAACTACCCCATTGCTAGCAAGTGGTCATTAACACGGGAGTGAATCGCTACCAATGTAAATCATCCCTGCTGAGTCATCATAATAATATTATTTTGAATTCCATTAAATCATGATTCTTTTTCATGGTAGGTAAATCACGATTTTGCACTCATTGTCTTCAGCAAAATCCGACCCATAATTTAGAGCATTTCAATCCTAACGTGAAATTTCTTATCAGAACATAATACTTGTGGATTCTCGAGTCTTCTACATCAAGAAGATAAACGGAACGAGAGTAGAAAGAGCAATTTCATGATTATTACGAAAGTTAGAGGTACAACTGTTATTACTTTTTATACCAAGACCAAACGTTTCAGAATATTTCACACCTGTGTTTGAATTAGACCAACCAGACTTGGACCAGATCTTCGACTGAATGGAATCTCGGGAATACTAGTTTAATATCCAAAGTGAACATGAAGCTTGGGGGAACTGGACATCCTCCTTAGATAGGGATACTGCCTGAGTCCCCAGACGGAGAATGGGGAATTCGCCTCAATTTTAGATTCTGGAATTTCAAGTCAAATCCTATAATAGGGCACTAGAATAACGTTTAACACTAGGAATAACCAAGGGGAAAAAATTAACGTAGGAGAAAATGCCTAAAGAAGTGAAGCCTCTGTTACAAAACACCGCGAAAATCGAGGAATATTGTTGACGTCATACGAAAAAAAAACCACGCGAAAACAACTCCGACAACAGACAGAGTTCTAGCACCACCACACAAAACGATCCAGTGAAATGGCTATTCGAATAATGTGATTCAAAACTTGAAACTAAATAAGAGAAGATGAAGACTAATAATGCTTGATAAACTAGTAGATAGAATCGTATTGTAAAAAAGTGAGTAATATTGTTTCTTTTGGTCACTTTTGTGTCTGGGTTCTTCCTGCCAGTTGGCGGCGCACTCTTGTGTTAATCCTTTATAAGCTAAAAGTTCGTGCATGTTCCGCTTCTGTGGTAAGCGCCACAGAACCTCCTTTGAAGTCAGATTGGTAGAATATCCGTTACGTTTCAAACATGGCTGCCTCTTACACATTGCCACCACATTTAAAATTTCCATCTTCCTTAAATTCTCTAAATTTTTTGGATGCGTTTTCGAGCAGCTCACTATGGTTTTATTCCATAAAAATAAACCCTCATTCGAAAAAAAAAAAATGTGAGGCAAATTCCCCATTGGTCACTGTATGGGTAAAACATCGACTACATATGCCAATTTATTCAAATTGGAACAAGATTCATCCTGTTTGCCTTCATCAACCCACTGAATAATTCAAATTAGCACCTCGTGGAGATAATTGGATAAGTCCTAACAATAAAACTTTCTTCAAGCCTCTTCTAGTCGATTAGCAAAGGTGGCGTGTGATAATAGCTAGAATTATAAAATAAATAGGTTGCTCATGATGTATCATGCAGAGAGTTGAAGTGAACAATAGAATTAATCAGGAGACATTTTAATGATAAATAATGGGTGAGTGATTATTGACGGATGGGCACCATGAGTATTGAAGGTGCACCAACGTATGAAGTATCAAGAGCTACAGAGAATCTTCAGTCACTCCCTCATTTCACCAATAGGTGCGTTTAAGTAGGTTTTGGCCAATCTAACACTAGACTATTTTTGAATGTTTCTCCCACAAAGCCACAGAAAAATGCACGCAGTCAAGGAACCAGGAAAATCGCGTGGACCACGCAGATGGCAGCGAACTCGCCAGATGCACTGGATGACGGCCAATTCGAAGAAAGGAAGGCAGACATATATGAGGGTTTTGCCCACTACGTAGGAAACGAGGCTGACGATCTTGGCTCCATTTTAAAGTGAAAATGGCGTTGGCAAACCGAGTGTTGAACAACAAACTGCTCACGTCAATATGATCCGAAATTAGGAAAATTATTTGCGTCAGATCAGAATGAGTTTCATCATATCTCACCTTCTATCCGAGATTGATGAGACATCATTATTAGTATTAAATAACTCTCTACTGCGACATGAAAAACGGATCACCGATAGCAGTACGCTCCTATTTTGCTTCGGAGTCAACCAAGGTAGCGGAAGCTTTTTTTACACTTTTCAAGGACGAAAAAAGTTCTCCAAAATCAAAATTTTCACTCGCGTTTTGCGTTTTAGTCCTTTCTGAACAATTTTGGTTCCGTGTCTGTCTGTCTGTGCGTCTGTCATGAATTCCTTGTAACGCGCATAACTATACGAAGTTATTGTCCGATTTCGATGACATTTTCAGGGATTGTGCGGGTTGGTGTGTAGACGGTCCCCTATGAAAATCATCATCCTCGGACTGATAGAAGCGACTGCGCATGCGCAAACGTGAATTCCTTGTAACGGCCATAACTTCCACATTTTCAATCCGATTTCAATGAAATTTTCAGGGATGTTACAGATTAGTATTTTGGTGTATTTATAATTTAATTTAATGATAATTCATATTCAAATGTACAATGGTACCCTGGACTACTTAATTTGATTCTCACTGAATTCATTCTTGTTTATGGACACTCATTATTTCCAGTTTAATCAAACTCCGCAGTTACAAAGGAAAAAACCCCGAACCTCTTATAGACGGTTAAATACCATGCCGTAATGTTTGTATTTCTACGAGAAATGAGATTTTTAAAAGATATGGATCAGGATACACAGGACTTCCTCAAACTTGTAGTGTTTGAAGATTCCCTATAAATACCGATTGGACCTCCAAAACAATCATGCTATGGATACTGGGAAGCTGAGAGCCACATCTGCGGGACAAACGTTGCATGGGAGGCACATACCTCTAGTTAGCAATAGCTCTCAGCTCAACCCGAATCAAATTAATCATCGTCCTTTGAACTCAAGGGTATGGGTTGATTCGTCAGCCTGGATCTACACCCTATAAATTGGAGTTGGCCTGCATCATATTTAGGTGCCAATGAGGTAATTGCAGTAAAAAGATCTCACGCACCAGCCAAATATATAAAAATTACTGATCAATAAACCAGATCAACGAAATTTCTGTACCTACCAAACAATTTATTTACCCCGCAAATGCTACAAAGTGATCGAATCCAATGATGCCTCAAGGCTGGAATTTGTTTTAAAGGATTACCTAAGATTTGAAGAAAAAAACAAACAAACAAACACTACTAACCTACAATATCGAGATTTCTTCTAATCCACCTCGAAAGATTTATATTCAAGGAGGCTCGTCGACTCAGAAAATGTGATTTGAACTGCGAAGGCAGAATGATAACCCTGAGCCGCTATCTATATCCGGAGACTCCATTGACGGCTCGATATTGTAACTTTTTCTATTACCGGAAAGATTGCTGGTGAGTCTAAATAGAGAAATTTGAATAATTTAGAGGGCCCATTATCATCTATTAACCATGTATAATACATACAACTTTTATGAAGCACGAAAAGATCGGTGAGAGGTGGTAATAAAAATAATAATAAGAACTAAGTGAGAAAAGTAAAATTGCACAATTTGTGGAATAAAAACGCTGCAAATTACTACACAATGGTTTATTATTTTTCTATATAGATCACTCGTCTGCAAAGCCACCAACCATCCAACATGAATAAAAACATCGATCCCATTTCGGAGATTAGGCCTTTTTTGCGATTCACACTCGTGTTTCTGATTTATCGTACGTCCAACCCTAAATTCTCGTAGGGAGCGAACGATTTGTCCTCCTAGGGCTCCGCGAGGTCTCAAAAAATTCTAAAAATTCTATAGGTACTATCTTAAACTGATGGAAAAACAATACCTTTATATCAACATTTTTTGAGTTGATTTTTTGAAATTTCAAAATTAATTTTTGAACCCTTAGAAGTGACCTACATCAACCAAAATACCAAATTTCATCAAAATAAGTCAATGCCAAGTGGGGAAAGTGCCGCGTACGGCGTACGGACGGCCAAATTTTTATTCGATCCACGTACCTTGAAACGTAAACCAACAAATTTTGAGGGGTTATTAAAAAAAATTTCTTCTTGGTCGATTCCAAAGGTTCATTATTGAAAATAATAAACCAAAAATCAGAGTTTGTGGGCATAAGCGTCAAATTACCAACCATGTATAATGCAATAATTTCAACTATGTATATTCCGTAAGTTGAATCACGAGGTGATATAAAGTTATTTCGATCAGCGATCATCCCGTCACGACAAATAAACCATTCAAAGAAATTCACAAAAATGTTGCGAATAATTTTGAGCTGTGTATGGGTCATTTCAAAATTTGGGGTTATTTTGTCCTCGAACTTTTCCATAAATTATTGTTGAAGTTTTTATGTTTTTTCTCCCGTAAACGTCCTTTGTTTTGGCCACTGAGGCAGATCCTGAAGTGGGCGCACACTTTATCAAGTAGTTTCAAATTTATAGAATTTTGAATTTTTTTCCATAATTTCGACTCAGTAGGGAGAGATAAAACCAAGTGTGAGTTGAACTCATGAAACCTTTTTATTCCTTCAAAATACGAGAATCTTAGTTTAGGAGTCTCTTTTACTTATCGCAATCACAGTCCGAAGCTATAATCTAGGTACATCAGAATTATCAGATTCTTCAAGTCTTTCAATCAGTATAATTTTTCGTAAAATGTGGGTTAGTGAAAAGTCAGAATTATATGACCCAGCGGTGTAAATAGTTCAGGTAACTCTTAAAAATGTAAACGGCTTTGAAAAAAAAAAAACTTCTCTCCCTGCAATTCCATCTCTCTTCCTACAAACCAGCCTCTTCCCAGAAGTTGTAGGTAGAGAGGTTGTAGGGAGAGAGATTTGTGAGGTTATCACTCTCTACTGGCCTAACCATTATTGATTCTGAACGTTAGAAAAAATACATAACACTATGGCATTCATAATTGTAATTTGAGTTTAATTAACGTTAGTTGAACACTTACCCTGATGAGTGAGGTGGTTGTAGGGAGAGAGAAAGTATTTACCTACTCTCAAAGCTTCAACACTTCACAACATAACCCACACAACTGGGAGCTTGGAAATTCAACAAACTTCAGTGGCTTCGGAAGCCATCTTGCAGCAGTGTTCACTTTTGTTTTTCATGACACAAAATAATCGTTTTCCAGGAGTAGGCAGGCATTTCAAAAAAATTGTAGGGAGAGAGAATAAAACCTTGTGACAGCATCAAAACATAGCAAAAACCCTTCCAATTCATGGAATTTTCGTTCGTTTCTAATTTATTCCTGAAGAGGAGAGTATCCTGGACCAATAACGTTTTTTACTTAAATTAAAATATGAATATAGAGTTCTCCAAAAATTTTCAAAGTTCCCAACCTACCCTCTGTGACAGGTGTAGGGAGAGAGAATTGGGATCATTAATGATTTTTAATTATCTGAGTTAATTGATTAGTGAAATTCATTCTATGTGATCTTTGTAGACACCAACCTGCTGTATCTCCCTGAAAAAATTCTGAATTTCCAAGACAAATAGAGTGTTCACAAAAGCTGCGTGACAAGAAATAACCCCAAATTTTGAAATGACCCGTATAACATCAGCGACTGGCAAGTTAGGTGGGCTTCCTCACAGAGAATAACAAGGACGTTTAGAATTAATTGGTGTAACAATGCTCGATTGTATTATTTGAGCAGCACCACTGACAAATTCGCCGACATAAAACTGAATTTTTGCGACCATGCACATGATTTTCTGATTCGCTGGTCTGAAACACGTTCCAACTTCAAGAAAATCCGGACTAATAGATCGTTGGAAATTGGTGTTTAGGTCAAATCATGAAGGTATGATGGCACACACATCCGGCTGTTTGTCCATGAGTGACATAATTCACATGGGGTCGCCTCGAGGTTAACCCGCTCCAACACTAAAAATTCCATTCAAAGTTTTACCTGAGAAAAGGTTTCACAAATCTCTCTAACGAATAATGGGAGTGGAAATTCGTATTTTGGAGAACATTTATTTGACCTGCTGCACGACTGCAAAGTTTCTCAATCATCAACATTGAGGAGGAAAAATGAATGTGAAATTAAAATTGAAATCATGCAGAACTCCTAATCTTCCAACCACATTACTTGGTAGTGTGTTGCACCCAAGGGTGAATTTTGAGCATGCAACATCTGAGTCGTTATTTTAATAAAATTTGACATAAAATCAAAATTAGAAAAAAAGTCGTGAAATAATTTTTTGGAACAAAGTAAGTACGAGTAACTGCACAAATCGTGAAAGGAGTTATATCCGGATTCTACTCAAAAAATTAACAGGGTTTACAATTAGAAACGTATATTATAAGACCGAAAATGCACAAGGGAGGGGCAGAGGGATTGTTAGCGGGACACCCTGCAGAACCATGAATTTGAATTGATGTGCGCAGTCATGAAGTTCAGGCGGTATGAAAATGTACCTTTCTTACGAGCCCCACAAAGAATCTATTAAACTTGGCAAGTAATCAAGCTGACAACAGGTGGAAAGTTGATGCTTTGTGTTCAAGAGCCCAGCTGACCGGGTAAGGCAGGTGGTCAGGACCAGTTCTGAAGCTGCCATTATAAGAGAGAAAGTTGAAATTGAATCAAGAATCCAAATGCCACGAAATTCATTGGAGTCCACAAGGACTAGACCACGTATTACCTTCAATTGCGGTACGCGAGGATTTCTAATTGAATCTGTCGATGGTTAACAATATCACTTATTGCACAAAAGTGCTGTAATATCACTAATAACCAATGCACTTTTTATGATGTTCGAAAATTATTGAATCGATTGTTTTCATTAAGATGAAGTTTGCCTAATAAGTGCGATACCGTGGACTGGGGTGATACTGATATGCTGGGGTGATACTGATCAACAAGCCTTTTTTCATTTGCATGCGATTGCAGCGCTCCACACAGTCCTAAATGGAAAGTTAGGTCGTGTTATGTGTTCGTAACAATGTTTTCTCTGGGGGGATATCGTTCCCGCCCGATAGTCCAGGTTACCATGGTAGCTGATAAGGAAATAAACAAATCTCAAAATCGGGCCCAGCTGACCTTGTGATTGTAACTTCTGTTGTGCCGGTGTCGGGTGTTGTGTGGTGAAGTTCTAGCGAAAAGATTTTGTTTCTACTAGAAAGAAGCATGAAATATCTGCAATTAGTTTGTTTTTTTCCGTGTTACTACTGTTGGTTATCAGATAACCAACAGTAGTAACAGATTTTTTAACAGATTCTGTTAAAAACAAAAACAAATCATTTTCAGGGGGTGATAGTGATCACGGCCGAAATGCCCCGAAACTATAAAAAAGTGATTGCCCATCATTATTTTTGACAACAAGTGCTTTGAAATAAGTTGTTTCTTGTCAGTTACCAATCATGTGCCACTAATGGTCTCATTATAATAATGAATACTGAAGAGGATATTACGAGTCTTGAATTTTGGCTTTGTTCTGATTTTTATAAGTAAAGAGTTTGTTTCCATTAGTTTTTCAATAAACATTGTTCTGAAATGAGTTGTTAGTGGTTTTTTTTAACCTCAGGGTACTAAAAAACAATTTTTAATTGTTTAAGTTCGATTTTTAATTGTTTTTAATATGTTTAAGTTCGATTTTAAATTAGTGATCACTATCACCCCCTATGTGGGGGGTGATACTGATCAATTTAAATTTTTTTTAAATGAACTTAATTCAACAAAATTTCAAAGTTTGATATAGGATACTGTTCGTAAGATGTGGGAGAATATAAACTATTTTTTTCAGATTTTTTTGAATTATTACACTGGTAGTTTTTAAGGAAAAACTGTAGAAATTGATCACTATCACCCCAGTCTACGGTAACGAAAAAAGTCCCATACGTGCAGAATGAGTGAATTGACGAATTTTCAAACAAATATTTTAACCGCTTTTCAGCCTATTTTGACCTTCATAAGACATACATAGATACTCTTGTAGGAAATTTCACGTCAAAAATACTCTATTCATCTCCATGGATCAACTTCCTAAATCGCTGATTTAATCGATTATTAGCAAACCGTGCTATCAGACCAACCAAAATACTCGGGATATATTTCGGTTCTTTATTTTCAATAATTTAGAAGTAATTGTCAGTTACTTCAATGTGATAAAAAGTGGGGAAAAAACGTTTTCAAAACGCTCTAGCTCGAAAACTTTCGCAATACTTACCCTACAGGTGTTATTTTTTCATTAGTTTGAAATTTCCAAAAATGTTTTGAGTTGAATGATATCACCCCGAGCTTTGAGGTACCAACCATCCGCTCATGAGGATAATTAATTACCTGAAATTGAAAGTATTAAATGATTAATGAAAGTTCTTTGACGTTTTTCCATAAATTTAAGGTAGTGTTTATTTCCAGGAACGAATGAAACCACCAAATTAATCAACAATTAAATGTTGTTGTCGAACCAAGTCCCTCCTCCCACCCCTGGTCCTTAGAAAGTAGTTGACAGATTTCTCGTAACAGGAAGCTAAATCAATCAACATTCGCCATACAGAAGTGGACAGCAAAATGGAGAATCAAGATATATGAAACCAAGTCGGTTCATGTCGATTTCACTCACAAGAGAATCGATTATATTCCGGTACATTTCATGGGAAAAGTTATTCCGAATGCTAATGAAGCCAAATATCTAGACATGACACCATACGTAAAACTTAGATGGAAAGCACATGTCAAAAGAGAAAGATGAAGAACTCCAATAAAAACGGAGTTGAGTAGAATGTTGTCTATTTCCACGAAAATAATGAGTTACAAGTTAAATCGATTTCGACGGTTAGGTCATCATCAGTAACAAACAATAACTATTGAAAAATATTAAAATCTATTAAATATATTAATAAATAATTAATATTATTTATATTATTATAATAATTATTATAATAAATAAAATATAATAATTATAATAAATATAATAATAAATATAATATATAATAATTATTAATTAAACAATATATTAAAATGGTTTTCCACAATCTCATCGCGAGTGATTTTATTCGTACGGAGAACTCCTTTCAAAACTCAGAAAAATGCTTTGGCTAATGGGGAGACGGTCGAAGTAGTCAATCCAGAACAAGCTTACATTCTACAACCAAGTCCTTACACCAGTCTGGACTTATGGTGCAGAGGCTTTGGGGCTGTACGGCTCAGTCATCTAAAGATTCCAGAACAATGTGCTAAGCGGTTTTCAATGTGCCATGGCACTTTCGAAACGAACGTCTCCATCATGAGCTTCGGATCTAAGCAATAAACGATGCTACAAAGCGACAAGCTGTGAGACACCTACAGCGGCTAAGATGTACGAGGTATCTCGTAGGTTTCTCACAGCTTGTCGACGAGGAAGCAGTCCAACTCCTTGATACAAGTGATATCATCAGAAGATCGAACCGTACCAAATCACTTGACCTAGCTTACTTGTGAAGCAGTGAAGTGAAACATCCACCATAACAAAAATCCGTGATGTATCTCAGTTTTTAATACTTGTTCATATTTTCAAAATAATATTGTTAATAAGGAATAAAGAATATTGAAAAACTGGATTATGTTACGTACTGGCTAGGTGATAGTAACTGCATTAGTGCCCATAACAGGCAGACTGCTCATTATTGGAGCAGTGTCCATAACTGAAACATCGATCATTATTGGAACAGAGCCCGTAACTGGCTTATTGTCCTTAACGGGTGCATCGCTCATAAGTGGTGCAGTATGTTTTACTGTCATGGTGCTTAATACAGGCAGAGATGGGATTATTCGAATACAAATTTATTGAATTAAAGTTGAAAAAAAATTCGAAATTGAAATTAAATCGCTTCCTCACGTTGATCGCTACAAAACTCAATTTTAAATGCTTGCATACGAGTCTGCAACACATTGGGACATTTTCATGTCAACCACTACACAACAAGGTAGTGAAGTAAGGTTGTTAGTTCATGTACCCAAGCATCAAGATAAGAAAACAGTTGATTGTTCTCTACGCAACACAGTGAGTCTATTTTATTTATTTATTGGTCGCGTGAGCAAGACTTGCTTAGTTTTAGTGACGATTTTTCAGTTTATGTGCCAAAGCAAAGACATGAAAATGTCAAAAGTTTCTTTGAATAGAATTTCATGTCAACCAGTTGTCCTTCATCAACAACCAAGAATCGCATTTCTTATTGAAGGCACCAACAACTTGGAAAATTAAATTTAGCTGGTACGAACTTTCTATCAAAATAAACTCGATTGTTAACCCTGTGCGATAATTTGGTTGGTAGGTACTATAAACCTACTATAAATGGAAATGTCGTGTTCTTCGCCGACGGGTGATCTTTGCAAAAAAATTATTAACCGTTATTTAATAATTTGCAATCAATAATCATACTCTACTCATCTCCAAAAACTCATAGATCCAATATTACCAATATTATTACCAATATTACCAATATTGGAACTCCAATATTATCGATTTTCTACATTTTTGAGGGTGAGATTTTCTTCATCAAGTTTTTAATAATATTCTGAATTGATAAATGATGATGATTCACCTTTTCACCGTAACTCCCTACTAGTCGGGTTGCGATGAAATAGAAAATCAACCAGCTTGAACCTAGCTTCCAAATGTGTGTAAAATCAGGCCATTAGATAGTGAGACGATATTCAAGGAAAATCACTTTATAAGAGCTCAGACGCTACGTAGACGGTTCGATGGCGATGACATTCAAAGAGGCACACAAACCCTGAAAATGGCGTCAAACAAGGAAATGATCGCAGAACGAAACAGAATTGTTCAATGAAGCTCTAAAACGCAAAATGCGAGTAGAAATTGTGTTTTTGAAGAATTCAGAGCGAAGCAAAACACAACCACCGTGTAGTCACCTTGAGAACGAAACATCGAAGTTTTCAGGTTGGTAAGTACGTAGGTACCTCGTTTAAGACGCAATTTGACACATTAATGCGCTATAAATGAGTTATTGATCTTATTCGATCCGAATATTAGCTCAACTCAGTTCAATGAGTCAACATACGGCTGACAGTCCAGTCTACGACCTTGCTGCCGAATAGCGCAGAACAGTCGAGCACGTCTATTCAGATTGCATCATCTGTTGCTACCTGGGAGAGCCTCCTTTCATTGTTGACATTCAAATGAGCGCATTTGGATTAGGGGCACTTCGAAGTAAAAATTTAGCCTGTACGTGAACAACTATTATCAATAAGTGCCTACCTACTGAGGTAGATCTGGAAATACCATGCTTTTAGGTGGAAATGTATAGTTATGTGGAAATACCATGATTCTAGGTGGAAATGTATAGAGCAGAAGAGATTTCTTCACGGTTGTGGTTAGACCCTGGGGGGGGGGGGGGGGTTAAACATAAAAGTGCCCTACTGGAAAAGGTGATCGGAGGGTGGGAGGGGTCGAAGATAAACTTTTTCGTATAACCACACGAAAATTTGGACTGACTACATCTTGTTACAAACGTCCCCATTTTCATTTTTCGAGTATCCATAACAATTTATAGGGGATATTCACGCTTGAAAGTACCGAGGTGACAGTTCAACAACCCGCTTACCGGTAAGGTTTCCTCCTAAACTTGAAAAATTAACTATTTCATGACAAATTAAAAGAAAAATCATTACAACAAAGTTCTAAAACATCAATTTTTCTTCGAAAAACATTTATTTTGTGGTTTTTTTTTTAATCCGGAATCCCTTGTTTCTTCTTCCGCTCACCTCGTAGGATCGGGGACTTTCAGTGTTCCCCATGGGCCTAAACCAGGGTGACCAGCGACCTGGAAAACCTGGAATACTCAGGGAATTTTACTCTACTGGAAAACTCAGGGAATTTAATTTTTACCCCGAGAAACCCTGGAAAAAGCTCAAGCGCCAAACCTTTTAGAGGGAAGTTCCGGCAGTCTGAGAGGGAAGAAGTTTTACAACGGTAAAATACTCTCACATGAAAATTTGACTTAGTAGGTAGTTGTTGCGACCGCGTCGTTTAATTATTATTACCTACAGTTCACCACATATGATTCCCCCAAATGTTTCATGAAAAAATTATTAATAAAAATTTGTATCTATCGTTCATCGAACAAGAGTAGTAATTCATTTACAAAATAGAAAAAACAGTACGAAAGAGAAATAGGAGAAATCAACAACGATCCAGTCAGAGCCAGCTCAACAAAATGGCGACCGTGACAGGACGTAGAACCTCAAATTGCATTTGAGAGGCTCAAGAAGGAAAGAACTCAAGTAAGGAGGATGTTCACCGTCTCCATAACGGAATGTGAGACAGCTTTCCTAAATAATGATGTGGATGACGTAAGTGATAGCTTTGCAACACTTTACAATAAAGCTGAACGCCTATTTAATTTAGACGAACAGATAAAAGACATTATTTTAGATGGGTTAATTGAACTAACAGAGGATGAGACAAATAGAGAGTTTGATTCTATCGAATCGTACTACGACAAATGGCTAAAAGTGAAAAACCGTTATGAAAGAGCCAATACACCTAGAGAATCCTCAAATGAAATCAGACAAAAATATAAAAAGTACGCTTCTTCTGAAAGTTTCCAAATGGCAGAAGGGTGTAAACGAAAGTACAGGTTACCAAAGATAGAATTCGAAAAATTTGACGGGAATGTTCGTAACTGGATCAATTTTTGGGGACAATTCAGAAAAATACACGAAGATCAAGAGTTAGATGACGATGACAAGTATAGATATTTATTGCTAGCTACATCAGGTATTGCTAATACCGTAGTCAAAAAATACCCATCGTCAGGCTATGAAAAAGCTATAGCTCATCTTAAATCAAGATTCGGCAAAGATGAAATCCTCATTGAAGTATATGTCCGCGAACTCTTAAGAATAGTTCTTCAAAAGTCAGGTTCCAACCTTGCAGATCTTGTAGATCAGTTAGAAACGCAACTAGGTGCTCTCGAATTATTAGGAGTAACTAGTGACAAATATGCCTGTATGCTCTATCCTATCGTAGAATCTGCTTTGCCAGAAGAAGTTCTTAGGGCTTGGGAAAGGAGTAGGACTAGTAAGAGGGATATCAGCGAGACTAAAGAATCGGCGGATTACCTAAAACTGCTTTTAGCATTTCTCAGGTGCGAAGTAGAGAGCGAGGAACGAATTAGTCTTGCGAGAACAGGATTCCAGACCACTGCTCAAAAGAAGACTACAAGGAAAAGCTACAACGAAAATGAAGTCTCGGAACCGACAGCAGCAACTCTAGCAGCAACGACTACGGGAGGTAAGAAGTCAGAATGTTTCTTCTGCTCACGGACAAACCACACCCCCGTCGACTGTTTCAGAGTAAGCAATTTATCATATGACGAGAGAAAAGAGAGAATAATCAAAAGTAATGGATGTTTGATCTGTCTAAGGAAAGGCCACAATGCAAAAAATTGTAGGTCATTCGTAAAATGTATAGTCTGTCAGGGAAAACATCATGTCATCATGTGTCAAGCTACCAAGAAAGATTCTCCTATACAACAAATTGGTAATCATTTGATCTCAGAAGATATGTTGGTAGGCAATTACTCTCCTACACTGTTACAGACACTGAGCGTGAATATCGTATCCAATAAAGGTGTGCAAGTAGTAAGGGCACTGCTAGATACAGGTTCACAACATTCATATGTAACTAAACAGTGTGCACTTGATCTAGGATTGAAGAAAGAAGGAGAAGAAATTTTAGCGCACAGCCTTTTTGGAGGCGTAAGGACTGAACAAGAGGCTCACAATAAGTATCACATAAAAGTTTGTAGCCTAGAAAAAACATTCAGTATAACTCTCCCTGTATTAGAAAGGGAAAAGATTTGCAATTTTGTTCCTCGTCTGGAGTCCATTGAATGCATTAGGGAGTTGGAAAGAAGAAATACAGGGTGTCCAAGTAACTACGCTCCCCCCACTTATTTTCTCTAATAGTATAAGAAAAAAATCGGACTAACGCTATTCTTCATAATTTTTTGCGTAGAATCCAAAAATGACAAAATTGCGCAGTGCGCAATCGCGCAACCATGCGCAATCATGATCAACTTTGTTTTTTCAAATAAGAACCCCCATTTTTTGTTGCAGATTCGGATTCTACGTCAAATTTTATGAACATTTTACTTCAACAACTTTTTTTTTGGACGCGCGCAGCCCGCTCAGCGAGCGCTCAAAGATGCGCAACCCAGAGATTGCGCCAAAGTTGAGATGAAGGTAAACCTCAAGTGCGGCACATCACTTAGCACTGTTTTTCTACGCTGAATCGCGTGGTGATATCCCTTTCTTGATTTGATTTCATATCACCGTATCTACAGCCGAAAAAGTCACTTTTTGAGGAGAAAATCATCCATTTTCTTACGAAGGGTACCTAATGATCATCCTAATGAAATGTAAAAAAATTAAATTTTTAAAATTGTAAAATAACGGAAAACTTCTATCTAATCATCACAAAATGTTGCAAAATAATTTTCAGTCTTCTAAAAACATGATTGGATGAACAATGATCGAAACTATTAAGCCATAAACTCTTAATAATAACTCTTAATAAATTAAGAACTCTTAAATAAACTCTTAATAAATAATAACTCTCAATGTAAACTGTATTGTCTACCTGCACAAAGGAGTAATAATTCGAGAAGAAAGCAATTCTCGGAAAAGATTCCACGGAAAATCGATCATTTCCTCCTCAAAAAGTGACTTTTTCGGCAGTAGATACGGGTAAATGAAATCAAATCAAGAAAGGGATATCACCACGCGATTCAGCATAGAAAAACAGTGCTAAGTGATGTGCCGCACTTGAGGTTTACCTTCATCTCAACTATGGCGCAATCTCAGGGTTGCGCATCTTTGAACGCTCGCTGAGCGGGCTGCGCGCGTCCAGAAAAAAAAGTTGTGGAAGTAAAATGTTCATAAAATTTGACGTAGAATCCGAATCTGCAATGAAAAATGGGGGTTTTCATTTGAAAAAACAAAGTTGATCATGATTGCGCATGGTTGCGCGATTGCGCACTGCGCAATTTTGTCATTTTTGAATTCTACGCAAAAAATTATGAAGAATAGCGTTAATCCAATTTTTTTCTTACACTATTAGAGAAAATAAGTGGGGGGAGCGTAGTTACTTGGACACCCTGTATAGTGCTCTCAGACGTTAGGCATAACGATTCTAAAATCAGTTTACTATTTGGAGCTGATATAATTGGAAAATTTATGACAGGAAAAATCCAAGCATTACCCAACGGACTAACAGCTATAAGAACAAAACTAGGTTGGACTGTGATGGGGAAATGCAAAAATGCTCTAAGAGGTACGGATTCGACTAATTTTTCATCATGTTTCCTATCGATAGATATCTCTGACATGTGGCGCTTGGACGTGCTTGGAATAACCGATCCAGGTGAGAGAGAGACCGCTGAAAAACTTGCGGAGGAAACTTTTGAGCACTTCAAGAAGACCGTATCCAGAAATGCAGCTAATCGATACGAAATTCGATTGCCGTGGAGGGATGGAAGACCTATGCTCTCAGATAACCACGAGGTATCAATGAAACGGTTAATGTCTACTACTAGGAAGCTGAAGGCCCTCAGTAAGTTGAAAGATTATCACAAAGTATTTTCTGAGTGGCTAGACTTAGACATAATAGAAATTGTACCTAGCATTGAAGAGAAACGGAAAGGATGTCATTATGTACCTCACCAAGCTGTTATAAAAGAATCAAGGGTCACAACGAAAATCCGACCTGTGTTTGATGCTAGTGCAAAAGATGCCAATGGAAATTCGCTGAACACTTGTCTAGCAAATGGACCAAATTTATTAGAAAAAATCCCAAATTTGCTGATCAATTTTAGGCAAAACGCGATTGGGGTAATTTCCGACATCACGAAGGCGTTTCTACAAATAAGCGTTGCGCCCAGTGATCGTGATTTTCTAAGGTTCCTTTGGTGGGAGGATGAAAACGCAGAAAAGATGATCACCTATCGTCATTGTAGGGTCGTTTTCGGTCTCACACCTAGCCCTTTCTTATTAGAAGCTACTATATCTCACCACTTGGAAAATGTTCCGGAAATATTGAAAGTGTTCTTCCAAACGAGCATTGCACCGAGTGATAAGGAGTTTTTGAAATTCTTTTGGTGTGGAGAATGGTGGGAGAAATTATTTGAGAGGGTTGAAGATCTCCAACCATTAACCACTCCAGCTCATTTTATTTATACAAATTCAACAAGTCTTCGTAAGCGATTCCAGCATTTGCAAAAAGTTCGAGAGGGAATCAGGCAGCGCTTTCGAAATGAATATCTGGCTATATTCATACACCAGACTGATCGAAATTTGAGAACATTGAAGGTGGGAGACGTGGTTTTAGTAGGTGCTGATAATGTAAAGCGCATCAATTGGCCAATGGGAGTCGTAACGGAGTTGTGTCCTGGACTAGATGGACAACATCGTGTAGCGAAAGTCCGCACATCTACGTCAGAATTGGTTCGTGCATTTCACCGACTATATCCCATGGAAATAAATTAGAGAGAGGAGCTACAAGAAGCAAAAGTGAAGAATAACAAGAAACAAGAACAAGAAAAGAAAAACAAGAATGAAAATCTTCCATCGAGCCTACCGAAGCAAGAAAACATCGTAACTAGAAGTGGGAGAAGAGTGAAGAAGCCGTCTAGATTCTGAATAGAGGTACCTGTTGCTATCAGCAAGGCGATAGCA
>CM019180.2:28508281-28567893 GCA_009739505.2 Apolygus lucorum
CCCCTCCTTGAAAAGCAAAATCCGATATTCCGGCAACGTAGTGCACAACTAGATAGGTTTCCGCGTCGAATAAAAAAAGAACCACGAAAATCGGTTGGAAATTGAGGGATGGGCAGAGTACAAAAGATTATGCCAGCAAACGCACGTTTTTTGAGCATTGACCCCCCTTTCAAGGCAAAATTCGGAATTCCGGCGACGTAGTGCACAACTAGATAGGTTTCCGCGACGAACAAAAAAGAACCACGAAAATCGGCAGAGAACTAAGGGCTGGGCAGATGACACAAGATTTTGTCACACACACATACACACACGGACATTCACCTATGGGTTTTTTCGCAGATTTGGATTCAGAATGGTCTAAAACGGATTAGTGTGTGGTTATTTTTTTCTTCTGTTGAGTGTTGTCCAACTTTACCCCAGATCGATCGCATAAGGACGCCCAAGTCTTACTGTGGGACGTTCTAAAAAGCTGGATGGAAGATGGGAGGAAGAAGATGAGGAATAGAATTGATGGAGAGATCAGACAGGAGAGCAAAAGTAATAGCAGCCTTTTGGCACAAAAAAAGGACTCACCCTGAAGTAATACTGTACAAGTGGTTCCGGGATGAGTCCTAAGCGGAGGGAGTGCGGTTTTAGTTGGTACCTCCTGACAAATTCGCTGTCAAGATGAGTTATTTTATTACGTAATTGCGACGGGTCACTATTCTTTCCCAATCGCGAATTCGTAATGTATTTTTCTTGCCCAGGTATCATTGGACAGAAGTGACTGTAGATATTCGAGAAATGACGTTAACGACAATGTGAGAAGGGGATAACGAGGGAAAAGGAAGAATGTATGACTCACGGCAGGTTCAGGGGTGTTGGATAAGGTCAGTTACTACCTGTGAACGTAAATGAGGAATTTCACCATGTCGGAATTTCCCATTTTTGACCCCAAAATCGGATTCAGCACCTCGAAAAACCCCCTAAGGCAAACTTTCAGCCCGAACTTCCTAATTTACGAATAAACAAAACAGTGTAGAAAATACGAATGTTTAAAAAAACCGGGAAAATGACGTCATGCTGGAATAGTTCATTTATGGCCGCTTGAAGCGCTGAGATCGAGAAATCCATAGTCCCCAGATGCAAAATTTCATGAAACAGTAAAGTTCGAAATCGAAAAACTGAAGAAAAAAATAGAAAAAGCAAGATGGGGAAAATTAGGTTTCCTCTGTTTTTGTTTGATAACTTTTCTCTAAGAAAACACGATTTCTTCGTCCCAATGGGCAACACTGGGAGGAGACGGCGATCCGAACAGCCCAATCAGCGAGCGTTCCCGCTGCACGTTTGTTTTCCCGGTTAGTTTTGAAATTAAAAATTTTGATTGTCTCCCAAAAATAACAGGAGACTTATTTTCCGAAATCAGCCCGATTTTCATCTATCCCACACCATTAACTATTCAGGAAAAATGCAAACAGAAATCGGTGAAATTCCTCATTGGTGGAAAAGAGTGTAGTTCTACGTTGAGGATACCTAACTCCCTGTTGGGCCTCGCGTTCATTCTTTTCATCGGTGGACAGTAGGCCACGCTGGGGAGTCCAACACTGTTGGGGTGAACATCCACTTCTTAAAGAGTTTTCCCACACCCCGTAATGTAAAAAATTTTAATTGGAAATGCAATTACAAACAACGAGACAAATCCAAATGCCCGATTTGTGATAAGTTAGGTCACATTGCTCGGAATTGTTGCCGTCAGAATCAAAATGAACTTGAATCCTGAGTTAATATGCCTAGATGCCTAACGAGGTACAGAATTTTCGAGAGAAAAAAGTACTTGGGTTTTTTTTAAGGATGCACTTCACACTTATACTTACTCCTATTCTAAATTCACAACCTTGAATGATAACTCGAAAGAAATTTTTTTATTCACACAGCCTCGCATGAGGGGAAAAGGAGCTGTTAAAATCTCATTAAGCCCTAATAACACAGTACTTTTGGTTAATACTCGATATGTAATAACCACCTTCAACGTTTGGAGTCATGAAAATAGCCTGGAATCTAAAATTAACGCCTTCCTTTATTTGTAAGAGAAGTCTGGAAGTCGAGACTTTACAGAATCTGTATAAAAGGACAGAATTATTATTATAAATTATATAATTATAAATTATACAGAATCTGTATAAACTTTTATCTGATGAAAGGAGAGAAAGAGCCGGAAAATCGGCGTAAAATTGATGCAATATTTTCCTGTGTAAACGAAGGTAATTGAAAATCCAACATTGAAAGTGAATTTCATAGTATAATAACATATAGTATTATCCCATAAATGTCCTTTACTAATTAGGTAAGAATTGAATATTTCTCTTTCGCCCGAGAAAGAGGGCATTTATGCTCAAATAGAAGTTGAATAATCAAGACCTCGAGGAAACTCAATTGACCTAAAGTTTCTTACTTCCACGGCGGAAAAGTGAATTTAGATTCACTATGCTAATGCGGAACTTCGACATCGAACGAGATCGATTCTCACTCAGGATTTTAATTGCGTTCGAAGTCACGGGGCCCTTGAGCGAAGGATCCCCTTCGTTCAAGTCAACTCTTCCTAAGAGCTAAATTAATTCAATTCGTGAAATACAACAAACTTGAACTGGTGTAAACAGGATTGATGTTCTCATGAGTAAATACTCATGAGAACATCAATCCTGGCCAAGTCCCAGAAATGTATTTGGTACCCAATCATTTGTGTACATGATAAGGTAGGTTCATTCCTTTCTACTTTACTTCTCCTTGACATTCTAGTGTCAGGTTTTCATGTCAAGGTTGAGCTGAGACAAGGTGTCGCTATCACCTGTAACTTTGTTTCAAATAGACAGGTACCTGCAACTATCTCAAATATCAACAAAGGAGGTAGTTCAAAGCAGTTTTGAGGTCTACTATCTTTTTTTGCAATCTGTCCGTAACGGTACCAGTTGATTTGAAACGAACTCGCTATGTAGGTTGCTAATATTTACTCGGGACAGGTGCTAGGAGTGGGTAGTAAGACGTAGGGCTAAAAGTATTTCTAGCAAAAGAAGAAAATAGACAAGCAATGCAGAACGGGAGAGAAAATTAGCACACCAGATCGACGCAGATTAAGTTGTTTACATCTAACGGCGGGCCTCCTCGAGCCCTCTACACGCCTACTCACAGGATGTGCGTAGCTTCGTCACAAGGTTGAAGACAGTAAATATTGTACCTACAAAAAAATTCTGGGGCTTCACAGCTAGGAATTATGATGAACGATACCATGAATTACTAATGAAATCACTCTAAGCTGTAAATTCACCAATCTACCTACCTAGATATCGAAGTTTGTTTACATCATTTTTGGGCTGGGTACCTTCCAGTTTACCACGAGATCAGGTTGCAGGTGATCCGCTTACCTACCTACTTCTGGAGTGAGAATAATAATGATGCCCTATATGAAGTGTCAGCTCACCCCACCAAGACACTTTAAAATATCGTTGTGCAGAGGAAAACAACTCGACGATTCCACTTTAAAATGCCAACCCGACGAGGTGATTCACCCCCAATCCCTGCCAAGATATATCTACTAATAATATTAATTTGCAATACACTATTAAGCACCTGTATAGTAGGTAAATTCTGTAAATAAATTAGGTGTAATTAGGTAAATTAGGGTGTATTGTCCATTATCTAGTTGGTACGTACGATAAAAGATTACTCAAGTAGGTAGGAATAGTATTGGAGATATACCAGTTGGAGATCACGAAAAGAATCAACATTACCTATGTACGCAAAAGAAAAATAACAATAAGTATCTACCTAAGTACGCATAAATTGGTTACCTTTTATGAAAGTCAAAGAGTCCAGATGAGAGGTAAACAACAGCGATCTACCTACTTCAAAGAACCATAATTTTAAAAAGACGTACTTACCAGAAAACAGCGTTGACTGCGAAAAGAGCGAGAATACTTTCCGATGGTTCCTCCCAAATGGCGATTTCTTGAATTTTATACAAATAAAACTCGTAGGGCTTCAATTTTTTCGTTAATTCCGATTCAGGAGCAAGAGGTTTTTGTTTCGGGGTGGATCGAAACCAGCGAAATTTTTTGAAGAACTCCATCAAGCAAACAGTAGGTAATGATGATAAAAGAAATGCGAACTAAAAATCGACGTAGAACGTGTCTAGACTCTCTAAAATAGTTTCGTCAGTACCTCACGAAGGTTCCGAGAGATACCTACTAACAAATTCTCAAAAATAAAACGATGGAACTAGCGAAGAAATTAGATTTGCGCAACACATCACACCGAGACGAACAGAGAACTAAAACTGATCGCTGAAACGAGAATGACGAAGAAAACAGCTGAAGAAGTAAACAAGCCAAGGTAGCCAACAGAACAAACAAAATAATCGAGTCGTATAAAAAAAGCGCGGAATTCAAATAGATTCTGTCATTTTTTAAGGGTTGAGACCTTGATTTAAAACTCCCTACACTGCCTAAAATTTCAAATTTACCTAATCTAATAATGTAACCACACATTTTCACCGGCGGTATCCTTCCAAGTGTTGAACAGTCGTAAGTTCCTGAGTGGAGAATTATTGACCTATTTCAGGTTGGAAGCCGGGAATAACGTGGTTCCCTGTCTTTGAAAAATACGTGTCATACTAATGGCGTGCTTGGCATAAGTTCAATGCTGGCAATGAGCTGTTTTTCTTAAATACGTTGTTGATCTCGATAGAATGCGGGGCAAAGCCCTTGTTAGAGACGAGTTACCTGTTGTTCAATTATTGGGCTGAATAATGGCTATTCCTCATTTTCAAGTACCTACCTACAATTGTCTAATACAACGCTTGTTAATATTCAATTGAATATTATCGTTATTATTGAATAAGTATCGTTTTCTGAACAGAATGACTCTAGGGGTCACTGATTAGAACACCAAAATTGAGGAGCTTTTCTTCAAAAGAGCACAAACCACAAATCCATTAAAGGCTCTCAAAAGGTCAGATTAGGTAACCACCTCAGCTAAAGCTTAGTTCCTACTGCCGCAGCGTACAAACAGACTTTTGGTCTATCACAGAGTACCGGAGACAAGTGGTCTATCGTTGTTTAGCTTGTCGAATGTCTAGTCAGAGCAGTTATCATGGTGTGGAAAGGCTCGTGTTTTGTCAAATCTCGAGCGCCCTCAAGAATCAATATCATTGGACCACTTCATACTACATACAGAAAATATTCAGAACCATATTTGTTTTTTGTTAGAGGAAAAGAAAAACTAGGATTTATAGAAAAACTATAGTCTATTATAAGTACCTACCTATACAACATTATATAGGGCATCTCACGACCCCCCCCCCCCTTACCACTGAAATCGTTATTTTTGGAGATTTAAAAAAATCTTCATGGTTTTTTGCAAGGATCTCAAATATGATCATATTGCGCACCGCGCAATCGACACCAACTTCATTTCGAAGAACTCCTATTTTTTATTTAGATTCTACACAAAATTTCATGAATTTTAGACCCCTTAACAGATTTTGGTTTATTATTTTCAATAATGAACCTTTGGAATCGACCAAGAAAAAAAAAATTAACACCCCCTCAAAATTTGATGGTAAACTTTTCAAGGTAGAATCGGCCGTCCGTCCGCCGTACGCGGCACTTTTGCCGCTTAGCATTGACCGATTTTGATGAAATTTGGTATGTAGGCTCCTTCATGGGTCTAGTTGTGCCCCGAAGATTTTGGTTGAGGTAGGTCACTTCTAAGGGTTCCAAAATCAATTTTGAAATTTCGAAAACGCCCTAAATCAGAAAATTTTGATATAAAGGTATGGTTTTTCCTTCAATTTAAGATTCTATAGAATTTTTAGAGACCACCCGGAACTCTGTAGGACAAACCGTTCGCTCACTACGAGAATTTAAAGTTTGGACGTACGATAAATCAGAAACACGAGTGTGAATCGCAAAAGAGGCCTAATCTCCGTTCAAATTAAAGCTGACCGAAATGCGATCGATGTTGTTCTTCATGTTGAATGGTTGGTGGCTTTGTAGGCGAGTGATCTATATAGAAAAATAATAAACCATTGTGTAATAATTCGCAGCGTTTTTTGGTTTAGCACAACCCATCCAGTGAGCGCGCAAACATGCGCCACCCCAGGATTGAGCCAAAATTGGGATGAAGGTAGACCCCAAGTGTGATACACGTTTTTTCATTAATTTTTTACGCTGAATATCGTGGTGGTATCCATTTTTGGATTTAACTGGATTTATTCGAAACGACGGCCGAAAATTAGGTGGTTTTTAATAGAAAATCGCTCTTTTTCCATCCTTTTGAGTTACGAGGCAATTTTAATTAGTGGCTAACTCTACCCCTAAATTTTATTGTTTTTCTTAGCCGGGGTTTTAGGGGGGCAACTCGTGAGACAACCTATATATAACAGATCGTCAGAGCAAGTGTTTCGAGGGAATATTATTAACTAATTAGTGTTCAAATTTCAACAAGTCCTTTGCGTTTCGGCAACTCCTGGAGTCCTTGTCCACCTTCGTTCCTTCTACAATGTTCAATAAAGTGTTTTTCTCTCACTGTTTCAAAAATAGTGTACAATTAGTTTTCACTCCACAGAAATTTTTCCCTTTTCAAAAAAGCTCCACAATAGAGTCTATAGGTGTTCCTAACCAGTAGCCTTCTGCACAGCTAACTATTGTTATCCTGCTCCTCAGGATTGATTTCGCTCCTGCTTACCTCAAATCGATTTTCAAACCCGTTTTCTTGTTTCAGCAAGAATTTAACATTGTCCCTACTTGCAATGGAATTTTCCTCACCCCAAAACTCTGCTCAATATTTATTTCTCCAAAAAAAAAATTGGCCTAAATATGTTTGACAAATTTCAAGTATAGATTCTTGAATTGATTTTCAACAAAAATATTCCTCCCAGAACTTTTAACGCTTAGTTTTGAAATATTACTCCACATTTTCAAAATTTAAGATTTAAAAAAATTTGTAATTAATTGACGGAGCCACTAAAGCGATGTGGGTAGGCGACTACCTAATTCAGAAAGCAAATACAGTTCAGTGTCCATAATTTACACCTTTCTCGGTCATTTTTGATGCAGCATTACTTTCCTAGTTATTCGATCATCTATCTAGCAAGTTTAAATTTCAAATTTTAATGCTTCAAATGAATTTAATAATAGAAGGAGGTGTATAAATAGGAGTGTATAAATATGTAACCATAATAATTGACATTTTTTAGATAGGTAAATAATTATAATAACAATAAATTATAATGTATATAACAAAATAAAACAATTTTCATTGCACATTCACGGTTTGTAACTCAAATAAATAATTATAATGCTCATTCAAGGGGTTTTTTTATCCTCGTTCACAAATAATTTCCACGACTGAAGGTTCCATGAGTACAGGGTTCGTACAACGATGAACTGCCGAGCTGAGAACTTCGTCTAAAAGGAGCTGGACCAGACTAAAACAAATGTAATACGTAACTAAGTAAATACAGGGTAAGAGGATGGAAGAAGATAGGAGGAAAGCTCAGTCAACGTAAAAAACGTGACGAAAAATCGCCCCCCGCTTTCAGCGCAACCTTTAGGTGGCGAAGAAAACACAGTCCTCCGATATTATACCACTCAGTCGCTAGAGCGCAGCTTCGTCCCTCCTGCTCATTCCCGCGGGTTTTTTAAAATTGCACTTCATCAATATTACTTGTGGAGTGCGATTTTGGACGCTCTGTCCTCTATAACTATCGTAATAGTAATAACGTACACAACACGTACAATATCATCATCTATCATCTGCATCACTCTTATCACTGCATTTCTGCCGAGGCGTACCTACTGGTGGTCTCAAGTTATCGGAATCGACATCTACCAACACTACTTCATGTTTTGAATAAGTGAAAAGCAAACTAGAGATGAACCACTGTAGATAAAGAGAAAGACGAGAAAATTAAACTTGGAGACGAACCACTATCAAACAGAAAGACGAGAAAACATACATTAGCAACGAGAAACAAATCTGAAAAGTACATTGGAGTAACAGTTACTGTTATAAGGGCTGGGGGGAGGGGAAGCGTTACGAGCTCTAGTGACCGTGAATAGTACTTCTTAACTCTGTTTGCCACCTAAAGAGAACACTACTGTCGCGATAAACGAAAAAAGCGCACGCATCGGCCCGTTGAAGTGAGCTTTCCTCCTATCTTCTTCCATGGTAAGACAGTGTGCGGTAGGTTTAGGTTTCTTATGGATGACGTTGGAAAACATCGTTCAACGAAAAATTCAACGTTTTTGATCGGTAGCATGTTTATTGCTGAGAAGTTGCGAGGCGAATAGAACGTTGAACCGTAGACTTTCCCTACGAATGTATCATTTCCTGAGATTAAAACTGATGAAACGATATGCTCAGATCCAAACACTACCTATTCTATGTTAAACGTTACCAACATTTCTGCGACCAATAATGATCGTATTTTTCCCCCGAAAGATGAATTTTTCATGAATCTTCAATGTTGAAAATTAGTTAATGCTAGTTAAAGGTGCTGAATGTATGAAGGAAAGACTGTTGAGTGTGGGCAATTCAAAAATTGAATAAATGCTTTCAATGTCAATCCTCCCGATTCCTCCACTTTCTTGAAAGTCAACGAAAAATCCAGAAAAGAGACACAATATTTGAGATTATCTAGGTAGTAGGTTTGTACCAACTTACTTTTCGTCAGCGACGTAGCGCCAGAGATATAATTGTAAATAATGGGCGTCGACTTGAATCTGCTGTAGTCCGAACTTACTGAAGGTTTTCATTCTTATACATTCAAGAAGGGTCTAAAAACAAGAAAAGTAATATTGACAGAACAAATTGATTTTTTAAAAAGAACCTACCTATAGGCTCGTCTTGATGAAAACGTTCTCTCCTATCAGCGAAACTGACATCGTTACTAACCCGAATCGTCTCCCTTTTCCCGAACTCAGAGTACAGAAAACGAGCTATTTAGATACAATAAGTGTACTAATTTTGGTTTTATCATGGTGTATTAATTTCATGAATTATTATTTCCTAGAACATTCATGAGAATGTAATTATTAAGTGTGAAAATGGCTAGAAATCAACAATAATGCCACCTGGCTTCCTTTCAATTTGTAAAAGTGTAGAGGCAGATAATTGAAAACCCAATGTCGAATGGGTAATTTTTTTAAACACTTAACATGCTCTTCCTTTTTCAGTAGGCATGTAATTTCCAGTTACGATAGAGACATCAAACTATTACACAAGCAGGTTGTCTTTCTGAACTCTCCATAATATGCGAACGTAACCAAATAACTGAATTTGAGGCCACTCACCTTTAAAGCTATTTTTATGATTCCTGTCAGGACAGACACCTTTGTAAGAGACACTGGAGCATAAATTTCGATTTTATCGGAGAAGAGCTTATTCAAGTTATGGGTGTAGCTGTGAGCTGAACTTTGACTCCACACAGACGTAGATGTAACAACCGATCTGAAATTAAATTTGTAAAATATTACATATATTATCAGATTCATCTAATCAATTAGAGAATACGAAGGAAAACGGGAAGTGTATATGGAGGTCTTTTTTCCATTCAGACCATGTTGCACAGGAAAGATGAGGAGGAAGTGCCTCAGAACAATGAATTTCGTTCTTGAGTTACAGGATAACAGTAAGTAGTTTGCAGTAAACAGCTGAAGGATTTTTATTACCTATCTCAAAGCAGAAAAACAAATTTTCCCCGTTTTGACAGACACCAAAAACGCTGCAACTTATTGCCCAAAGGTTTATTATTTTCTGTATAGATCACTGGTTTTCCATCAATAGCACCTACCACCATCTGTATTCTCCCTTGACCTTCCCTCTCAAATTGCAGCTTCCTGCGTTCAATAAGATTGAAAATGGCTTCGGAGCTGATCAGTGATCTCCCAGGCGTCTTCAGCATTCGAGCTCCGAAGCCATTTTCAATCCTATTGAACGCAGGAAGCTGAAATTTGAGAGGGAGGGTCAAAGGAGAATACAGATGTTGGTAGGCGCTATTGATGGAGAACCAGTGATCTATACAGAAAATAATAAACCTATGGGCATTAATTTGCAGCGTTTTTTTTTTTTTTACCTGCCAAGTTTTGGTACCTTCACACATTCACAATCAAGTTTATTAGAAAGAACTAAACGCTTCACACTCGATTCGAAAAATAGGGAGCTTCATAATGTGGAATCCAATCAATCAAATTCCATATTATGGAAATTTGATTACTGGTTGCTAAGGAAGCAAAACTGAATACAAATCGAAGAAACGAACAGCGATTGCGTTTTGGTTAGCTAAAAATTCAACGGAGATTAGACCTCTTTTGTGATTCACACTCGTGTTTCTGTTTTATCGAAGGAAAACCCTTTAGTACTCGTAGGGAGCGAACGGTTTGTCCTACAGAGCTCCGGGTGGTCTCCAGAATTTTCTTAAATTCAATACTATTTAAAATTGGTGAAAAAACGATACCTTTATTTCGAGAGTTTTCGAGCTAGGGCACTCTTGAAAATTTCAACCCTCAATTTTCACCCCTTAGAAGTGACTGACATCAACCAAAAGCTGCGCGGTACAACTAGACCCCAAATGGAGCCCATATACCAAATTTGAATATTTTTTATTCGATTTTCGGATTCTACGTAACTTGAAACGTAAAACATCAAATTTTGAGGAGAGGATACAAATTTTTGTTTCTTGCTCGATTCCAAAGGTTTATTATTGAAAATAATAAACCAAATGAGGAAGGTTTTTCTCAATTTGGGGTATATACATACATGGACGACATTGAGATAGTTTGAGACTACTACTACTTATTAGACTGCGAGAATCATCAGTCTGGGAGACCCGGGTTCGATTCCAGTCCGTGACATAAACTTTTTTTGTAATTTAACAAATTACGGGTTTATACATAATTATGATAACTGTAATCTCAGGGGATGGTTACTGGCAGAGGAGACCTCTTCCTACGTATTATGTTTCAATACTTCCCTTGAGGTCTTCAAGTATGAAAAAAACTACATCTTCCTACAATAGATCAATTTTCCCCTTGATGGGAAAAACGATCATGGACATGTCTAGGTATTATTTTCCCCATTAAGGATGAAATTAGATGAAGGCTAATACCTTGAAATGAACGTAGAGAAATGTAGGCAGGAGGAGAAAACAACAATAGGGTGTGCGCCTGGGTAGGAAAAACTGTTTGTTGTTATTTTTAATCTAAGGTAGACCTCATTCTGAGAATTTTGGTACCAACCGCGACCTTCTAGCGTGAGTAGATATGCTCCTATGATTTTTCAAAGTTTCCGACCGTTTATGACGTCACAGTGGGCTAGGGGGTCCCGCCCAGGCGAGAGGGGCGCGTGACGTCATAAACGGTCGAAACTTTGAAAAATCATAGAAACAGATCTACTCACGCTAGAAGGTCGCGGTTGGTGCCATAATTCTCAGTAAGTAGTCTAATTTCGATTAAAAATCTTAAAAAAATCAAGCCGCACCCCCCCATTACCTTAATATAAACACGTAATTTATTAAATTGCGAAAAATATTTGATGTCACAGCTTGGAATCGTACCCGGGTCTCCCAGACTGATGATTCTAGCAGTGCAGTAAGGTTTGTTTATCTGTCTCGCTTGTACTTCTTCAGGGTAGGTAAAACATTTTTTTTTCACAGACCCCAGCTAAGAGACGTATCCATATCAAAATTTGTTCAATGGAAAACAGTCAGTTTTACGCTGAGATTAACAAACATGGTTCTGATACGAGATAAAATGTTGTTAAAATATTAAAAACTTCAAAATAATAAGTTGAGCCAGACCATCGGATTTTCTCCGATTGTAAATCACTTTTAACGCAGAATGTATTTCTACCGAGGTTTTTTGGTTTGAAAATTATCCATTGGTGATGGGAATAATTTATCCCCCAGATTTTTTGTCACCCTTCAGGGCTCAAACCCTAGGGAACAGTTGAAGAAATTTCATTTCAAGTAAAATTATGAGGTCCAAAGATACCAAGAGAGAGTAGAAAATTTTAAATATAGTAAGTTAATGAATGAATGAAAACATATTTTTATTTACAACAATAACATCATCTTTACAAATTAACAATATGATGGGCTTTGGAAATTCACCGTCAGCCGGAGTTCACCACTTAATGGGTTTAACTTATAGTTTATTTTCTATTGTTATTAATTACACTTGTTGATTGTTTTGCTTCTTGTTAATCATAATTTTAATTATTACTTGTATGCATGTTATTATTATTATTATTATTATCTATATATTTTAATTATTGGAACTATTAATTATTGAATTTATTCACATATAATATCATGTTGTATTATGCTAAAAAAAATTGTTAAATATTAAAATATTGTTTTCCAATTTAATTTAACTACATTTATTTATTTAATTTAACTTGTTTTGTATCCTAATTCAGTTGTAGTTAAATTCCTGAATCAGCGATCTTCTGTAGGTCCAAGCAGATTTAGCAAAATCGTATAGGTAGTCCCAGTCTTTTCCATTAAGTATCGAGATCAATTCCTCGTGACTTGGGGAGGTCTTGCCTAATGAATCCTTCGTTTATGGTCTAATATTGGGCATGTTGCCAGGTAATGCTCCATATTTTCAGTCGCCTTCATGTTGCATAAAGAGCACAGGTAGTTTCTATCTGGTATCCAAGGGATGTAGTTTAGGTGTAGTAGCTCGCATCGACTTTTAATTATCCATTTTACTTTCTCTAGTTCCAGTCCTTGTGTCAGCATGTTAATGTCGTGGCGTAGCTCTCTATATAAATCATGGTACTGGCCTTCACTACATCGCTGGATCAAATTTTGCTTGGTCTCTCTCTTAATACCATCCACAATACACGGAAGAACGGCAGTCAATCCATTTATTCTCTCCCAATCAAATGGTGTATTGTTCCCATATTTCACGGCATACTCTTTCCACATTTTGACCCAGCTTAACTTCCTGTTTATGGCATGTACAGCTGATAGTCTCGCTAGTCTCGAGTGTGGTCTCTCAATGTCTTTACTATATATTCGCCATTCAGTTTGAGTAGCGTGGGGTACATATGATCGAGTCCCGTTTCTAGAAATAATACAAAGTTAGGTGCGTTTGCTGGGAGGTTGAATATATTTACACTGGACACAAAGTTCAAAGTATTCGGATCAGTAGTACAGGCCATACAGTGTTACGGTTGCCAGGTTTGGGGGTTCCGAAAGTACGATCAGATCGATAAAGTACTCCGATTCTTCATAAAAAAAGATATTCAACCTCCCAGCAAACGCACCTAACTATATTAAGTTAATATAAAATAGTTTTCTCTTAAATATTATAATATACCTGTGATGGTGCCTAGAGCCGGAACCAGGTTGAGTCCTTCGTTCACCCTCTTCAAATAGCGATCCGAGACAAGTTTCCGACGAAGCCAACTCTTCCATGACTCTTTTCATGACAGGTCGGACAGTTCTAGGCTCTAAAGAATGCCCCCAATCGCGGGTTTCGATAGACTTCCTTACCATCTGAAAATTAGCAGCAAAATCACCATGGAGAGAGAAAACAGTTGGGAAGTAATTATGATAACTGGAAATAAAAAGGTTTCTTGGAACTTCGTGGCGAGTTAGGATTTTCAATATTTTATTTTTGGGGGGATTACAGTAAGTTTCTGGACTCCAAGTCCAACCTAATGAATAGACACACTACTTTGTCGAATTTTTGAGTAATTATCTTCAAAGATGAACAGTTGGAATGGAGCATGAATAAACATCTCAACATCTCTTTAAAAACGGGGGAACGCCTCATTGGATAAGGATTAGTTTAATTTCAACCAGTAAGACAAAACAATAATTCTTATCTATCTATCTAGTATGTTGAGGATGTACCATATCTAATGAAACATGCCAATTCGAGTGTACCCCCTCCCCCTCCCCCATTCTGGTACCAAAGTGATGTTACGTCGGTGCCTGTAGGTTTTGGTGGGTAGTCCGTGGAAAATAACAACTTTATTTAAGGTGAAACACCCAAAAACTCGCCAAATACGCGGTTTCTGGCGTCCTGGCACCATGGTGACGTCACTGATTTGATACACGGTGGCACAAAGAACCGTTCATGAAAATCCGGAGATAAATTGATTATGTTCACTGAATTTCAATGTTTGGGTTTCATTCGTAAGAACCAAAATCAAGAAAAATCGTGTATTTTGTGAATATTATCTCCCCCTCCCCAGCTGATTTTGATACTCTGATGAAGTAATGTGCAACTGGGAAGTTGTCTATTCGGAGAGGCAGTCCGGAACCAAACCGGAACTGAAAAGGGGAGGGGATAGAGGCGAATGGACTCCTCCGGGCTCCTCCAAACCCCTCTGAACCGTTCAGGACTGCCTCTCCGAACAGACCTTGAGGCGAACAAAAAAGAAACGTGTAAGTCAATTGAGAATTTAGAACAGCTCGCAGGAAGTGTTGTCGGAATGAGCTTAGTTTTCAATTAAAAATAAAAAACCCGCGTACCTCCCCCTTAAACTCTAATTTTGAAATTCTGGCAACATGGTGCACAACTAGATAAATTTCTGCGTCGAATAAAAAAAAGTCTGCCAAGTGGGTGTGGCACATAGCTTCCTCGTATCCATAACCCGATTATATAGATGATCCGATGCATAGTAGTTAATCTCAAAACACCAATCTCTAAGTACCTTCCACTACCCTCATAGGGGACCATCTACACGCTAATCTGGACAATCCTAGAAAATTTCATCAAATTCGTATGAAAAATTAAGTGAGTAGATGTATGTGATTGGATCAAAAAAGTACATAGCCTCGGCTGGGATTCGAACCCGCAATCTCTGGGGGAAAGCTTTACGCTCTACCATCTGAGCTACTGAGGCCCAGTAATGTCACGCATAGGATTTGAGATTCTCACAGGAGACCATCCCTCTAGGAATGAATCCCTCTATGAAAAACTATTCTCTATGATTTTCATAGGGGACCATCTGAACACTACTCTGTAACATCCCTGAAAATTTCATTGAAATCGGATTGAAAATGTGGAAGTTACGGCTGTTACAAGGAATTCACGTTTGTGCATGCGCATCAGTCCGGGGGTGATGATCTTCATTGGGGACAATCTACAACCTAATCCGCATAATCCCTGAAAATTTCATCGAAATTGGGTAGAAAATGTGGAAGTTATGGCTGTTACAAGGAATTCACGTTAGCGCATGCGCAGTCGCTACTATCAGTCCGAAAATTTCATAAAAATCGGACAATAACTTCGTATAGCTATGCGCGTTACAAGGAATTCATGACAGACACACAGACACGGAACCAAAATTGTTCAGAAAGGTCTAAAACGCAAAACGCGAGTGAAAACTTTGATTTTGGAGAACTTTTTTTTCGTCCTTGAAAAGTGAAAACAAAGCTTCCGCTACCTTGGTAGACTCGGAAGCAAAACACGCAAATAAATTGAGGCTTGGACAAAGTACACAAGATTTTGTCACTTACACACACACAGACATTCACCTATGGTTTTTTTGTGTGCAGATTTGGGTTCAGAATGGTCTTAAACGGATTAATATGTGGTAATTTTTATCTGTTGAGTGTTGTCCAACTTCTCCCTATATTATCGCATAAGGACGCCCAAGTTTTTGTTGTGATCAGCGACCTCTTCGCATTTCTGTCCATTAACTTCCCTCGATCGGGGATCGATCTCCTATCGTTCCGATTCTGAATCGGAGCTCCTACCACATGAGCTAAGGAAGTGAATGGACAGAAATGCGAAGAGGTCGCTGATCACAACATTTTACTGTGGGACGTCCTAAAAATGAGAAGCATTTTCAGAAGATACCTACCATTAACTCTAGCGTACATCAGTATCTTACCTGACTGATTATATTTCCTTGCATTCTGACATAGTGGTTCACCAAGTCCTGAGCTCCACTTTCCATCAATCGTACTAATTCTTCTTCTTCGTCTTCGCGTTCACTCGTCAATTTTACATTAAACCATTCGTCAACCAAACCAATCTAGAAGACAAGAAAAAAACAAAAAAATTAAGTAAATTTTATTACCAAATTTCAATTATAACAATAAAATTAGGTAAGAAGGATAGTAGAGATGAAAGCAGTAATGTAATTGTTCAGAACTTACCAAGTAATGAACGTGAGTACTATTGAATTCCATACACATTTTAGCCAGTACTAGCAGCGTCGGTAAAGAAGGGCTAGCGGTAGGTTTGGTAAAAGCAACGGATGCAGTCACAATGTGTTTCAAAAATTTGATGACCAAACCAGATCTGACGCAATCGAGTGAAAATTGAACCAGAAACTCGCTTTCCGACGTGAATGAACGGTCGGGCTGGATGAACAACTGAAATGTGAGTGTGGTGGATAATGGTTAGATTTTCACAACAGCAGGTAAGGTTAACTAAAGTATAAAAAAAACCCTTAACTATTTGATAGATAGGATTTCGAAAAAACGCTGCAAATTATAACACAATCGTTTATTATTTTGCTGTATAGATAACTTTCTGCATAGAATGTGGCTTTTCTATTGATACTGCCCACAAGAAATAACATCTGTATCTGAGAGTTGTGGATGTATTCATCACGAAATTTGGTACTAGGTTGCTGAGGAAGCAGAACTGAGTACAACACAAAACTTATTTCAATGAAGCCATAAATGATCGCAGCTGAAATTTGAACGGAGATTAGGCCTATTTCCTTCAGTGAGCAATCTTTCGCAATTCATAGTCGTGTTTCTGATTCAACCCTTAAGTTCTCAAATGGATCGAACGGTTTGCCCTACAAAGCTCTGAGTGGTATCATTCGATTCTAAAAATTCAATTCAATTTCAAATTGATGAAAAAACAATACCTTTATGTCGAAAGTTTACGAGCTAGGGCGCTTTTGAAAATTTCACTCTCTTTTTTTTCACACCTTAAAAATGTCTTAATACTAACCTAAAACTTAGCGCACAACTAGACCCCAAATGCAGCACATGTACCAAATTTCATCCAAATGGGTCCATGGTAACTTAGGGACCCAAGGGGACTAGGGAGGGGAGGGGGGGGGGGGTCCTCGTACGGTGGACGGATTCTATTTTATTCGATTTTCGGATTCTACTAGTACTTACGTTCATTGAAACGTAGCCATCAAATTTTGAGGGGTGGTTAAACTTTTCTTTTCGTACTCAATCCCAAGGGTTCATTATTGAAAATAATAAATCAATATAAGTAGTAGGTAATTTAAGTCTAATTTGAAAAAAGTAGAGAAAGAAGGTAGTGCAACCCTCCCCCAACCACAACACTCAAGGATAACTTGCGTCTCGGTGCACCGCCCCGAGGGATTCTGAATGCACTCTGACGGCAGTTTTGTGAATCGGGACTTGGATAACAGTGATAACTGTTTGGTTATTATTAATTTTTGTTGTGTCGTCCGTCTGCGATTTGTGCTGTCCCGTTTCAAATAGTTCCGTCTTCTCATTACTTTATTTCATCCGGCTCGTTCTCTGATTTCATTCTGGCTCGCTGTTCTGTGCAAGTGAAATAAGGGTCACTTATTGCTCGGCATGTCAGAGACAATTTTTGCTCGGCATGAGTCGTAGAATCTCAGTGTCAGTTACGTGAGTTTAACACCCCGTGTAGAAAATATTAAATCGTTGTGCGATAATTTTCACCCTCTTACATCATGAATATACAGTTGAAATTTACAGAATTGATTGAATTTTTAATCAACTAATTTAAATGTTGTGATATTATACTTTGGAGGTCTACCTTGTCAAATCACTAAAAATAAAGACACTTTTTTTATATTGCTTGTGTATTTGTATTATTCGTTTTCGTATTCCTAAATTCTTCTAACTGTCGCTTTGCAATAATGTTATTGATGCGCGGGAGCAAATAAAGTTTGGTGTAGGTATTTATATTATCTTGTATCCTATAATACAAGACAGTGGATTGGATATTTTTGGCTTTAATAATTAAGTCCCTTCTAGCAGTAGCTCAGTTAGGAAGAGCTCTCTGAATACATTCTATTGATCTGAATCGGTAATATGAAGTGATAACTAGTCTGTTAAACCTATATTATAAAGAGGGAAATAAGGAGACGTTGGGGTTACAGAGAAGAAATTTAGACAAACTTGGAGAAATTTCAAAACACTTTGAAAAGAAGGAAATTAATATTTATGTTGCCTCAAAATAGTACTCCTTTATTGCCGTTACTTTCCACTACTCTCTTTTTGACATCTATTTGAGCCAGAATGAATCTTCGTGTTTAAATATTAGGACCGGTAGTTGAGACCTTGAGTTGGGCTTTTTTTTCCTCTTCCATTGATAAAATAATGATTGTACTTGGAAACATTCCAGTCTTTCGGTGCCTCATGGGAAAAATTGATTCACCTTATTGTAATCACTGCCACAATGTTCAAGGGGTGGATGATATGAACGAAACTTTCCTCACAACGGAGAGCATTGCTTGTATATGATAGAAACCATCCTGAGCCATCTCAAAATCAATTTCGATTCTACCGCAATGGAAAAGCTATATCAGTTTGTTAAGGATTGTCATTCTGACCACTCTCATGCCCATACACTCTCATTTACATACATCTCATTCCTTTACTCACACCTAGTAATTCCCACAAATCACAAACGATTATGATTCATTTTTCTATCACATCGTAAATAATACAAAAGTTATCAACTTTAATTCTCGCAACATCATCCACTACTTCACCAAAGTAATCATTAAATGTCTGGCATGACTCCGCCCAAAACATTAAAATTAAAAGAGTATTATTTGAGTTGAGGAGAACTTCCTCGCAGTCCCGCAAGAGTGCATTCGGAATCCCTCAGGGTGGTGCACTGAGACGCAAGTCACAAGGATAACCTAATAGCTGCCGATAAGAGAGTAGGACGAAGTGAGTACATTAGGCAGGACAGACAACTGTAACTAGAAAAATAGACTGATTGGGAAATGGTGGCCCGCAGGCTCATACCAGATAGAGAAGGGCAAAGCTGTAGTTTAGACCTTGATGATTGGCAAAATTCTTACCTAGATGTATTGTTTTTTTTGGTGGGGGGGGGGGGGGAGATTGTCGTTTGACGTTTCAAGGTGGGTACAATCCGAAAATCGAATAACAATTTTTCCGTCCGTCCGCGGCACGTTCCTTACTTACCATGGACAAATCTTTATTAAATTCGGCTTATTGGCTCCATATGGGGTCTAGTTGTGCCCCATAGATTTTGGTTGACGACAGTCACTTCTAATGGTTGAAAAATAAGGGTTGAAATTTTGAAAACGCCCTAGCTCAAAAAATTTTGGTGTAAAGGTGTTGTTTTTCATTCAATTTAAGATAGTATTGAATTTTTAGAATCGAATGAGATCACCAGAGTTCT
This sequence comes from Apolygus lucorum, assembly GCA_009739505.2. Taxonomy (NCBI): domain Eukaryota; kingdom Metazoa; phylum Arthropoda; class Insecta; order Hemiptera; family Miridae; genus Apolygus; species Apolygus lucorum. The sequence goes on from CM019180.2 coordinate 28,527,688, forward strand.
GTATTTTCAAGGGCATTCGCCGACACTAGGGAATAGCATCATTCGGTTCAGCGAGAAAAATCAAATACTAATATCTCTAGAAAATCACCAACTCCAATAACCAGGATTTCGATTAAAATATTCCACGTTTTCTATTCGAAACACGTTTTCTACAGCTTATAAACAAAATTTTTGAATACATTCTTGGAAATTCATGCCTAAATTTTTTTAGGCCTGCTGCAGGAAAACCCCTGAATTCAAATCCTTCTAAAAATTATTGATCTTGCATCACGGAGATAGAAAATTGGACCCTCTTTCGAGGTTCGATTTCTAGCCCTTGAAAAACATGGAAATGACCGTACAGTATGGAAATACAGGCCAACATTTTTCGGTTATGTACATGGCTTTTATAGGAATCGGATCAAGACGTAGGTACCTACCGATAATTGGTTCAGCGCTGTTTTGACTTTTTCCACGATGTTTACAATGAGTCCCGCCAGAAGCTCAGTCGTCTGGCTTTGTTCTTCTCCAACTGATTGCCTCACGCCCCTCACCCAGTCCGAGAAACTGTTTTCAAGAGCTTCTCTCTGAGTTGAGCACTGACGTCTACCAGCATCCAACACCAAATTCAATCCTCTCCTGTTTCGCATAAATATAAATGATACGAAAATAACATTTTGAAACTTGCATAATATGCATAGTATATTATACTCATGTACTTATTACATTCAGAGAAGGAATTCACTCTATTCATTCATATCTACATATTAGGTATCAACACACTGGACTGATTGATATTTTACCTAGCGTAATTGTCGGTCTTTAAAAGGCTTGATACGCTGCTCAGTTTCGAATAGAACCTATCGAGAGCTCTTACGAGCATCATGGTGTCTGACTGAGGATCTTCCTGTTCGCTTTGTATCTTGTTAGAAATACAAGTGAACCATTCAGTCATGCGTTCCTCCAAAAAATCATCTAATCGGGCGAGAGCGGTAGCATTTTCTGACCTGAATAACAGGAAAATCTATAGAAATCAGGAATAGTCAAGGATACGATCAGACACAGGAATTTCACTGTTTACTCACAAATGAAGAGACCGTTTGTTCAGGAATAAATCGTTGTAAGCTGTGACAATCAGGCACAAATCACACAAGAATCCATTATTCGCCAAATCAATGTATTCGACAAGATCCTGAAAAAGTAATACCATTTTATGAATTTCGCAAAGAATTTACTACAAGCCAGTGTGACGAATTAGAAAAACACGCACCTCTGTGGAGTCTCCAGATGAAAGCTGGTAGACGTGTTCTTGAAACCTCAGGGCTGCGTGGGTCAAGAACTCTGAGTGGAGGTCTTCTGAGGGTTCGCCCAGCATCAGGAGTAACTCGATGCTTTCCGTCATGTCCTTAGCTGAAGCCTTTTCAAAGTTCGAATGAAATATTAATTGATACCAAATCGCAACAGTTCGATGTGCTGCTTTACCATTTCCGTAGAATCATATTGATAAGTCGATTTACATCTATGTCCACGAAACATGCAAAACAATGTGTTGACAAATTTTGAAAAGAACTTTTTTCAGGTAGGACCTACATTTTCAATTTTCCCAAATGGCGAATTTTCCTCAAAATTTTAAAATTTTTTTTTGAAAGAGGGTTGACTGATATGGAAGAAAACCATAGTGTGCTGCTCAAAAACGCATCCAAAAAATTTAGAGAATTTAAGGAAGATGGACATTTTAAATGTAGTGGCAATCTGAATAGGGCAGCCATTTGGTGACGGGACAAGCTGCCCTTTACGACAGCAGTGCTACCTCTGGAAGTGTAAATGAAACTATTAGCTTATAACCCCTTATGTGATCGAACACAGGAGTGCGCTGCAAACTGGCAAGCACAATGCAAACGGGAAAGTGACCAAAAGAAGGAATTACAATCACTATTTTTTACAATACAATTCTACCTATCGAGCATTATTAGTCTTCATCTTCTCTTATTTAGTTTCTATATTAGTTTCAATATTTGAATGACATTATTTGAGTCGATTGTTTCATGTGGTCATAGGGGCGCTTACAACTCTACCTGTTGACATTCTCTGAAACTATTTGCCGAGACTTGTTTCACGCTTTGCAGGAGGAACCCCGGGGTGAGGCGTGATCAGTTTGCCTCGATTTTAGCAGTGTTTTTTGACAGAGGCTTCACTTGTTAAGGCATTTTCTTCTACAGTAATTTTTTCCCTTGGGTATTCTTGGTGTTAAACGTTATTCTAGGGCCCTACTATAAGATTTGACTTGAAATCCCAGAATCTAAAATTGAGGCAAATTCACCATTGATATTTAGTGGAGTTCAAGATACCAACCTTCGGATTCTTGTATTGACAGTGGAGTCTGTTTCGGAGGTCAGACACAATAGCGTTACAATCCTGTTGAATACCCAGGAAAGACTCGAGGTGGGCGTAGTGGTTAAGAACTTGTTGGGTTTTCAAGTAATCTTCGACCGCCTGAAAATAGGACACCGTTAATAATTGAGTCTTGGAAAGTCAGCATACTCAGCAAGTTCTAGAGCTGTTTTTTGTTTTGTGTATGTTTTGAGAAGTTTAAGCCTGTATGCCCTCGAAGTTTATGAAAGTTGGGAACAGACATGCTAGACAATAAACAAAATCCCTCCAGTGAAACAAAGCAAGATGTACCTAATCAGGTAAGATCTGGGCAATCAATGAGGAATTTCACCATGTCGGAATTCCTATTTTCGACCCCAAAATCGGATTCAGCACCTCGAAAAATCCTCAACGACAAACTTTCAGCCCGTACTTCCTAATTTACGAATAAACAAAACAGTGTAGAAAATATGAGCGTTTAAAAAACCGGGAGGATGACGTCAACCAGCAATAGTTCATGCACGGCCACTTGAAGCGCTGAGATCATGAAATCTCACTTCGTATAGTCCTCGGAGGCAACATTTCACAAAACCAGTAAAGATCGAAATTTAAGAGAAAAAATTAGAACAAGCAAGGTTGAGAAAATTGATAACATTCCTCTTAGATAACATGATTTTGTCGTTCCATCAGGCAACAAGGGGAGGGTACAGCGATCCAAACAGCCAATTAGCGAGCGTTTCTGCTTCGAGGTCAGTTTTCCCGGTTATTTTTTGAAATCATCAATTTTGAATGTCTCCCAAAAATAACAGGAGATTTACTTTCCAATTTTTCATCTCTCGCACACCATTAACTATTTAGGAAAAATGCAAACAGAATTCGGTGAAATTCCTCATTGAAATTAATCCTATTAAAGCACAAATAATTGGAATTTGAATAAAACAATTTAAAATTACAGTATTTCAATGTTGATTTTACGAGTTAAGTATCGTTTTAAAATAATAATGCGCCAAGTTTGGGCCATTTGGGGTTTGTATGTTCCTTATATGGAACTTAATTACAATGCTAAGATATTGGAAAGTCATTACCTGAGCGTATTTTCCTTCATCCATTAGTGAAGTCAATTTGGCAGGCAGTTTGAAGAGAAACTGGAGACGTTTCAAAAGCGTGTGAATGCCTGAGAGCTTTGAAATTTGTCCTCTGGTCGTCTGAAATATGGGTAATGACGATAAAGAAGAAAATAATGAAGTATAATATTTGTTTTAAAAAATCTCCAAATTGTAATAGAAGGGTATACAATTATAATGATTTATGATTGACTACGTACCTTGCAACATACACTTCAAATTCATCAACTTACTTGTAAAGTGGTTGATATTTTATCGGAAAATGAAGTGATGGAATCCATATTCTTTCCGAGGGAATCCATCTCTGTTTCCATTTGCTTGAAATCAACTTTCATCTAACAAAAACAAAAAAGTTAATTATAATTATTAGGAACCTGTAGTAAATTCAATCACATAACTTTCGACAGTCAATGTCAAACCTAGCAAATAGATTACGTAGGGTGAAGACTAGCAAGGGACATACTACAGGGTTGAGATATCTTCCTCAATTAAACAAAAATGTCCTTAGCAGCATCAACAACCATTAAATAAAAATGTACAACTCACTTTACGAATTGTATCTGTCGCAGATATAAACTTGTTGTAGTTCTCATAAACCAAAGTCTGCATATCAGAATGGAGGCTCTGAGTGTCTTTGACGATGCTTTCTTCTTGATCCATAATTTCTTTTAAAGACTGGTCCTACAAAAAATTACTTGTCATGATGTACGTAGATTCAGGTAATTCGGGCAATGTTTAGGTTGAGTTCTGGCTTTTTACAAGAGAAATAGTACCAAAGAGTACAAGAGTATCTCACTTTTGGTAACGATGAGTACTTCCTCTCCTACAATACTGTGGGGTTGACTGGGACAACTCCACATGTTGGTTGTTGAGTTTGGATCGAGACTCTCCAGACTTACAACTTCACAATCAAGCATCGGCCAGGAAAAGAGCATGCAAATGCTGATGGGCTGTCTCGCAGACCGTGCAATGATTGTAAGTACTGTCAACGCCAGGAAGAACGTGAGCTGCAGGTTCAACAGTTGATTAAATGGAAGTTGGAGGCAAATCGTCCAGAAATGGAACAATTGGTGGAATGTGACCCAAGAGTGAAACAACTGGTGAGTCGGTGGGAGCTTCTAGAAGTCCACAACGGGGAACTCTACCACTACTGGTTGGACAAGACGACCAAAAGACGCCAGTGGGTAGTTCCCCAGAAAATGGTAAAGCAAATCCTACAACTCTGCCATGACAGTCCCTCAGGATTTTGGAAAACTTTGGCCAAGGTTCGACAGTGGTATTTCTGGCCTGGGATGACTACTGACGTACGAGCCTGGTGCAAGACATGTACTACTTGTCAACGATTCAAAGGGCCTGGTCAGGTAAAACCGGCACCTTTGAAACAAATGATGGTAGGAGCGCCGTTTGGGAGGATAGGCATCGACATACTTGGACCATATCCAATAACAACGCGGGGTAACAAGTATGTGGTGGTCGCTTGTGACTATTTCTCCAAATGGCCAGAAGCTATACCGGTTCCAAATCAAGAAGCCGAAACAGTGGCAACAGTTCTGGTTGAACAGGTATTTAGTCGGATCGGTGTCCCAGCAGAAATCCATACGGATCAGGGAAGAAACTTTGAAGCAAAATTGCTCAAAGATGTCTCATTGCTTCTAGGATTCCATCGTACCAGAACCACAGCTCTACATCCTCAGTCGGCTGGGCTAGTTGAACGACTGAATCGAACGCTCAATAAAAACTTGGCTTTGTTTGTCAGCAGCCACCAGAAAGACTGGGATGCAAAGATTCCCCTGTTCTTGATGGCATACCGGGCAACACCCCATCAGACCGCCTTTGCCCCAGCACAGTTGATCTATGGACGAGATATGAGGCTCCCGGAGGTTTTGGTGAGACCACCAGCTGAACCCACACCACTTAACACAACGTACGCCCTAGATCTGAAAGCCGACCTTGAGGAGATTTGCACAGAACGAAGTTAAATTGAAGATGAGGACCCAAAAGGAAACATTCGATCGGAAAGCCCGTTCTCCACCCTTCAACAAGGGAGATTGGCTATGGGTATTAGATCCCAAACGAAAACGGGGCCTTTGCCCTAAACTTCAGCCGACATGGACTGGGCCATGGGTCGTGGTCAAGAGACACAATGACGTGTTGTTCGACGTGAAACTTGCTGGGAGAACAAGACGCCACCATGCCAATCGGCTAGCCCAAGCCAATGTTCGGCCAAAAGAAGAAGAAGAGGGGGATAATGTGGGGTTGACTGGGACAACTCCACATGTTGGTTGTTGAGTTTTTGTTGACAGATCGAAATTTCGTTGTCGAGTTTGTTTTCAGTTCTTGTTGTGAATTTGGAATAAAACACGCAAAAAAATCACACACTTGTTGATTAGAGTACCACTTATTTTACAATACTTTCACCGGTGACACATGGAAGCGGATTTCGTAACTCATTAGATTCCCATCTTAACAACCGAACCTTTTTTAAAGATCCCGGCGGAAGTATTCAATTCTTTCCCCTTGTTTTTCCTAGCTTTAATGGTTTACTCGTTCGTGTCCATACATTTCCCTCAATTCGTAACTCTTACAATGTGAATTCAAAGGTACATACCTAGGTCCTTTTTGCTAATTGTAATAACATAAGCTAAGTATTTTTCTCCAAGTTTCCTCGAAGTATTTTAGTTTGTGGAACGGCGAGATTTGAGGCTAACTGTGTTTTCCTGGAGGATCCTCTTCTGTTGTGGCAGCCTTGAGATTATCACTCATCAAGTATCAAGCACATCAGTAACAAGAGTTAACCTCTCAGCCTTCTCTCGTTCATAAACGATTTTTGAAGCGAAAAATCGGCAGAAAAACTCTTCATGATTCACAATAATAATAACAGTTCTAAAACTCTCTTCAATCCAGTAAAACTTCTATTTTTCCATTAGGTACCTACCAAAGTGAGACTGATAAATTAATAATGATGCATGATGCTCAGTGATTATAATACAGTAAGTAAGATTATAGTAAGTGAATTGGATCTTACTTTTAGCAACTTCTGGAGGAATAAATCGGGACTGAAATTCGAACCATTTATGTCATAAGGTGATCGATCCATAGTGAATGCTCTTATGTTTGAGAATGAAGGTTGCCGTAATTTATAAAAGCGTGTGTGAATAATCTAAGTTGATTCACTTTCAAACAACATCTACAAATACACAGAAATAACAGAAATCAAATTCAATTAAATAAAAACTTTCTTGTTACAGTCAAAGTTTAGCAACAAAACTGATAGAAACTCAGAGAAACTAACACACACATAAACATTGTCATCTGCTTATTCTTCTTCATCCTTTTTCTTTTTGGAGCTGCAGAGTTGGTGTAAACATAGATTCAGTCTTAGCTGCATAGAGTACTGGAAACAAGTCCGGTCTTCTGGACCGTCCGTGCAGCACATTTTTGAAAAAGGCAACATCCAGGGTTTTGATTTCTTCGGCGTGTTCTGGTATTCAGTAGTACAACCCATGGAAGTCCATGTACAACCAATCACCTTGAAGGGAGCGATTTGTGAGAGGTGGTTTATGGTACGTGGTAACAACGGTTTATGGCCATGTTGATGATTTCTTAAACCGCTCTCGTTTTCTAAACTCTTCTGTTGAGAACATGGACCTAGTATCCCATAGATACCAGGGATGTGTCCATGGTTGAGAATGATCCATGGACTATACTAGAGTGAAACACGCATGGACCTAGCATCCATACTACGTCCATGGAAACACGTGATACTACGTGAACAGTGTTGCCATGCTAACAAACGGAGGACGACTGGTGAAGTGAGTCGAACGCTCCTCCTCGCTCCTCGTCTTCTTCAGTACTCCTAATAGGGTTTTTTGTGAAGTGTCTTTGGTTCGGGAACGTGCGCGAAATTATGGTTCTTTCGTGAATACCATTGTTCTGTGTCTCTAACAGAGTGATCCTCCTCATCTGTACATACAAACTTACTTTTGGGATCAAGGTAAATGCTACTATATTCATGCTAATTTTCTAAATGATCTAGGAAGGGAAGATTCCGTGGGCAGGGTGAGTCAACTCATCCTGCCTCCACTCCTTGTCCAACATCTGCATATTTATAGCACAAAATTTCGGTGTCGAGGCTTGTAAATTTCGTTGAATGGTGATTTTTAGTCTCATTTTCTCATAAAAAAAGTTAGCTGCTCATCAATGTTGTAAATTTGTCAAATTTATCCGTCTTAAATCGAATGTTATTAGCAGTGAACTTGGGTAAACACAAAAATAGGTAGGCATCCACAATAATCCAACAATGGGGTTGTATGGCTGAAATAAAAATGTTTATGTTGTGAGTTTTTGGACTCCATTTTTACGTGCTTAGCTTCAATGTTATGTATAATTTTCTTAGGGCTATTGCTGGCCCTTTTTCCTAAGTGGGTTAAATTCACACTCGTGTTTCTGACACATTGAAAAGTATGGCTGGAACAAGGCCGTGAATTGCCAAACCTTTCACGGTCGTGTTTTTGATCTGCCTACTAGGTATCGTATAGCACAAACATGACCTAGAACCGCTGAAGCTCTTCGTGGTTTAGCACGATTAAGACCGTGATGAGCTAAACTAATTGTAATTGTTTGTTTTGGTAATGGTTTTGTTTGGGAATTGTTTCTGACACCTTGGTATGGCTGGAACACTACCGCGAAAAGCTCAGCCTTTCATAGCCGTGATTCTGACTATACCATGATGTGTCAGGATCATGACCGGGAAAGACACGGCATTTATTTTCACTATTGATCAGTGTTAAGAAAGATTACAAGTAGCAAGTTAGTGTGGTTTTCTATTGTATTCAATGCATTAAAGGTGGGTAAAGTTTGGGAACACCACGAAAGGAAAACATTCAACGAGGTGTCAGAAGATACATTACAGGTTGATCGGAAAACGGTTTTCAAATACAAGAAAGATCAGCCCATAGTTTTTATGTAGGCAATAATAGAATAATGGTAGGCAAGCTCTGAATATTTATATTTCAATCAAAATCAGGGAATGTGGTTAATTAAACTTTTTTCGCGTACTCTCAGGTATGGGTATCCAACTTGGGATATTTACTCTCCTCGCACTTAAAGTTAGAGTTACAAAGCAATTAATCGAATGCCTAAACCTTTCACTGCTGTGTTCCTGACACTATTACCATAGTATGACGCTTGACCTTTCACAGCTAGTAAGCGACTATCAACGTCAAGCCTTCGAGATCGTTCCAGTTTTGTTTTTAATAAAATTCGGAAAATACTGCATAGGTAGGGGAAGATTGAGTAACTCAGGCCGATAAAATTTAAATTTTGGTAAGTAGGTCCCCTTTAAACATTTTTTTGAGCTGAAATTGTAATTTTTGTCTCAAAAGGTACTAATGTGTACAAAAAAACCTAAAATCACGATACATTATCCATAGCAGTAATGAAAGAGTTGATGGCTTCCACAGCGATTCTTTTAGTACCCAATTTGTATTCTTAAGCATAATTAACTTCTTCGTATCTTTCATTCTCTTCAATGAAGGATGTACAAGATTGTTTTTTAAAAAAATATTTACTTATACCTACTCTTCTAGCAGATGTCCCGTGACAAGATATGTCTAGGCTGGAGTCAAATTTGATTTTGATGCCGTACGATTGCAAGACGTTCAACTCGATTATTGGAAAAATGAACGTATTTTCTTTATATAAACTTCATTGTGTGAACTTTTGAAACATGCGAAAAGTGGCTGGAGATATTATCATATAGGTGATAACAGGCCGTTCATGGTTGTAGTTTCGGCCTCCCCTTTTTCTCAACAGTAGGTCAGTCTATCAAAACACCAAATAGAATTTCATTCAATAACAAAAAAATCTGTGGGTACCTTACTTTTTTATTGGTATCTTATTAACCCTAATCGGACCATGGTGTCACTAGTGTCACAAAAACATCTTAGGAATTCCACAGCTGCCCCAATGTGTCACCTGATTAACCTATTAACGCCCAGTGTTGCCATATGGCAACATAGAAGCCCTTTCTGTTTGGAGGCTGCTGGGTACCTTCCAGAGTCATTGAGAAGCCCTGGATCCCAGGGATCTTTTTCTCCAGATCTATCTGATCATATGATATATGATGTTTTAGCTCCAGCCATGAGGGTGTTGCGCATAGCACGAAGCTTCATCTACAAATTCAATGGGTAAATGGTCTGATCGGATGTCATCAGAACTACAGATTATCCTACCAAATAAACGGTGGTTTATTCAAAGTAGTCTGCTAAGTGGGTGTTGCACAAAGCCCATTCGATAGTCACAAAGCACGATGCGTCATCTCCAAGTAGATTGGGTACTTGGCCTGGCTAGAGGTTGTAAGAACTAACATAACCCTACCATATACCCATTGTCATCATCAGGGCAACGATACTTTATCTAATGCTCCCTCTAATGGAATTTTTTCGACTAATTATGAACGTGAAAATTAGTTGATGAATTACTCACTTATTGGACTTATTCCGCATCCAATAATTCAAGTGAGTTCCTATTAGAACCGGTGAGATCACGACACGATCTACTAAGATCTCAGTTTTGAAAGGAAAAAGATCAGTTCTTAATGGCGCTCAGCGTCGCGATATTTTAATTTTGTTTTTTTGAAATTATTCATTGAAAATTGATCAGAAGATGTTTGAAATTATTTTCCCGTGTACCTAAGACTATTTGAAGTCGGAATGTCAGATTTATCTTCAAAATATACCTACCTATAGAGAAAAAAATGTTTCGGGCGTTAATGGGTTAACTAGATTTAAATTGAAAATGGACAGAGCTGAATTTTTTGAAAGTTATTAAAAGTCAAAATTTGAAGTTTTTTCTCGTCGATTTTTAGGAAATTTTGTCATAACTCTAATTGAGACTTCCGATAGCCCAGAAACAATTCTGCTGTCCGTTCAATTTAAATTTAATTCTGGTTACTTCCGGGAACACCTTGGGAGAGGTGTGGAGTTCCTGAGATATTTTCGGTGACACTGGTGATACCATGGTCCAATTAGGGTTAATATCAGTATGATTTCAAATTTGGTATCAGTCTTTGAAATTTGAACGTTGGGGTTTGACTTTTTTCTCACCGTTCATAAACAAAATTTTACTATTAAAATTAACGTACATAACATTGCATTATTAAAATTACAGACCCATTGTTGCCACTGTGATGTCTTCATTCGGGTGGTTTTGGTCTCCTTAATTCGAAAAAAATCACAGTAACACCAATGTAAAATGCGTCAGATTTCCCATCTTTTTAGTGCCAACAAAAACACAAACGGTGGATACAGCTTTCGTACAAGTACGCAACCACGAGAGACATTTTATGTCTTATGTTTAATAAATTGAGAGCTTTCCTATGAGTGGTGAACGATTTTTGTGGGGTGGAAAATGAGGAAGTTAGTTTTCCCTAGGAACGATTGGTTGTACGTGAAAATCATCAGAAATTTCCGCGTAACGCTCCCCTCGTGACGATTTTTCATTTATGTGCCATAGTAAAGACATAAAATGTCAAAAATGAAGATAGGTACATCGTGATATGCTTATAAAAATTTCTAAACCTTTTCAATGTCATCAAATTGTGGTTTAAATCGTGTAATAGTGGACACATGTGTCGTCGAAACTTGTTACAAAATCTGGTCTGTTCGGAGGAGCCCATTCGCCTCTATCCCCTCCCCTTTTCAGTTCCGAACTGTTCCGGACTGCCTCTCCGAACAGACCCATCATTAAAATTCGTTTGTAGGTGTTTGAGTCGATTCCCTACAAATAATTATACGAGAAAGCAGGTACATGGACAATAGATATGGCCAGGGTTCATTCGAAGAAAGTTCTACCTTATCTGTTACCTTTAAGTTTCGAAAATATTGTATAAGAAAACTCCAGTTAAAACCTGGAAATTATTATCAATGTTGTGGAGAATATCGTTGCTAAAAAGTGAAGACCACAGGGAAAGAAGGGGGAATGTCCCTTTTTTCCCGAAAATGAGTTACGGTTGGCAAAAAACTAACTAAAACGAAGGATGTAGTTTCATAATATGAGATCAAAATGGGAAAAAAGGAGGACGATCTGCGAGAAATAGCTCATGTTGGATCTGAAATTACTGGGAAAGAAGGGGGAAGGTCCGAATAGAGGGAAAGAAATGGGTAGGTTTGAAAAAAACAGGGAAAGACAGAAGATGGTACTCCGTTGGACTACTCTCATTCTCCCCCTTCTTCCACTGTTTTTTATTAAGGGTGGATTTGTTTTTCAATATAACTATTTACAAATTCTGGATGTTTATTAATTTATTTCTCTTTCCGCTATGTCGTTAGATGAATGTTCAACTAATGAGGAAAAATAAAACGACCCAGCCGTTCATGAAGATGGATATGAGTAGAACGCGTCAAACGTTGAATTTGTTTTCTATGAATGGAAAAATTCACAATTCCCCCTTCTTTCCCTGTGGTCTTCAAGTGATTTCAACGGAACATATTTTGAGGTGTAGGGTTGAACTTCATTAGAATACTGATTCCTGTATCTTCATTGAAGTGTTTCGATTACGACCATTTCGAAGCAACACCACGTACCTAACTTTTAGCAACTTTTCTGGGGGGAAGTTTGAAAAGTGCATACTGGGATTTTGATCGAGTTTCTCTTCAATACTGATAAGAATAATGTTGGTAAAAAACTAGATAAAATCCCGATTTGCAAGTTTTTAACAATTTTACTTCTTAAACGACGATTTGTGTTTTCGAATGATGTTTATTCCTACTCCTCTATTCAATATTATTGATATAGTAGGTCTATCAATTATAGTAACCACCCCTACAATTAGTGTGACGTAGGTTCAATAAAATTAATATCACCACTGTTTTGTTATTATGACTGTACCACAACATAATAATAATTTACATCTTCCAATTCCATTTCATTTCACTCAGTCGGGCTTTCTTAACAACCAAGAACCAAACTTCGTAATGAAGGCACCGGCAACTCCAGGATAATGATGTTTTGCTGTTGGGTAATTTCTGTCAAAAAATCGATTCGAAATCATAAACTCAATTTTAAATGCTTGCATTCGAGTCTGCAACACATTGGGACATTTTCATGTCAACCACTACACAACAAGGTAGTGAAGTAAGGTTGTTAGTTACCCAAGCATCAAAGTTTTCGTGACGATTTTTCAGTTCACGTGCCAAAGCAAAGACATGAAAATGTCAACATAAACAATAATTACTAACGTGGATTTAAAAGTTTAGTATGTACCTAGTTTGGTGCACCTACTGATTTTTAACCTTTTCTCTCTGAAAAGTCAAAATTATTTTGAAGTGATGAGTATAATTATCCTTGACATTTTATGCTTACACCTGATGGGAGATAAAATAAATCATGTGTTTTGTATGTACTTACATAAAAATTTGGTAGGTACCTGCTGAACGTAGGTAAAAGAAAAGTACTTGATTTTTACTTTAATAACTTGAACATCCGGTTCCTACTAGTTATTTTCAATCTGCCATCTGAAAAAGTCCCTTTGGGGAAGGTTTGTCCTTCGTTCCCTTCATAATGGACTTCCGGAGCCAATTACCTCAGGCACCGCCCCGTAACCTGTTGAAACTGAGTTATAAAATATTTTACCATTGTTTGGTAGGGTCTTGTAGTTGTTGAGGAAATCCGAAACTATTTCTTTGTAAATGAAGGGATTTACAAAGAAATACTCAACTACTTTTTTTTAAACTTATACGAGACGTGTTGCAAGTTAAGAAATACGGGTACTCCAAAAACGAAAATTTCACCCTTCAACATTGGTTATCAAAACCCAATTTGCTCTAATTTAGTGGTTGGTTTGGCGCTGAGCCTAGGATGGGGCTCTCATCGATTTCATCACGATCATATCAGTATGAGTCGCTGTATTGATTCTGAACAATCGAAAAACCTTCGACTTGAAAGGGCACTGTATTGATTTTTGTCAACTCGGAAACCTGTCAACCTGAGAATACAACAATATAAAGTCGATCTTAATGTCTATCAACTATAACTATAAGTCTTGTTATAGCTTCACTGCACTTTCCACTCCTTGGAAGACGACATTGACGAAACCCTTGAGATTCTGAAATCTCGGCGAAACGGTCGGATCAAGTATTGTTACCTACTCAGCGGCCCGGATTGAATATTAGGTGGGCGTGAACAAGATACTCCTGCTTTTGCTCTTATTTCAACAGTAAAAGCGTCACGGAGTGTAAACAGAAGATAGTGTTATCTGACGCTGAGAGCTAATCGTCTTCACGGGTTTCGTGTTACTCAGGAACTTCAACTATTCCTAAGTCTTACCGGAAGATGTGGTTTTGGTTCGAAATCTACTACCAGCCTGTAGACATGAGGCAAGCTTGTTTGAAATCGAACAAATAATACAATTGAATGCCGAATGAATCAAGTGGGGAAACTATTTTAGCGTGGATCATACTTATGCGAGGTAGGTATCAAGAAATATCTCATATCTAGGCAAATGTGAATGTATCCACGGATTTGTTCCAACCGAGCACTTATTTTGAAGTACCTATTATTCTGTATTCAAGAACAGCTCAAGATTCCGTATTCAATATTGCTGAATCGATGAGTAACATAATTGAATACAAAATATTGGAAAGGAACGCGAAAAAGGTAGTAAAATTGAAGAAACACCAATTTTGAGAAGTTATCCAGCGGTACGTTGAAAGCGGAAGGAAGGTAGCAAAAAAGTTGCAATAATTATTTATCTAGACGTTATTGGGATTACTATCCTGGCTTATTTACAGCTATAATTATTTACAGCTATTTCCAAGCAGTTCTTATAATACTGGCGAAGAAGCTATTCTATCTACCCAACTTGGCTGACGTTGTTTTCATTCTAATGGGGTATTTCAGTCAATTTTGCTTCCGAGTCTACCAAGGTAGCAGAAGCTTTGTTTTCACTTTTCAAGGACGAAAAAAAAAAGTTCTCCAAAATCAAAATTTCCACTCGCGTTTTGCGTTTTAGACCTTTCTGAACAATTTTGGTTCCGTCTGGTTGTTTTCCTTGGTTGTTTGTCTGTCTGTCTGTCATGAATTCCTTGTAACGCGCATAACTATACGAAGTTATTGTCCGATTTCTATGAAATTTTCAGGGATTGTGCGGGTTGGTGTGTAGACGGTCCCCTATGAAAATCATCATCCCCGGACTGATAGTAGCCACTGCGCATGCGCAAACGTGAATTCCTTGTAACGGCCATAACTTCTACATTTTCCATCCGATTTCAATGAAATTTTCAGGGATGTTACAGATTAGTATTTAGATGGTCCCTTATGAAAATCATCATCCCCGGACTGATAGAAGCGACTGCGCATGCGCAAATATGAATTTCCTTGTAACGGCCATAACTTCCACATTTTCCACCCGATTTCGATGAAATTTTCAGGGTTTATGTGAATTAGGTTGTAGGTAGTCCCCTATGAAAATCATCATCGCCGGACCGATAGAAGCGACTGCGCATGCGCAAACGTAAATTCCTTTTTTTATCAGCTGTAACTTCAACTGTCCCCCAGGGGTCGCGGGTTCGAATCCCAGCCGAGGCTAAGTATTTTTTTGATCCAATCACATACATCTACTCACTTACTTTTTCATCCGAATTTGATGACATTTTCTAGGGTTGTCCAGATTAGCGTGTAGATGGTCCCCTATGAGGGTAGTGGAAGGTACTTAGAGATTGGTGTTTTGAGATTAACAACTATGCATCAGATCATCTATATAATCGGGTTATGGATACGAGGAAGCTATGTGCCACACCTACTTGGCAGACGTTTTTTAATTTTTTTTTCTCAAGAGAGTAAGGCTCAGGAATAACGGTAATCGGGTCTGTTCGTCGAGAAAATGTTTTTAAAAAATCAGAGAAGCTAAGGAAAGTTGAAGATTTGAATGGTGTGACGTAGCTACTTTGAAAAGCTACTACGAAACTACCAACTGTCTTTGAAAAAAGTATCCATGCACAGAAACCCCTCTTGGATACTACAAAATATTACTCACACACGAGCGCGGCGTAGTCCTTGCCTAGTGTGTGTGCATTTATAGCGGCCCGCCTTTTTCAAACGTGTGATCTCTTTAATTAATTTTTCTACCACATGTTATAGTATCATTGGGCTTAAAGTTGTAGTTTTTAGGTTTTCAAGGGTGCTGAATCCAAATTTGAGGTCAAAAACCTGAACTTCCGACCCACCGAAATACCCCATTAGGTACCTACTCTATGCAAACAGGTACTGTCTGAAAGCTGAAAATTTTACTTTAGTGATGACGTGCGAACTTTATCGTAAATATTAAATGTTTTGAAATTTTCAAATCATCCAATTTTAAATTTACGCAAATACATAACAGTAATTTTTGTCAAGAACATTTAAGCTTATAAAGTTAATGTTATATTTTTAATTCTCATTTCTCATGCAATTAACCCGTATTTTTTAAAATCTTATTAAACTTCGCGACTCGCCAGGGGAGCAAGCCCCCCTGGACACCCCCCCCCCCCCCCCCGGATGCTATCTAGTTGGCGCCTACAGTTTTATTTCAACCTTTCACAAATTCAATTCAACTTCTTACTAATTCAATTCAACTCTTCACCAATTTAACTCATCCCAACCCTTAACTGTTCTCATGAGATAAAAAAATCGTAAACAGCGATACAGAGCGACTAATGAGAAAGTTATCGCTTTCAAGGGCATGCAAACAGCGATTGTCGGCATTGCACACAGAAGCGATTCTGACCATACAGTAGATATTGAATGGGGTGTGCGCATGGGTCGGAAAAACTGTTTATTCCTATTTTTAATGTAAACTAGACCTCATTCTGAGAATTTTGACACCAACCGCGACCTTCTAGCGTGTGTGAATCTTTTCCTATGAATTTTTAAAGTTTCGACCGTTTATGACGTCCCAGGCGAACTGTGTACGTGTACGTACCTATTTTTTTCTTCTTTTTTAAATAAACTCCTCTCAAAGACGGAGGGGGCACGCCATAAATGAAAGAAAATTTAAAAAAACAAACTTTGAATGGGGAGGACGCCCAGGACTCACCCGACGCTGGCCCTAGAGATTAGGGAAGATGAGGAAGGTGTGGGTGGGAGAGAGGGATGAAAGGAAAAGCCTCTATAAATCCATCCCCTCTGGTGGAGAGTTGAATAGTATTTGAAAAAGGTTGAATTGAATGTGGAAAAGGTTTGAATAAATTTGTAAAAGGTTGAAATACATGAGTATACAGTTGAATTAAATCTGTAAAATTTACAGATTTAATGCTATATAATAACATGGAACATGTTTTAGCATTGAAATAAAACCTTCGATACCTACCTATAATAATTTATGCTTTCTCAATAGTTGTTTGTTGACGTGTATCAAAGCTCTTGCCGCGAATTTTGTTTGAAGTTCTCTTAACTCAGGGGTTTTTTCCAACTCTCAGTTTCTTCCATAATTACAGCGGTTTTGTCAGTATTTAATTTATGCAGAAATTTAGGGCTTTCCAACGAATGGTTAACGATTTTTCTACGAACAGGAATGACGAAGATAAAGTTTCGTAGCAACGACTTAGTTGTAAGTGGGAATCATTGCAAAGTAGGGGGTTGTTTTTTCGTAACACAATAACACAATTCAGTGATCGTGTTGGCCAGTTAGCTCACGGCTAAAACATGTTCCATGTTAAAATATCATACAATGGGGTGTGCGCCTGGGTCGGAAAAACTGTTTATTCCTATTTTTAATGTAAACTAGACCTCATTCTGAGAATTTTGACACCAACCGCGACCTTCTAGCGTGTGTAAATCTTTTCCTATGCATTTTTAAAGTTTCGACCGTTTATGACGTCACTGTGGGCTGGGGGTCCTGCCCAGGCGAGAGGGGCGCGTGACGTCATAAACGGTCGAAACTTTGAAAAATCATAGAAACAGATCTACTCACGCTAGAAGGTCGCGGTTGGTGCCAAAATTCTCAGGATGAGGTCTACTTTCGATTAAAAATCTAAAAAAAATCAAGGCGCACCCCCCCTTAAAATAGTATTCCCTCAGTGAATCAGCAACATTGAATTTTGTATGATTTTCAACTTGTAGTCAGTAGACATAGACTATTAAATTGGTTCTGACAGTCTAGAAATAGCAATTTCTGATATTTGTCCTCCGATTGAAGTTTCATTACCTTCCCCCTTTCTGATTTTTGTTTTCCATTATTTAGGATAACATCTCCCTACTCAATTCCGTGGTCACTCCTACCAGGTTCTCTTGTTTCTCAAAACGAGAGGTGACTCCAAGTAAATGGGAGTGAGTTATCGAAATGATTTGTTAAACAATGTTGGAATTTGTATTCCAGCGACTGACGGTTTTGGTTGTCGCGACGGGTCGGTTCCCTGAATGGGAATAGACGGCACCTCAGGCCCGTGTGGGTGAACCTGTCGGCCCACGTACCACGGAAACCCTTTGATTCACCACGCGACTGAGATCCTCGCTTCTCATTTATCAACGACTACTTGCATTTTTCCAGAAAGAAAAGAGTTCCAGTCGAGAAATATAGCCCAATTTTTCCGTTGTAGTTTGAAACTTGGCTATCTCAAATTCCACCCAGCAAAATATATAAGAGCATTTTGTATTGTTTCGGGCTTATCCAAGCAATGTCGATGTAATATTCAAGGTGCAGAAGGGAGACCTCAGGATCGTCATTAGCTCTACGCCTTCATCCTCTTACCGCGGCCTTCCTCGGAGCCTCGGAGGGGTACCTACTCATAATAACTTTTTCTTATATTTCTTATCTAATAAACGAGGCTCTGGTGTTTTGTTCCGAACTACACACTCAAATTCTAATCTTGATCATAAAACGTATCAGATTCAGCTCATTATTGAGAATAGGGGTGCGTCTGATTTTTTTTTGATTTCTAATCTAAAGTACACCTCATCTTGAGAATTTTGACGCCAGCCATCCTCTTTTTGGATAAGAAGATCTTTTTCTATGATTTTTCAAAGTTTTGAATGTTTATGACGTCACGCGCCCCTCCCGCCTGGGACGTCATAAACATTCGATACGTTGAAAAATCATAGAAAAGTCTTCTCACGCTAGAAGGTCGCGGTTGGTGTCAAAATTCTCAGAATGAGGTCTAGTTCAGATTAAAAATGACAATAAACAGTTTTTCCGACCCATGCGCACACCCCATTCTCTACCTCCACATTGAGGTAAAAATAGCTTCTGCTTTCATTTATTTATTATAAATGACTTATAAAGAAAATTTCTCTGGGTCCCGTTAGGAAATTCTCTCCTATCAACACTGGGCACGTAATTACAAAAAAATAAAAGTGGAATTACAATTTCTTACAAAGTGAACTTATTATCTAGTTATTAAGAAACAAAATAAAACTATTTTTAAGATTCTTAAAAACTACCCAGCTAAAAAAACTTCAATGAAAAAAAAAATTTGAGGTGTGGGATTCGGAGGAATGGGACTATACTCTTGCCTTTATTTAAAGAGCTCTGGACCGCGGGTTCCAAAACCCCTTCCCTGCCAAGAGGTGGCAACGTTGCAAGGTGCTCACCTTGGGGTCTCAACTCACAACCCTTCGCGGTCAAAACCCATCATCCCTCTTCCTTCTTTCTCTTCTATCAACATACAATTTAATTACTTATCGTTCGGTGAACATTTTTTGTAATTTAAATTCGTAACGTACTAATTATTCTGATGAAAATGAGTCCAAATTTCCTGTAATTCGGCGAAGAGGGCGTAATTCGTTTGGGTGGATTGGCCGGGAGAGGGCTGCTGAGTTTTAATCGTACCTGCCTCGAGTTTATACTCGATATGTTCAATCACGATTTTGGTGATGGGATGATCGAAATAATTTGTGAATCAAGTGTGCATTTGCAGAAGAGGGTAAACTGTTGGGGGGTTGGGGGGGTTCACGGGCGGAGGGGTCGCGCAGGTATACCTCGACCTTCCGCTGGGGCTCGGATTCTTGCAGCGATGCCGAACCTTCGGGGCCTTCAAAAATCCCAGAGCTCTTTAAATAAAGGCAAGAGTATAGAGGAATCTTTGAGGAGTAATTTCGAACCCTGGGAGTCTTCGAACATCATGCACTTTATGTCCTGCTTTTTATTGCTTTTGAAGAAACCCCACTGAGGCACTCTCACATGGTTCACGGCGATGGCACTCAATAGCTCACCACATGTATTACTCACCTTTGGCAAGACTCAGTATGCTCCTTCTCCTTTGTCACGTCTTCTCGTGTCAGCATGTAGTCGTTAAGTTCTGGTGTTGTCATGAAGAAAGTCTGTATGTACCTACATTTTCCTTGTCAGGATCCTGTTGGTCCCACTCAAGCATGTCCTTACGATGCACCCATATGACACTGCTTTTTCCTCCTTCATATAGAAACAGAGTTCGAAATTGGATTTGCTTCCTTGTTTGTAGAAACCGCAATCGGGACAAGGCTGATTTAGGTACTAGGTGCATATGATAATGATGACATAATGATCTCAAGAGTGGTTTGAAAAAAAAAAAAACAGAAAAAAAATTCAGCTTATGTTAGTGTTTTCAGCGTATCCACCTTTTCGGTGAATTGAGGGATGCAATCGATTTTGTAGAAGTCATGGTGTCTCTTCTACTACTACATAATTTTTTTTTCTTCGAAAAGTTGAGAGGAAAAATCTTATTGCATTTGTAAACTTGAGAAAATATAGGAAGGACCTTTTGTTCGATTCTGGGTAGACGTCCTAGTTTTTGACGTCGAAATGCCATGGGCTTTATGAAAACTGGGTGAATCAATAAGGGAGGAGCATCCGTAGGCGGAGGCGAAGCGGGTTTGCTATCGAAGCAGAGGTCGTTATGAAAATGTAGTCTTCCCACGAATATCCGCCCGACGAAGGAGACCCAGGAAGGGTCTGCCAGGAGTCGAGAGAAAGTCTCAAGACCTGGAAACTCTACGATGTGCCATCTTTGGATGCTACATCCCTCAATCGATTGAGAGACTTGAGATAGAGAGCTTTTCCTTATCTGATGTGCACCTATACCTACCTCCAAATTTTTGCCATTCGCTCCTGAATGTTAACAAAATTTCATATTCATTCTGAACGAAAATGTTGAGAATTATACTCGTAAAACATCAATCTCATTAAAGGTGCTTTTTTGGATGAATTATTGCTACTGAAGTTTATTTTACAAAATATATACAAGTTTTAATAATTTCAGTAAGTGAAAATACATGTAGAGAAGAATTCCTCGCTGTACCATCTGGCCCTTCTTCGAGTACTTACCTTCAGCTTAGCTCCTGAATTTAGGGCACTTGAGTTGAGGGTGCTTGTATGCGTTTTCGAAGACATTGGTTAGATGTTATTAAAATATCTGAGTTTTCCAATAATCCAACTAAGTATAGTAATGAAGTAATGTAGCGCATAGATAGGTAAATTCCTGTAGGAATAATTACTGACTCTAAGCAAGGTACTCAATGAAATACCAAGTTGAAATATAAAAAGTACTGAGAGATACTTCAGATTTGACGGTAGATGGTCAAAGAAGAACGAATAATAAGCTTCTAGAATGAATCAAGGTAACAAGATACAGGTGCTTTATAGAGAAACAGGTGTTTTATAGAGAAAGAATCATAATGTGGAATAGGTTCGCCGAAGTCATAGTGATATACTTTCTTGTTCTCTTGACAGAAGCGCTCGTAGAGAGTAGTCCAGATTTTCATGATTCTTATTTTACAGCAGTTAAGTGGTGAAAATGGTGTACGTGCAAATCGTTCTAAGCAGAATGTATGGGTAATTGGGTACTTCTGTGGACACTGAGTTACACTCCCTCTGCCTTATTCTTCGGTTCGAGCCGAAGCTGGAGGGTTATCCGCCATGGATGCGCGTGTCTACGCCAGCTGCGAGATATTAGGTCATTCTTAGCCTCTAAAAATAACCCCTCTCATCCTTTACTCAGAAACTTCTATAATCAGTCATCATTGGAAAGTCAGGTTGGAGTGGTGGTTTATATCGAAAGTACTTACCCGTAATAAACATCATAATATAATTAGGTAATGTTCTTATCTTGTTTCCTGCTTAACAATAAACTCGAGTGTTTTGTCTTTTAACAATATTCTCAAATCTTTTTGATACAAACCATTGGAGTAGATTTATATCATCATTAGTATGTTTGAAGATGGATTATGTTGGTTTGGAGTTGGGGTTAGGTACTGAAATATTTCGGGACTATTTTTTGTTTGTTTGTGAGGTTTACCCTTCTTTTTCTTTTTGTTTTTCTCCTTATTTGTAATTGGTGAGCCTGGGAAATTTTCATCTGTAGGATCAAGAAGGGCTTCAATATTTTGGGAAGAAGTTTTGGAAGTAAGGGTGGGTGATACTTCGAAAAGTATCGACACGTATCGTATCAATACTTTTTAAAATTATCGAGCGATACCTATCATAGAAATCTTTAAAAAATGGCTCCCTTCTTGGTGAGAGGGAGATCATGGATATGTTCTAAATTTAAATTACATATTCGCTGGGGTCTATCCAAAATTGGTCCTCAAACTTCTGTACATATCACTATTCAACCCCCATCATACCTTGCCGTTCTTAAAGCTATCCATCGCAATTTAGATGTAAATGATGTATTATTATAAATGTTAGGTCTTCCATAATCAAACACAATACTGACTTCAACGAGTAGATTAGTTTAATAATTAGAAATCAAATACTTCGGTATCAACAACCATCCGAACTTCCGTTCATAATAATCACTTCTCTCCTGCTAACTGTCCTTGTCTGCTATACAAAACTCCATAGCAAGTGCGCGAAGAGGTAAGTAAGTGCTCCGCTTAGGCTTGGCGGAATAGGTAGGAACTATCCAGTTTCCCGCGGCCACATAAATAAATAACAAAAATGATTATTCTTTGATTCACACTCATGAAACTCGAAGAGACGCAAGGAACCAAAAATCCTTAATATTGAACAATATTAACTACCAGTACAGACATTAAAAAAATTTTGAATTTAAGTAGACGTTTACAGTATTCAGTAACTTCAGTAAAATGTATAAATAAAACTGAGTAAGAAATTGTAAGAATCAAATGTGATAAAGAGCGCTAGTCTCTCGCGAAAAAGGAGCGTTGTGTCACGCATTTCCTAGTTTTAACAGCGTCGTTCGGTCGTGTTGAAAATCGTTCATAGAAACCTGTGCATTCATGCTTTCCCAAACAAAAATTTTGTTTATAGTTCGATCAAATCAGTTTACGAATGTTGCCATGTGCGTAAAAAGGGGGAAATTGGCAGCCTGAGATGTGTAGATTTTTCACATAAATCTAGAGCTTTCCATCGAGTAGCGAACGATTTCTGTGCGATGAAAATTTCGGAAGTTCCATTTCTGTACCAATGGATTGGTTATAAGTGTGAAAATTGACCAAAATCAAAACGTTGCGGTGTTTTCGTGTTACATTTTCAAAGACCTCCCACACCTTAGACATATCTATGTCAAAAAACCTCAGTAAAAACTCACTCTGTGTTAAAATAAATTATAATGAAACGAAATAGTAAAAAATTTGTCAAAAAATTGTCACTGAAGAAAGTATACCAAATCTCCGTTCAAATTTCAGCTGATGATACCGAATTTGTTTGTTTTAAAAGAATAGAGTTTCATATTACTTCATTGTATTTTCTTAGCAGAACCTAATTTCGTAATGAAGTCATCCACAACTTTGGGATAACGATGTATTGATTACAGGTACTTTCTGTCTAAATAAATTTGACTTTGCGCGATAATATGATTGGTAGGTAATATTGGGCACTAATGGGAACACCGTTTTCTTTGTAGATAGATGATCTTTGCAGAAAAATGATAAACGTTGTGTAATAATTTGCAGCGTTTTTGTGACTCAGCTCGTTCTTGATGTTTTATTTAGACCATGACCTGAGATACATTGACGTAATCGTCGTGTTCGATCTCACAGCCGAACCGTTTTCTTTACAAGTGAATTCAGAGGTTGGCATTCTGAGGATCATCATTAGTGTAGGTGCAGTGAGGTCTCAATAATCTTCTCTCGAGAGAGTTTGGATTAGATATGATGTCACGTCACCTGGGCAACACACATTTTCGTGGTAGTTTCCGGTTTTTGCTTCGGACTCTACCAAGGTAGTGGAATTGTTCTCACTTTTCAATGTTGAAAAAAAAAGTTCTCCAAAATCAAAATTTCCATTCGCGTTTTCCGTTTTGGACCTTCCTAGAAAATTTTGGTTTCATGTAAGACTGTCATGAAATACTTTTAACGGGCAAAATTAGGTACTTATTTGACGTTATTGTCTGATTTCGATGAAATTTTCAGGGACTGTACGGAACGGGGTGTAGATGGTCCCTATAAAAATTATCCCCCCCCCCCGGATCGATAGTAGAAATCTTGTACCAGCCATACCCTCTACATTTTCTATCCGAATTCGATAACATTTTCAGGGATTTTGAGTATTGTCTTGTGCCCTGTAAAAATCATTGCCCTAAGATAGATAGTAGCTTCCGCGCATGCGCTGACGTATGAACCTTGTAACAGTCATAACCTTTACCTTTTCCATACGAATTCGATGACATTTTCGGGAATTGTGCATGTTGGCGTTTCGATGGTCCCCTGTGAGTGTAGTGGTGCATGGTACTTAGAAAGTGATGTTTCGAGATCAGCATCAGATCATTTGCACTATCGGGTTTGGATACTAAGAAGCTATGTATATCACCCGCTTGGCAGACTTCTATAGCTTCCCTTTAGATAATAAACACGGGTTAAAAAGAAAGATCGCCAAGTTGAGCAGTAAAAGAAACTGTTGATCGAAAATGATATCGTTGGTCATTCACCATTTCTATGGCATGAAAAACGTCTGCAAAGTTGGTTTACTTGGAATAACTTGGACGTAAGGAATAATTATTTATTAGTTGTTATGAAAATTCTTGGTCATGTCGATGGTTTTTCCGAGTCGACAAACATCAACACGATTGAGAAGTCGTTCACGATTATGTTTATGATCTATTGAAAATAAATCAAAACCAAAAACTATAACCATTGTTGTGTTTCCTTTCTTCATACGAGATCGATGTGTGGTGAGGGGAGGAAAGTATCGGCTGATCCTCGTTTTCTTGAAATTGTTTTATTGTCAAGCCCAAAAGTGCATTTTTCTATGTCCCAGCCCATGTGGAGTTAAAAAAAAAAAAAAAAATCATAAAAATTTCAAAAAGTTGCAAGGGAAATCAACCAATCAAGCCGATTAACCCTAGATCTTGTAACACAAGAAGAAAATAGAAGGGAACTGAAAAGAAACCCATGAGCCCATCATACAGCTTGGCACATGAAAGTATCAAAGAAACTGAAATCTGGAGAACTTTATCCAACTGGGTAAAACTGATATACTCCACCACTAGATTAAATTACTAAGCATACATATAAAAACTACCTGGGGACAAGAAACGCCTATTCTGTAATGCTGCCATGGAAGATATCCTAGCTCCTGGCTCCACACGACTACCTAAGCATCTTAATTTGTCCTGACGATGCCTACGGCGAAAGTGCTTGACAATAAAACAATTTTAAGAAAACTAGGATCAGCCGATACTTCCCTCCCCTCACCACACACCAAAAACTATAATGATTTTGGACAATAAGGAACTGAGTATTCGTGGCTCGGAATTCAAGTAAGTAGCATTTTTTACCTTCCTGAACGAATACAAAGCTTCTCTTCTTATACAGTGACTAAATAAGAAGTTGTTGTTTTTCGTATGTGCAAGTAGGTACCAGCTGTACTGTACAGCTGCACTGTACAGCTGTACTGTACAGCTGGTACCTACTTGCACATACGAATATTGTACTTACCCGGCTTTTAGAAATATCATTTTGAAGTTGTTGTTTGGTTGTTCTCCTTTTTATTTGGAGTTTTTATGATTCCGGAAATCACTGGCTACTTTGAATCGACCTCTCAATGCTATTTAGTTGTAGATTTTGAAGAGACTATTTAATTAACTTCTTTTTAGCCCAAATTGATTAAAAATCGTACCACATTGTTGCGGTAAAAAAGTGGACAAAACGTCACACAGAAAACTGAAATCGTTCGGAGTTCTAAAACGTGGATTTCGTACCATTTTTCCTATATCTCAATAATGAAGAGATTGGTGCGATGCTTCCACTCCCATGGACGGCTTGGAAGCAATCGTGCGTTCTCCAAAATTAGAATTGCTACCCACTCAAGGATTACTTAAGTATATACAAGAAGAAGAAGCAGTCACCTGATAGATCTCCCGCGTGAAAACGTAAAATCTCTGTAACAACCAAAACTTCTACATTTTTCCTCTGAATTCGATGACATTTTTTGGATTGTGTATTAGGGAACCTGGACATTATCAATTTCATCGTGGTCGGATCATTGGGAGCTACTACGCATGCGCCAACATAAAATCCTTAATGAGCATAGCTTCCTTGAGACTCTGGGTGGTTCCCTATAAATCTTCTATACAATCGTGTTATGGATATGAGGAAGCTATGTGTCACACCCACTTGGTACACGATTTTTGGTTCCTTGAATGAGTGGTCAAATTACACACCACACCACTACTAGCACTTTTGGCGAGTACAGACTAGGAGTTCGGCGCATACCACATTTGTGTGCCCAGCTAAGACTTCTCAGCTCTGGTAAAGCTCATGTGGTATAACTACTGCCTCAAACATGGCAAAATCTCCTCTGCTTCCTGGACGAACCTCAGTTGAAAGAAAATACGTTCAATCTACACTAGAAAAGATCAACGCCGGGGTGCCACTGGTTGCTTTTGTGTAATATAAGTTTTTTCAAATCTAACGCAGGATCTCTTGGTGGTTGATTACTAGGTGCCTTCTATGAGAGATGGTTCTCATCTGTACCTAGTCTGCGCGTTATATGGCTGGGTTTAAAATTAATTGATGAGTCATCTGTTTCTTGACCGCCTTGACACATCCGTATTTCATATTCATCGTTCTTTCGTCCCAACCATATGCATGTTCCCTAACAACAAAGTGACGCTGGTTCATTTTGTATCTCTTATCAGGTTTCGAGGATTTTTACTGTTTTTTTAGGTACTCAAAAAGTTAATGCGAAATAGCCTTAGTCCTCTCATCGTTGCCACCCAGGTAAAAAATAAGGATCTAAAAGAATATTTCATTCTGGATTGTTGCTTCTTCACTACCCTAAGGTTTGAATTCATGGTAGCTAGCCATAATTTTAAAAAATATGTAATAAAATAGCTGTATATAAATTCTTCCTCCTCTCATTACGTTGGGGTCTAAGCCCAACCAAGATGGACTGTGAGCTGAATTAGATTCTTGAAAAATGAGGTTGTGGATTGATACACGATATTTATCTAGTTGAGTAAAAATTATGAAATTCAAGTAATCTCCATTTACGAATTTTCTTGCACTTTCTGTTCAAAATTGAATAAAATATTTCTGTGTATTTTATAGATTTATAGAATATTTTCAAAATTAACAGAATGAACCTAGAGTTTTAACAATCTATTGGTGCCTCGGTACATAGCAAATTCGTTTTCAATTTTAGATACCTCCGTACAAGGCCTGTTATAACGGTACCAAGGTCGTTGTTGGTGATGGGAGTGATTCTTGTAATATTTCGCCGCCAGATCATTACCAGCGATAGGTAGAATAGGTACAAAAAAATCAGATGTGACAACTACCTACATTACGGCTACTCCACTAAATTCTGAGGACCAGCCACATCGGGCATCTAGTACCAGGACCAGATCAAGGATTCCCGACGATCATTCAATGTTCAGGAGCCGAGAAAAAAAATCAAGTAGTTTGAGAGAAGTAATCCAATTTTACATCAAGAAATAGACTTGGATAAAATTAGACGGTAAGAAAAGACTCAGTTCAACGTCTCAACATCCCACACCATTTCCTGCGCAATCCTTAAATTCCCTCGTTTTGGAAAAAATTCCGCGGATTGGGAACACTGTTGTGATCTGGAACATCATTCTTGATCTGGTCCTAGTGTTGGTTTCCGGTGTGGCTGGTCCCCGGAATGTAGCGGAGTAACCGCAGTGTAGGTTGTAGCTGCTGATTTTTGTGTACCTATTCAGCCTATCGTAGGTAATGATCGAGCGGCAAAAGATACATGCAACACTCATCACCAACAACCATTTTGTTACATTTATACTGCTTTTGATCACGTTTTAGAACTTGCTCTAAACTATAATTTTTCATCAACATAGAGTAAAATGGACTCACCATTCAATGGTAGGTTTTGGAAGAGAAAAATGTATACTGTCATTCTGAATTGGCGTTGAGGCGCCGATCAGTGATCTCCCATTCAGTTCAACTCCTCCCTCTTGCACAATCATAATCGCTGCCCTTCCCTGTATCAACTCCCAAGGCTTGAATCGTTTCTTTGCCCATTTCTGTCGGAATGATTAGATATAGGTTGTGGTCATCTCAGTATTTCATCCGTGTCTCCGATTTTACTCTTGTGGTTGCCATTTTGAATGAAGAAAAACTATGGGGTTCGCTAGGAGACTCCCTCCATGTTACCAAACCCACTTGGCGCGATGCCAACCATGATATCACGGGGGACGTCCGTTTTCAGTTTGGCACCACCGTTTCCGTAGGCAAACTCACCTCCTTCACTATTTCAGCCGGTTTGTTTCTAACGAAATTCACTCGACTCATCAACCTGTGGCAGTGAATCCGTGTGGTGATCCGCACGACCTCTGCCAAGGCTATGTGGCTACTCCTCACATCAGCAGCATGATGATATTGATATTTTGACGATTTCATGACTATAAATTGAACATGACACCTCATACAGTGCGGACAGTAACTCCCTACACCAACCTCGATGGGCCCCACACAAAATATCAACCATCTTAAAGTATAGACCTCACCAACCTACAGATAAGATCTGAAGTGTTCTTGATCTGATGAGCAAGTTTTTTTAATTGATTACGAAGTTTTCTTGATAGTATGATATGTCTGCTCCACCAGGTGAGCTCCCCGACCATGTCTTTCGTTTCTTTTTGACATACCTACTTCAAAATACCTAAGAACTAGAAGTGTGTGTCATAGTTTCGAGAATCATCGGACGACAATATTTTTCTCTCGACTGATAATGTAGTAACTAAAGAAAGAATTTCGCCGATTCTTTCTTCTACCCTTTCATTATTTAACTATATTGAAAAAACAAAAACTACTTATCTAATTCGTCTCAAAGTTGTCAATTTGTTGTGTTGTAAGAATCTCGACTTTGAAACGAGACTTTGACAAAAAGAATCGTGAAAATCAGTCTGTTATCAACTTCATTATCATTCGGGAAAGAAACGTACAGAAGAGATACGAAAGCCATCCTTAAGGAACAGGCAGCTTCAGCTACAACTATTCTTCAGGTACTGCGTTTGGCGGATCTCAGTTTTCTGGTGGGTTGCTATCGAAGTACCCCGCGCCGATGTACCCCCCCGGGCATAGTGCCCCCCGTCATGAATGAAAACCTCCGCGGTCATGAATGACGGGGGACAATACGGGGGACACTATGCCCGGGGGGTTACATCGGCGCGGGGTACATCGACGCACACCCTTTCTGGTTCATAAGAATTTCGACATAAGGGCCTTTGGTGTCACACCAAGAACAGATAGAACAAAGAATCGTATGAATCATTATTGCCATTTTGTTTATCATTCGGGAGAGAAACATACAGAAGAGATACGAAAGCTATCTCAATAGGAGGCTACCACTTTTCTTTCAGTGTCCATGCTTGGTGGGACTAAAAGGAAGTATTATTTTTGTTGATTTGTTGCAAAATGGAATTGTTTGTTGTGGAACAAAACTATCATTTTACTGGACCATTAATATTATCTACTTTTATGGTAAAAATTATGTAAGTGCCATTACCCTCGTCAGTTATTATAATCTTAATACGACAACGCAAATCCTATTTTTTTCTGAATTTAATGAATGAATGAAAACATATTTTTATTAGCAACAATAACAGCATTTTTATACATTAACAATATGATGGGCTTTGGTATTTCTGAATTTAAGTTACATATACCGTTGGACTTGAATATTCCGCTGTGTAGTTCTAATAATAACTACTGAATGTCAAAGAAAAACAAAATCAAAGTTCCAAGCTGTTTGGAGTTTGGGGCTTGTTTCCCTATAATTTATGATCTGTCAAGTGATGATATGCTTTCAGCATTGATTGATGGCTTTTTTACTAATTTTATGAATTTATCATCATTGTTGGGTATTTTTGAGATGCGTGTGGAAAGTTTGTGTTCTTGAAAGTATCCCGTATTTTTAAAACATTCTAACAATTTAGTTGTCAGCTACCTACTGAAAACTAAATCTAAAACTGTTTCGTTCCTGAAACATGAATATTAATTGTATCTGTCTATTTCAGGTGGGGACAAATGCAGCTAATCATCTTCTGTTGTAGATAATTGTCATGTGAGTACAATAGTATGATTTAATTTTTCAACAGAACAAAGGCATAACGAACCAAAAATTATTACCCATTTCTCATTAAAATTTTTTTTTCTAATGCCTGTCGAGGAGAGAGTTCCTCTCGACTTCTTATAACTTTCATAATGACGTCAATCGTCCGGAAGTCATCTTGCGGGTTCAGTCTTTTCTTCTAGACAAAGGCCTCATTCTCATTGAAACTTCCTGATGGACTGAAAATTCAGTTTTCGCTGATGCAAATTTTGAATTGAGGGTACGACTGTGACCATTTGTTGGCTAGGGTAGAATCACTAGTATTACTTTCTTGAGAAAGGCTTCGTTCTTATTTCTTGTTCAGGTATGGAGAAAATGTTCAATTTCCGTTGGCTATCCACCAGAACACAGGAAACTTGTCTATAAAGGAACAAGACTTGTTCCCTCTGAATTTGCGTCATCTGTTGTTACCGCATAAGTAACGATTTAGCGCCAAAATCCAAGAAAACTCAGCCTGTTAGAACTTGAAAGGTTCTCCTCTTGTTCTAAAAATGGTTGCGGGGGCCTAATTTACCGTCCATTGTATAATCTTCGTTCCCATTACTACCTACGAGTTCAATGTCGCCTGTGGCACCCTTTTTTTAAAATCTGATAGTGGCTCCAATGCCATTGTTCGAGTAATCGAAACGCTCCACGTGATCTTCAGAAATAAGTATTTTATCTACCACTTTACCCTCATCTGCCCATCCAAAATGAAAAGGAAAGTAATTATTGTGATAATTTAAACAAAGATATACTCGGTGTTATTATCATCTACCTAATTTGTGACATGTCAACGCATTTTTGTGTTGAAATTCATTCAGTGAAGAAAGTGGAATCCATTCAAGGCTACTTCCATAAGGGTAGCCTGAAGCCTTGGTCTTGGTTCTTGTGCCCACGCATCCTTCACCTCCAATCGTCCGTTTGCAAATGTCTACCATGCAACACCAGATGTTACTAAAAAACTTTATTTTAACCTCTGTTCACCTTCTGAATAAACAAATTTTGGTATTAAAGTGCTACTTTATGAACGTTTTGTGCCTCGAGATACTACGCTGCACTGAACGGGGAATATTAGAACAGCTGTTGTTAATTTGCTTTCGTCATTGGCTCCTTCTCCTCGTGAGGTTTTCAGGGCACAGAGCCAGACTTGACTCATCTGATAAGAGCATTATGAGTGTCTTTCGTGGGTCCTTCACGATGGACGTGTCCTATCTGTTTTGCGAATCTTACTCCAACATTTTGCACTGCGTTTTACTGACTATGCACCGAACATTGTATTTTTTTAATCTGAAAGCATGTACATGTAGGAATGAATGTAACAAAATGAAAAGATGCAGGGACAATCGGGCATTTAAGAGGAACCCTTCCTCCTTACTTCATCTGACGTTTTATACGAATTTTCCTTCTCAGATTCGTTCGGGAGTTTCCTCTACATCTTTCGAAAACAAATAAATACAAGTGTTCAATGTATTGCAACATAATCTAGGTTTTGTCCATACCTGTCAACGTAGCAAAATTAGGTTTTATCCATGCCTGTCAAATCAACGTTGCACTTGTTGAAAGATCAGTAAGAGGAAGAATTCTGGATTCGTCCGTATCAATTCTTCGTTCTTGTAGTTCAGAATTCCAGTCTTTTGCTCTGACCGTTTGTGCGTGATTGAGAATTTGAATTTGTATTCATTATTACAAGGAATTCGTTTCCGTCCTGTGTAATAAACTCATTATGATTAAGGTTCTTAATTATTAGGCTATTACCTATAAGACAAAAAACATGGTAGTGGACTCTTGGCTTTTTAGGACGCCCCACAGTAAGACTTGGACCTTATGCGATTGATCTGGGATAAAGTTGGACAACACTCAACAGAAAAAAAATAACTTCACACTTCCGTTTTAGACCATTCTGAATCCAAATCCGCCAAAAAAAAACCATAGGTGTACGTCTTTGTGTGGTGTGACAAAATCTTGTGTCTTCTGCCCAGCCCTTAGTTCTCAACCGATTTTCGTGGTTCTTCTTGAGTGTTTCTTTTTTGACTGTTTTTTTTTTTGTTCGGCTCATAAATCTTCCACATTGCACACTATTTCACCTGAGTATCAAGATTAGCATGGGGAGGGGGTGAGTGGGGGGATAATATTGACAAAATATCCGATTTTTCAATATTTCGGTTTCTTTATAGCTTACTAATATTGTATCCAAGCTTTGAAATTGAGGAAAAATTCTCATCTCCAGACTGGCACCATTGCCCGGGGGGGAGGGGGGTATGAACTCGAATTCGCATGTTGGGTATCATAGATCATGTATTTTAAAATGCTTTTCAAATTTGAAACTCCGATAAGTGGATAAGGGAGTGGATAAGGGTGATGGAGGGGGGAGGGAGAGACCACTATTTATTGCCTAAAATACTAAATAAATTACATCGAGTGAAACAATTTTATCGCTTACCATCTGGTTTATATTGACCTAATGCTTATCTAATGGGACGTCCCCTGGAATGCATGCATTACTAAACAATATGTTTGAGCCGTGAGTTAGTTCATGAATGGCTACGAGCATACAATGTTTTACTTGATGATTTGAACACTACAAGAGAGCAAAGTGTTGGTGATTTACACTCATAGAACTTCTGTCGTTAGTTAAGGCCAAATCCCTCAAGGCTTCTGAAGATAAAATATGAATAATACAAGGAATTGATGCGTCAATTGATCGGGATTGTGGTCAAATGGAAATATACACCTTCTTCGCCGAGCTTTCGGTAAATTTATTACCTTCTTCAGGGCTCGAAGGATGTTTATTTAGCGATAGTACCACCAAACGTCGATAAGTAATGAGAAGGTGGAGACGCCACCATAATAATTATGGTAGAATTATTATTATAATTATTATAATTATAATTATTATAGAAGATAAATTTACGGAAAAGCGAAAAAATTAATTATAAACACCGGCTTTATAAAACAGAACAATAGAACAACAAAAACGCAATGAATGATTGATTGCGTTGATTCATTGCGTTTTTGTTGTTCTATTGTTCTGTTTTATATAGCCGGTGTTTTTAATTAATTTTTTCACTTTTCCGGAAATTTATCTTCTATAATTATGGTGGCGTCTCCACCTTCTCATTACTTATCGACGTTTGGTGGTACTATCGCTAAATAAACATCCTTCGAGCCCTGAAGAAGGTAATAAATTTACCGAAAGCTCGGCGAAGAAGGTGTATATTTCCATTTGACCACAATCCCGATCAATTGACGCAGTCCGTTTTGTTGGGTCGATCTACATAGTTGCAATACAAGGAATATACAAGGTATATTCATTCTGGTTCATGCTTGGTGTCGTTAATGAAGTCTAGCGGTTCGGCCAACACACCTTCATCGTCTGAAGAGCTTGGAGCAAAGTAACTACTGAGTACTACTATGTACGGTTGGGGCATGAATAAAAAATATAGGTTATTCAACTCATCGAGTTTTCAAGAGTTGTATGTAGGATAACTCTTATTACATTCAGCTTATCCATCTTGAGTTGGCTTTATAATTTGATGGTGACCTTGTGTAAACTCATTCATATCACAGCTAGCCAAAATACGAAGTCTCAAATCAGTTCGTTGCTCTCATTTTGAAGAAACTCATTTTCTAATTTTTTAATTTTTGGTTTGTTATTTTCAATAATGAACCTTTGGAATCGACCAAGAAAAAAAAAAAAATTTTAACACCCCTCAAAATTTGATGGTTTACGTTTCAAGGTACGTAGAATCCAAAAATCAAATAAAAATTTGGCCGTCCGTACGCCGTACGCGGCACTTTTGCCATTTAGCATTGACCGATTTTGATGAAATTCGGTATGTAGGCTCCATTTGGGGTCTAGTTGTGCCCCGAAGATTTTGGTTGATGTAGGTCACTTCTAAGGGTTCCAAAATCAAATTTGAAATTTGAAAACGCCCTAACTCAAAAAAATTTGATATAAAGGTATTGTTTTTCCTTCAATTTAAGATTCTATAGAATTTTTAGAGACTACCCGGAGCTCTGTAGGACAAACCGTTCGCTCACTACGAGAATTTAAAGTTTGAACGTACGATAAATCAGAAACACGAGTGTGAATCGCAAAAGAGGCCTAATCTCCGTTCAAATTAAAGCTGACCGAAATGCGATCGATGTTTTTCTTCATGTTTTATGGTTGGCGGCTTTGCAGACGAGTGATCTATATAGAAAAATAAAAAGTAATAAACCATTGTGTAATAATTTGCAGCGTTCATTCAGTAGGTTTCTAAGCATTCCACCCATATTTGTGGAATATAGTGATTTGTCAAAATGATGGTGAAGATCTATCCAGTGACCGTCAATACTACGGTGTATTCGTGATCGTGGAAATTCCTTTCCAAGAATTCAGGACTTCTGTCACTGCCTTCTTTGCGACTTGGCATCTACCATATTTACTGAGTTCCGGGTTGTTTATTATATTGAATTCCTGCCTGTCACTTGTTAGTGAGTCCCTCCTCAACAAGAAACCATGTAAGGATTTAAGGTCCAAATTTAGTTCACCATATGAGATCGAATGGACAGAAAAAGATGAGCTCAGCATGAGCTACTATCCTGTCATGCTGTACTGGTCACTCGTTTTTAAAAAATTTGAAACCTTCCTCCTGTATCTCTGATCATCACAGGCTCTTCCCTTTAACCTTGTAAAGTATGTTTGTACCGTCTTCAGTTCCACGGTCCTGCTCCTATCCCATTAATAAGCATCGGATCCACTTGGGTTAAATGTGTGTCAAGACCCCAAGGGACATTACAGAGACGCTGGCCCGCACTTGGCCGAGTCAGGTTGAGAATGGAGCAAAGGCGTGTAAGCCTCCGTCCACTCCCTTATAAGGAGACTTGGATGTAACAGTAAAAAGTACCCTCAAGGCTGCCGTCTAAACGTCCGCCCCTCCTCTCCGTCCAGTTTTTCCGCCAGTCTCGTCGTGAAGTTGGAAACAGTGGAGGTGGTAAAACGAGAGGGATGTTCAATTAATAAAGAATTAAATGAACCCGAAGCATGTGGGTCTCTCGTCGTAGTAGTTCCACCGTTTAGAGACTAATTGAGCGGCTTTTGATGGAGGAGCAGCGATTTCCATTACGCTGGTTTCTAGCTGAAATCTGGCGGATATGTATGACTATCCATCCGGAGATTGATGTCTTGGCTGCAGCTCTCGAGATTGACGAGCATAAATTCATCTCTGTCGAGCTACTTGTTCTATTTTTGTTTCAGTCTCTCGTTGGGTACCTATCTTCAATTTCTGACACTGGATCAGCTCGTTGACCATTCTCGTCACTCGGGAACAGTGGTCTGCGTGGTTATATTGTGTAAAGGGAACAATGAACTTCACATTTGGCCTGCTGAATTTTGACTTGGATGTCATTAGGGCAGACTAGTCTGGATTTTTGGGTCATTGCATCTAACCGACAGCACACAGCATCTTGGGGACCGCTGGAGGTGATTGGTATGAAATCAAATCAGTTGTGTGAATGATGAAACTAAACTTTTTTTCCTGTCCATTGCCGAGCACTGATATTTCAACTTGAGCAACTTGAGTGTCATTTAGAAAGTAGTGTTAAGTTGGCTCGTTACAGAATGGGGCTTTAGATGGGAGAGGCTACAAAACAGCGCATATACCTATATAGGACTAGAGATTATCTAATAGCGAAACCATGAGTGCAACCTGGATTTCAAGTTACGCGTAAAAAATATAATGTATTGTTTATTAATTTACTTATTACTGTAATGTATAGTTGGTATCAATTTATTTACCGAAATGGAGTGATTGTACCCTACAACACGGGCCAAGACTGACGTCGGGTAGGAAATCTGAGCAAATCGCATTCCTTCATGCATTCATCTTATTGTAAGTGTACAAAATGGCGCCAAATAAACATATGTCTATCTGATGAAAGTGAGTAAGAGGTAAGACGGACCTGCTCTGTGAGCGCAAAACTAATGTCTTTCCAGTTCATCTTGGGGCGCTTCGAACTGCAGGAAGCGATAGGGAGAAAGTCAGATCAGCTATATGAACAATGAAGCTAAGTTATCCACTGTTATCGCATGGGCTCTAAATTCGCAGTTTACAGTAACAAATCAGAGAGGAAGTCAAATCAAATGGTAGGGACGATGGATAACACTAGATTACAAAATTTAGGGGTGGTCTGGCTGCCTTGTTCTTTCACCACTTTTCTTATGGTATTTGGTGCGCTGAATCCGAATCTGACGTCAGTTTTTTTTTCCACGTCGGATTTTCAAGATATAGCTAGTTTTACGATTTTTCTAGTTCTCAATTTTCTTCATTTTTTAGTGAAAACTCATCTTGCTCAAATCTCCTCAAAAAGTACTCAGACTTATAGGAAATTCATCGCCGGCATCTATGTAGAGAAAACTTCGCCGCCTGAGGTAAATCTCTTTTTAAGGTCCAACAATAGTCCGCCATCATGTGAACGTCCCAATACCCTTTGTACCGTTCTTCCATGGTTTTCATATCTTGGTGAAACCTCTGAGGTGGAGGAATAACCGAACATTGTACCAACTATTGATTCATCTGAGCCTTCATGCAACAGATTTACACCGTTAACTTTTCTGCAGTTAATTGTGTTGTAAAACTGAATTAAAATCACAAGAGTTTCCCAATTATGATTTACTCCCCCTATCAGTACCTACCTATTTTCGATCTTACTCTTATTAGGTGACAAGTATAAAAAATGTAGAAGAAAGAAAAATCCATTTGAGGAAAACAGATTTAGGAACGCGCATACTTATCTCGAAAAATTAATTAACGGTTTTTGTGAATTTTCATCTCAGTGCCATGAAAAAAAAGCTCATTCCTTCGATATTAATGGGTTTAGGAGGCTGCGATTGGTCTCATTCTCCTCTGGGGTGTCCCCCCTACAAAGTAAAGGCCCGAGAACATTTTTTTTAGCCTTAATTTTTTTTTCAAGTGGCAAAATGTAAGGGAAAACCCGAAGAAATAACGTTAAGAACCGGTGTTTTTTGATACGTTTGTGGAAAATAGGGGGTTTAACACAACTTTACTTAAAAACTAAGTACATATTCGGATTCTACATAAAATTTCCTATAAGTCTGAGTACTTTTTGAGGAGATTTGAGCAAGATGAGTGCTCACTAAAAAATGAAGAAAATTGAGAACTAGAAAAATCGTAAAACTAGCTATATCTTGAAAATCCGACGTGGAAAAAAAAACTGACGTCAGATTCGGATTCAGCGCACCAAATACCATAAGAAAAGTGGTGAAAGAACAAGGCAGCCAGACCACCCCTAAATTTTGTAATCTAGTGTAATCGATAAACTACTGCTTCATAATCGTAGGTTAGATGCTTTTGCTTCCGAGTCTACCAAGGTAGCGGAAGCTTTGTTTTCACTTTTCAAGGTTGAAAAAAAATGTTTTCCACAATCAAAATTTCCACTCGCGTTTTACGTTTGAGACCTTCCTGAACAAATTTGGTTCCGTGTCTGTCTGTCTGTCATGAATTCCTTGCCACAGCCATAACTTGTACATTTTTCGTCTGATTTCGATGAAATTTTCAGGGACTGTGCATGTAGATGGTCCCTATGAAAGTCATTAACCTCAGACTGATAGTAGCTGCTGCGCTTGCGCAAACGTGAAATCCTTGCCACAGCCATAACTTCTACAATTCCCGTCTGATTTCGATGAAATTTTCAAGGATTATGCGGATTGGCGTCTAGATGGTCACTAATGAAAATCGTGGCCCCCAAATTGAATGTATTTTATGCGCATGCGTAAACGTGAAATCCTTGTAGCAGCCATAACTTCTACATTTTCCAACAATGTTGAGTCCCCTATGAGGGTATTGCAAGGTACTTAGAGATTGATGTTTTGAGATTTACTGCTATGCATCGGGTCTTCTATACAATCGGATTATGGATAATAGGAAGCTATGTGCCACACCCACTTGGTAGACGTTCTTCCTGTTCGTTCTAGAGCACTGAAGTTTGGTGCTGACCATCTTGGGTACAAATGGACTTGATCGGGAAGAAGTCAGATCAGATGCTGGTCCAACGAAGATTTTCATCTATTCCATCATCCTTAAATCTAAATGCATCCACGATCCGTAACAATTTCAGTCGTATTGGAATTCCTCCATTTAAGGGTCAAGTAAGGGAAGAAAAAGTCAAACGGTATAGAGATATCTTCATAACCAATAGAGAGTTCCTAAAGACGATTTTGGCATAACGGCGATCGTAGATCACCTTCTGCGCATGCGCAGAAAATTACGGCGATCAAATAACGTCCGAGCAATTAGAGAGTTCCTAAACTGCATCTTGCTTAACGGCGAACGTTACAGGCATCGCCGTTATGAATCTGTCTAGGGCGAGTCAAATCGGATGCTAACCCTAGATGAACGTTAGCGAAAATAACGGCGATGTTGAACAATTTAACGGCGATGACAAAAGTGACGCGAAAGTTAAAGAGACAGGAATTTCTGGCTTCGCCGTTAGATCCTCAGTTCTCTACTGTTGACTGCCTTCGTTTTTCAAGTTCGTTGTTCGCTATTTCAAGTACATCTTGTCAAGGTGTTTGTTCGAGATGGATCATTTTATGAATTTGTACGTTGCGGATCTACTTTCCGCTGAAGATATGATCACCGTGCTGGAGAGGTACGTCGAAAACGTTCCACGAAGACGGCGGCTCTCGGAGTATGGGCGTTTCTCACTGCCAAGTCTATCTTACTACAAGGTAAGGAATCGTATTGTTATTTACTGTGATAGGTACTCACACATAGCCTACCGACTTATTGGTATTTTCAACTACTTTGAGTGAGAAGAGAATAGCAAAATCCCTAATTGTGTGCGGTATAAATTTTGTTCCAGATTCCGGGAAACGAGTACCTACCTACCTACTAACGAACATTTCGGAGTTCCCGATGTCTTTTCAGAACAAAATATATTTATTTCACTCAACCCAATATCTATTCAAAATTGTATTCAATATTGTATTCAATAAAACGTAAGATTTAATATAACCTAAGTTATTTCTACCTTCACATTCATATTTCAATATCAAGTCAATTTCATGTTACAATTTTCATCTATCTCGTCATACGTCATCTAACTATGTCGATTACGGATATTAAAAGAATCATAAATTCGTGGTAAATAGTTTTTCAGGTAAAAGAAGGTAAGTTGGTATAAAATACGACTATCAGCGTGATTATTTGAGCAAAAATGATCAATTTTAGGGTTTTTCTTAATTTTTGGAAGTTTTTATGCAGATAGGTACACATTTTATAGAATAATTAAAAATTAACTACCTATTTTTTAACTCAACTATTTTAATTTTAAGGTAGGTACCTAACAATTTCCGAAAATGACGATATAAGTATTTTTTATTGTTTTAATCTCACTTACTGTCACATGGACATCATCATTCAATATTGATATAAAAAATCTGTTGATAATTTGCTGGGTTGTCAAAAACTCAATTCCATTGGAAATACTTTCTAGACTAGGTTTAATAAAGTGCCTACGTAGTTATATTAATTAATATTGATAATAATATCAATTAATATATTTAGTTAATAAAAAATCAGTTCGAAAAATAATAAAACGTCAAAAAACCACTCATTATGACGATCGGATATTATTTTTTAAATATTTACCAGAAATTATATACGTATGTATCAATTTTATTCTCACAATCATTTAATTAACAAAACTAATAACCCACAATACGGAAAAAATGCACACAGCTACTCGGAAACTGAAATATGACTTCGGATAGGTTAGAAAATAAAGAGCGTTCTAAGCTCCTTTTTTCATAAAGACAAGCTACCAAGGTACGTTTAATTTCACACCTCCCCACTGACATGCATCATCAGATTCTGTTAGCAGAGTACAAAAATATCTAAAATTTACTTGTAATTTTACTAACACTGAATGTTGTCGTTGTTACTCGCTTTGATCTGCCTTACAATCGGGAACATGAGGTGAGGTGAGGCTTTGTTTTGAAATTGATGTTGGTGGTTGCAAAACTGTTACCGGCATGTCAGGTTCACTCTGCTCTAACGGCGGCCGTTAGTCACATCGACGTTAGCAAGATCGCCGTAAGTTAGCGGCCAGAACGTTCGCCGTTATGTGCTCGGACGTTATTTGATCGCCGTAATTTTCTGCGCATGCGCAGAAGGTGATCTACGATCGCCGTTAGCTTCGCCGTTATGCCAAAATCATCTTTAGGAACTCTCTAATAACGGC
>CM019180.2:28567993-28634531 GCA_009739505.2 Apolygus lucorum
TGGGAGTTAGGTGTGAAATTAAACGTACCTTGGTAGCTTGTCTTTATGAAAAAAGGAGCTTAGAACGCTCTTTATTTTCTAACCTATCCGAAGTCATATTTCAGTTTCCGAGTAGCTGTGTGCATTTTTTCCGTATTGTGGGTTATTAGTTTTGTTAATTAAATGATTGTGAGAATAAAATTGATACATACGTATATAATTTCTGGTAAATATTTAAAAAATAATATCCGATCGTCATAATGAGTGGTTTTTTGACGTTTTATTATTTTTCGAACTGATTTTTTATTAACTAAATATATTAATTGATATTATTATCAATATTAATTAATATAACTACGTAGGCACTTTATTAAACCTAGTCTAGAAAGTATTTCCAATGGAATTGAGTTTTTGACAACCCAGCAAATTATCAACAGATTTTTTATATCAATATTGAATGATGATGTCCATGTGACAGTAAGTGAGATTAAAACAATAAAAAATACTTATATCGTCATTTTCGGAAATTGTTAGGTACCTACCTTAAAATTAAAATAGTTGAGTTAAAAAATAGGTAGTTAATTTTTAATTATTCTATAAAATGTGTACCTATCTGCATAAAAACTTCCAAAAATTAAGAAAAACCCTAAAATTGATAATTTTTGTTCAAATAATCACGCTGATAGTCGTATTTCATACCAACTTACCTTCTTTTACCTGAAAAACTATTTACCACGAATTTATGATTCTTTTAATATCCGTAATCGACATAGTTAGATGACGTATGACGAGATAGATGAAAATTGTAACATGAAATTGACTTGATATTGAAATATGAATGTGAAGGTAGAAATAACTTAGGTTATATTAAATCTTACGTTTTATTGAATACAATATTGAATACAATTTTGAATAGATATTGGGTTGAGTGAAATAAATATATTTTGTTCTGAAAAGACATCGGGAACTCCGAAATGTTCGTTAGTAGGTAGGTACTCGTTTCCCGGAATCTGGAACAAAATTTATACCGCACAGAATTAGGGATTTTGCTATTCTCTTCTCACTCAAAGTAGTTGAAAATACCAATAAGTCGGTAGGCTATGTGTGAGTACCTATCACAGTAAATAACAATACGATTCCTTACCTTGTAGTAAGATAGACTTGGCAGTGAGAAACGCCTGTACTCCGAGAGCCGCCGTCTTCGTGGAACGTTTTCGACGTTCGTCTCCAGCACGGTGATCATATCTTCAGCGGAAAGTAGACCCGCAACGTACAAATTCATAAAATGATCCATCGCGAACAAACACCTTGACAAGATGTACTTGAAATAGCGAACAACGAACTTGAAAAACGAAGGCAGTCAACAGTAGAGAACTGAGGATCTAACGGCGAAGCCAGAAATTCCTGTCTCTTTAACTTTCGCGTCACTTTTGTCATCGCCGTAAAATTGTTCAACATCGCCGTTATTTTCGCTAACGTTCATCAAGGGTTAGCATCCAAATTGACTCGCCCAAGACAGATCCATAACGGCGATGCCTGTAACGTTCGCCGTTAAGCAAGATGCAGTTTAGG
Organism: Apolygus lucorum; assembly: GCA_009739505.2. Classification (NCBI taxonomy): domain Eukaryota; kingdom Metazoa; phylum Arthropoda; class Insecta; order Hemiptera; family Miridae; genus Apolygus; species Apolygus lucorum. The sequence continues at coordinate 28,569,545 of CM019180.2, forward strand.
AACTCTCTAATAACATGAAGTGGGACTCCCAAGTGTACCACTCACCTCGTATTATTTTCTCGCGTTTTTTGCTAGTTGGTTTTTAGTGGTGACTCGTCATGCTTCCTTCTTTCTAAAGCCATCCATCAAGGCTTCGGCAGCTAATATCTCTCGAATTCCTGATAGTCATGCTCGGTCCCTTGGCTGCTCAATCTCTGGTGTTTATGGATCGGTCCCAACTGACTCGTTCTTTCTCGATAAGGTTCAATCCTTTCGTGTTTCACGTTGACGAATAAATATTTGTTCAAATATTCTTACCTAGCTGCTAATTATGTACGACGCTTTTCACAAACTTCAGACGCTCTCTCCCTCCAATAAAGTGAAAGAATCCTTTAGAAGTCACATAGGGACAAGGTACTTAACCAACGTAATTATTTTACAAAAAAATTTGTCACAGTCGTAGATGGTCCCCTATAAATTGCATCCCCCCCGGGCGGTGATTCTGTGCCTCCGCAAATATGAAAATCCTCCAATCCTTATTTCGTAGCTCTTCGATTCCATCCAAACTCAGTACGTTGTTCAGAAATGATGCTTTTATTTTGTAACTCAAGTATCCTGGTAGGATAGTCAAGCACAACTTGTTCCCACCGGATTGGAAGGTACTTGTCGTTTGGATGATCATCCATTCATTGGATCCTCTGGACAATCTTGTTATGGATACGTGGACGGTATGTGCCACACCGACTATGGTTTCCTAGTTACATTTCCAAATAAATTATTCTGTGAAAATTGTGTAATTTTGGGAGTATTTTTTGGTACCGTAATGGATGAGGTGGGGGGTGCTGGGCAGGCCTCATCCAAACGGTGCGCCGTGCCCCGAAACTCCTGATTAAAATCCTTCTGAGGAAGAAGAAAAGGTACCCTTCAGAAGCCCTTTTCAATGAGTTTGATGCCTTACAATTCAAGGACCTGCTTGAAAGAATGAATGTATTAAAAACTTATAGAACCTGCTACTAAAGGAATGAGTACCTGGAACAAGGAACCACAAGACATAAGAGGAAAATGTATCCACAAACTTCCCTTTCTAATGAGTTCACACGTACAGCAAGCCCAAGTTTATGGGCGTGCAAGATGAGAGGGGGGGGGGGGGTTCAACTCTGCCATATGATCTAAGATCACTCAATCAACATGAGATTGTTATTCGTAGAGGTTGGTTATAGCAATCCAAGTATTGTACATATTGTTACAATAAAACTTTCAGTTTTTCATTCCGATGAAGAGCATTCAAGTACAATCAAAGGGATTAATTATTATGTAACTCCCCCAAAGCACAAGCTTTGGCTTACGGTGGGGTGTAGCATTTTGAACATAGTACCTAGTAGTAGTATGGATTGTACATTTCTTCTTTTCATAATTAATTGCAATAAAAAGTTTTAAAACTCGCTACACTTGGTGTTGGCTTATGGCAATAAAATAATGCTACACTCTACTGATTAATACGATTGAAGGGAGTTTTTTTTCTCTTCATATTATTAGAAAGTATCGCTCTGACCATGTTTATAATTTATGTTTATGTTCAATTTCAATTTTATTTGTCGTAACAACATTCTGCAGTGACAATGGTCAATAGAATACATAATATGTACACTCCATAACAAAACACAATTAACACACAAACAATCACATCAACATAATTACAGTTTGTTGTTCATTTAATCAGCCGAGAAGGGAAACAGGTGAGACACCCTCCAAACCGGACACCGATCCAGAGCCAAAATCGCCAACGGGGGCCGCCGCCCGGACCAGCATGACCCGGCCAAATCACAAGGGGACAAACTAAACAGTCACATTCATACTTAATAATTTACATTCACACTCCATAACAAAACACAATTAACACACAAACAATCACATCAACATAATTACAGTTTGTTGTTCATTTAATCACAGCAAATGCAATTTGAACATATAAATAAACATGGTCTAACTCATTAATGCCTACAATTGATAACATCAGGAAGGAATTTTATTACTTTAATTTTAGCTAGATACCTCTTCCGAAGAGTCTAGGTTTTATGTGCCTACATCAATACAACTGGTTCGAAGCTTTTGGATCGAAGCAATCTGGACCATTATTATCAGAGACTGGCTGGGGACCCTCGTTTACCAAGGCGTTTTGCGTGCCCAGTGCCCATTGCCTCTTCGGCCTTCTCTTGTGGAACTGTGTATCTTTCATTCGGTGGATCCAATCCCACCGTCCACGCACCTCAGTTTGGTCCTAATCAATATTGGGAAACACTTTGAGTGGCCGATACAGTTCTGATTAGGGGACCTTATGCTGGTCTCGGAGGTGTGATTTCTAAGCCATTACAGATTATTGGAATTTGCGGCAAATTTTAACAATATTTCAATTTTTAACAATTTAATTGAGTAGGTCTATCTAATCGAGCTAGTAAGATAACGGACAAGTTGTGTGGCCCCATCGGGTCTCATTGTAATTAGGTACTATATTGCTACCGTACTAAATTGGTATAGGTATTTATTTTATAGTACTACAGATAGAGCAAACCATTTTATGATTTGTAAAACTGTAATACGCCCCGTGGTGACCTATGGTAGTGAGACAGGGGTGCTTACAGCTGCCAGCGAACGTCTCTTGAATTGGTGGGAGAGGAAGATTCTCCGTAAAAATTTTGGCCCTGTATGCGAAAATGACAGGTGAAGAATCCGTAGAGATTTGGAACTTAGAAACCTGCATGGGGTGCCAGATATAGTGGCGTTCATCAGGCGAGGTAGGCTTCGATGGTTGGGTCATGTGGAGAGGATGCCCCAAGGATATCCAAGGATGCCCCAGGATACATATCCTCATAAACTCATGTATGAGCTGGGAAGACCCCGAAAGCGGTTGCTGGACGATATTGACGAAGACCTGTCTCGGCTTGGTGTTTGACGTTTGAGGAACTTGACTCGAGACAGACCGGAGTGGAAGTCTGTTGTTGAGAGGGTCCTGGTTCTACTAGGACCGTAGCGCCGTATGAATAAAATAAAATGAATAAATAACTTGGAGTGGCCAATACAGTTCTGATTAAGGGCCGTATGCTGGTCTCGGAGGTGTGATTTCTGAGCCTTTACACATTATTGGAATTTGCGGCAAATTTTAACAATATTTCAATTTTTAACAATTAAATTGAGTAGGTCTATCCAATTGAGCTTGTAAGATAACGGACAGATTGTGTGACACTATCGGATCTCATTGTAATTACTACATTGTTACCGTACAAAATTGGCATAGGTATTTATTTTATAGTACTACAGATAGAGCAAACCATTTTATGATTTGTAAAACTGTAATACGCCCCGTGGTGACCTATGTTAGTGAGACAGGGGTGCTTACAGCTGCCAGCAAACGTCTCTTGAATTGGTGGGAGAGGAAGATTCATTCTCCGTAAAATTTTGGCCCTGTATGCGAAAATGGAAGGCGGAGAAATCCGTAGAAATGTGGAACTTACAAACCTGCATGGGGTGCCAGATATAGTGGAGTTCATCAGGCGAGGTAGGCTTCGATGGTTGGGTCATGTGGAGAGGATGCCCCCAAATACATACCCTCATAAACTCATGTATGAGCTGGGAAGACCCCGAAAGCGGCTGCTGGACGATATTGAGGAAGACCTGTCTCGGCTTGGTGTTTGACGTTGGAGGAACTTGACTCGAGACAGACCGGAGTGGAAGTCTGTTGTTGAGAGGGTCCTGGTTCTACTAGGACCGTAGCGCCGTATGAATAAAATAAAATGAATAAATAACTTGGAGTGGCCAATGCAGTTCTGATTAAGGGCCGTATGCTGGTCTCGGAGGTGTGATTTCTGAGCCATTACACATTATTGGAATTTGCGGCAAATTTTAACAATATTTCAATTTTTAACAATTAAATTGAGTAGGTCTATCCAATCGAGCTTGTAAGATAACGGACAGATTGCGTGGCCCCATCGGATCTCATTGTAATTACTACATTGTTACCGTACAAAATTGGCATAGGTATTTATTTTATAGTACTACAGATAGAGCAAACCATTTTATGATTCGAAAATATTTAGTCTTGATTATGGTTTATTATGTACCTACTCAATAAATTGTGTTGGTACATTTGGGTGATTTTCTATTGTGTTTCTATCAGCTTCAGGGTATCTCATCAAGCTGAGGGGTTTTTTGCTGTTTCTTATTAGGATTTTTTATGCAAATTAAAATTTAGGGGTTCACCACATGTCATAGAGCTGGGCCTCCCTAGTCCCAGCTCTATAACATGTGGTGAACCCCTAAATTTCAATTTGCATAAAAAATCCTAATAAGAAACAGTGAAAAACCCCTCAGGTTGATGAGAAACCCTAAAGCTGATAGAAACACAATACAAAATCACCCAAATGTACCCACACAATTTATTGAGTAGGTACATAATAAACCATAATCAAGACTAAATATTTTCGAATAACTGGAGCTGGACGTCAATCCTGTTCTCTACTGACCCCCAATGCCAAACACTCTCTCTACCTCTTAGATTTTATGCTATGACGAATTATGCGATATGGGAACATAAATTACTTACCTTTGCAACTCAGTTATCGCAGTAGCCTAAAACTACATGTACTACAGCTAAATACCATCTAACTTATCTTAAATTGTCCTGATGATGACTACCAATGGCGAAAAGCTAACTCGACATACGAATATATGAATCAAACTGAGGATCTGGCGCTTTATTCCTCCACTCACCGCAAACCTGTCTGATGAAGAAATGCAACATCTTGAATACATTTTATGATTTGTAATGCACATTCAGTTTCATCCAACTTCGGTTTTTTTTCAGGGACATAATGAAAACTAGGTGGCTGTTGGGGCTCTGCCTATTTGGAGCTGTCGTCAGTCAACAGGGCGATAAGTCACAGAACCCGTGCGTCAGCCTTCAGACCTGTCATCAGTGCATACAGGAGCCGACCTGTGCCTGGTGCTTCCAACCAGTAAGTGAAAGCCAGACGAGTTTATGAGGTTTATCGATGCGAGTAACTTTTAGTTTTATTGACCTTGGTCTTATGATAGATTTCTCTCTCGCTTGACTTACAGGTTTTTATGAACCTGTAATGATACAAAACTTCACCGATTTGGGTAAATAAATGCTTCTAATGAATGAGAGATGACCTAATCATCTTCGGAACTCGCTGACCTCAAAGCATCCCTATCTAAGTTGCTTCTACGGGTTTCTCGGCTATTTGGTACGAACGGACAGATAGACGAACGTTGGATCTTATTTTACTAGAAAATATTTTCAAGTATGTCCCCTATTTCACTCTAGTGAGTGTGTAGATTATATGGAGATTGTGTTTTGCAATCTTGGGGAATGGTGATCTCGCTGCATTGTAATTTCTCGGCCCGAAAGTAGCGGATATCATGAGTAGGGTTGTACACAATAATGGGGGGTGCGCCTGATTTAAAAAAAATTTAATCTATATAAGACTGAGAATTATCACACCAGCCGTTCTCTTTTTAGATGAGTGGATCCTTTTCTATGATTTTTCGAAGTTTCGAATGTTTATGATGTCACGCGCCACTCCCGCCTGGGCGGGACCCCCCAGCCCACTGTGACGTCATACACATTCGAAACTTTGAAAAATCATAGAAACAGGTCTTCATACGCTAGAAGGTCGCGATTGGTGTCCGAATTCTCAGAATGAGGTCTAGTTTAGATTAAAAATAACAATAAACAGTTTTTCCGACCCATGTACACACCCCATTGTCCTTCGTAAGTATAATATACGTATATTATATACAGGGTGTCCAAGTAACTACGCTCCCCCCACTTATTTTCTCTAATAGTGTGAGAAAAAAAATCGGATTAACGCTATTCTTCATAATTTTTTGCGTAGAATTCAAAAATGACAAAATTGCGCAGTGCGCAATCGCGCAACCATGCGCAATCATGATCAACTTTGTTTTTTCAAATGAGAACCCCCATTTTTTATTGCAGATTCGGATTCTACGTCAAATTTTATGAACGTTTTACTTCGACAACTTCTTTTTTTGGAGGCGCGCAGCCCGCGCTCAAAGATGCGCAACCCCGAAGATTGCGCCACAGTTGAGATGAAGGTAGACCTCAAGTGCGGCACATCACTTAGCACTGTTTTTCCACGCTGAATCGCGTGGTGATGTCCCTTTCTTGATTCGATTCCATTTTACCTCATTTACAGCCAAAAAAGTCAATTTTTGAGAAGGAAATCATCGATTTTCTTACAAAGGGTAATGATCGTCCTAATAAAATGTAAAAAAAATTAAATTTTGCGATAATTATGTAGTAGTTTCCCGTTATTTTACAATTTTAAAAATTTAATTTTTTTACATTTTATTAGGATGATTTATTTTGTAAGAAAATCGATGATTTCCTCCTCAAAAATTGACTTTTTTGGCTGTAAATGAGGTAAAATGAAATCAAATCAAGAAAGGGACACCACCACGCGATTCAGCGTAGAAAAACACTGCTAAGTGATGTGCCGCACTTGAGGTCTACCTTCATCTCAACTGTGGCGCAATCCCTGGGTTGCGCATCTTTGAGCGCTCGCTGAGCGGGTTGCGCGCGTCCAAAAAAAAAGTTGTCCAAGTAAAATGTTCATAAAATTTGACGTAGAATCCGAATCTGCAATGAAAAATGGGGGTTCTCATTTGAAAAAACAAAGTTGATCATGATTGCGCACGGTTGCGCGATTGCGCACTGCGCAATTTTGTCATTTTTGAATTCTACGCAAAAAAATTATGAAGAATAGCGTTAATCCGATTTTTTTTCTTACTCTATTAGAGAAAATAAGTGGGGGGAGCGTAGTTACTTGGACACCCTGTATATTATATTTTTTTGTCTAATAATTATAGTCTTCCTAGAATTCAAAATTAATTAATCGTTGATACCAATATTGAAAATATCAAAAATGTCTTAATTGCACTCGCAATGTGACTTTCTTCTCGGATTCAGAAGATTCCAAATCGGCCGAATTCACATTAGTTGGTTTTCTACCTAAATTGGAGAGAAAATCTCAAGTAGAATGTAATGGATTTCCCTTTTTTGGTTTGGATAAGAGTGCAAGTGAGAAATAGAGAAGGACTTCAAATAGGCAATGATTCCTCGAAATGGCGAAAATTGACTCGCATGTAGTAACTATAACGTCAAGAAACACCTCCCTTAGTTAACGTCGATAAAACTTGAGTTGGGGAAAGTCGGAACCACAGTTTGTTTCATCCTTTCCAAACTACCTAAGTATCCATCTTAATTAATAAAAATGGCCGTAACTCCCCTGAATTACTCGTAAATTCAAATTTGAAGATACCTTGGAAATACCATTAAAATTTCCTATCTGCTCATTATGAAATCAAAGTATTTTATATGAACTGATTATCAATTACGCCTAAGTGACTGTTTTGTCAAGTGTTTTTGACGAACTTTTAGTATTTTCAAACATTTTCAAACGTTCCTATCTTCCAAAAAAAATTGCAATCCAGCAACTTGGCAACAATGTGTTCAAATTGATTCTTATCTGCGTAATTAGAAAATGGAGTTTAAACGCTGAAAACAGGATGTTTTTTGCGAAATCGAGGGCTTGGCTAGAAAAATGATATTTTCAGGACATTGAGAGGAATGGGTTGTATCAGGACGGCATTCCAATGAGCAGAAAGGAAATTTAACCCTCTTTAATGGGGAATTTGCCTTACATTTTTAAATTTTTTTTTTCGAAAGAGGGTTCACTTTTATGGAAGAAAACCAAAGTGTGTTGGTCGAAAACGCATCCAAAAAATGTAAGGAAGATGGACATTTTAAATGTACAGGGAGTCTGTGACGTGATGAGTTTCCCCTTACGACAGCAATGCTACCTCTGAAAGCGCACATGAAACCATTAGCTTACGTGATCGAACACAGGAGGACCCCCCTAGCCGTCATATTATTTCAAAACTTTGAAAAATCATGGAAAAAGGTCTTCTCACGTAAGAAGGTCGCGGTTGGTGTTAAAATTCTCAGAATGAGGTCTAGTTTAGATTAAAAACAACCATAAACAGTTTTCCGACCCACGCGCATACCCTATTGTAATTTAATACTGGATTAAGACAAATGGAATAGTTAATCTAAATGAATAAAATGCGCCATTTTGAAAATCTAAAGGTGTAACACTTTAATGTCATCGGCGACGTTTTATGATTTTAATAGTGCTGAATTAAAGAATGATGTTTTTCAAAACCTCTCTCAATGTCAACATCTCTTTTCATTAAGTTGAACCTTTAATACCTTTTCCCATGCAGGGCGTATTGCTGTGCTTCCATTGTTTCTTGAGTTTCGTTCATTGAATTAAATTTGCAAAATTTCAATGGTTTCTATAATTTTTAGGATTTTGCTGAGGACCAAAAAAGATGTTTTCAACCGAACCAGAACACCGATCAGAACCAATGCGAAGAAGGATTCATTTACAATCCTGATAACGAGTACTCTGTGGAGCGGCAACAACAGCTGACCAAACTTAGCCAGTCACAATCCAAATATCAGCAGTCTTCCTCCTCCTCGTCGTCGTCATCGTCGTCTTCCTCGTCGTCTTCATCTTCGTCTTCACACTCGTCACACTCGTCTAGTTCCTCCGGTTCCAGCTCTGATCCCATCCAGATTTCTCCTCAAGAAGTGCATCTGAAACTCAGAATAAGTAAGTCAGATGTACGAGTTTGATTTGAAAACACATTGAGTAACGAAAAGAGAAGTAGAATTTAATGTAAGTACATGACGTCATGTCCGCTCACTTCGTTCGCTTATCATTAAGTATGCCAAATACATGGACAACAAAGAGATTTATACAGGTATAAAGAAGGCATTACTTACGAGTTTAATTCTGTAAAATAATAATCACAAAAGAGTTATGAGGGAATAGTAAAACGGTGGTAGGATTTGACCCCTCGACCTCCTTCAACACTCACCAATTAAGCTGGTTAGGGTAAGTTTCTAATTCTTCTTATATTTCTAATATTTTCCTTCCTTTTGGTTTATTATTTTTAATAATAAGCCTTTGGAATCGACCAAGAATTATTTGGAATCCGCCGTACGCGGCACTTTCCCCACCTTAGCATTGACCGATTTTGATGAAATTTGGTATGTAGGCTCCATTTGGGGTCTAGTTGTGCCCCGAAAATTTTGGTTGATGTAGGTCACTTGTAAGGGTTGAAAAATGAATTTTGAAATTTTGAAAACGCCCTAACTCAAAAAAATTTGATATAAAGGTATTGTTTTTCCATTAATTTAAGAAGTACAGATTTTTTCGTATTTTTTGAGACCACGTGGAGCCCTGTAGGACAAACCGTTCGTTCCCTACCAGAATTTGAGGGTTGGACTTAAGATAAATCAGAAACACGAGTGTGAATCGCAAAAGAGGCCTAATCTCCGTTCAAATTTTAGCTGACCGAAATGAGATCGATGTTTTTCTTCATGTTGGATGGTTGGTGGCTTTGCAGACGAGTGATTTATACAGAAAAATAATAAACCATTGTGTAATAATTTGCAGCGTTTTTGACATCAGGTGACACATGTGGTTAATCAAGGTTAATAATAATTTAACTGTAATACGATATGTATGTAAATCGTAATGGTGGTGCCATAAGATTCAACTGTTGTTAACCAACTGGATCGTATTTCCTTCAGTTTTATAAGTTCATATTTATTAGTTAATATTGGTCCTTATATTCATATTAAATTATTTTTATAGTTCACCTGGATTAGTTTTATAATCCAATGATTATACTGTGTAGTAATTAACCTTGCGAACCTCAATTGTTTTTCAGAGGAAGCGTACCGGATAGCCGTGGATTACTCACAGGCCGTTGCTTATCCTATTGATCTCTACTATCTCATGGACCTTTCAAAATCTATGCAGGATGATAAAGAAAAGCTGTCTGCTCTGGGAGACACCCTCGCAGAGAGTATGCGCAACATCACATCCAACTTCAGGCTTGGCTTTGGTTCATTTGTAGACAAGGTTGTAATGCCATATGTGTCTGTCGTTCCCAAAAAGTGAGTATTACATCAGTATATTCATAATTGTCGTATCTCATTTTTTTGACATTGAGACTACAGTATCCTAAATAAGTTATCTATGAGGAAGTCCATTGAATTTATTGTAGAGCATCGAAAAAAAGGAAGATCAATCGTCGTCTACTCCATCTAGTTTTGATAAATTTTGAACTTGGAAAGGACGACACAGATAGAATGACATAGATCAGAACCTTCCTCCAGGGGGCGTTGAATAAAACCCATGAATGACTCGTGAAGGGCGATACTAGCGCTCTACTATCAAAAAAGGATGTGACTACATGGATGCAGCAGTTCTCAAGTCACTAATAAATTAATATTAACCTTGGCAAAGACACCTTCTCTCCGTCAAACCTAGCCATTTGCAGTTAATTTCGGTGGATTGCTCAAAAGTGATTGAAGCCCAATCTCCACTACTTGAATGATGGTATAAAAATTGTGATCAGTATTAAAGGGCTTGAAGGGATAAAAGAGAAAATCCCTACTATATTCACAGGTGTTTTTGTTACAAAGGAGCATCTAGGTAGAGAAATTGGTGGAACGGCCTGAGCGCTGCATAGCGACGATTAGATGAACCTACCGGAGCTCAAGACATACGTTATCTCTTGGTAGACTCAGAAGCAATAGACTAGACTAGGATTCGACTAGACAGGTAGGCAGCTCCTTCATTAACGGTGAGCTGAGCAACCGTTTTGATCTTTGCCTTGTTTGAAAATTTCCCCAAAAGAGGAGGAAACCATTTAAAAATCGATGAAGTACCTAGTACTCATAAAATTTTTTGTTCAAAAGAGAAGTTGTAGAGCATAAAATTCTGCGTTTATAGACCGTCAAATTACGATGAGAAACCTTTGCCGTATCAAAGTTTCTTATCCAAGAGAAAGAATGAAGTAGAATAATCTGATAAAACTAAAATCTGAACTCATCTGAGCCGAAAAGGTTTGCTCGTTATTATCAGCCTACAATTTTCTCCCAACCTTTATACTTCTGGATTAATTTATTGAGGCATTAAATGAACAGAAAAACATTTAAAATGAAAATAAATTTATTACAAAAACGTTCATTGATATACAGGGTGTAAGCCTAACTGGTCTGCCATACGGTACCAGTCGATTTTACAACTAATTTGCAACAAAAAATGTCCCTTAGCAATTTTTTTTTAAACCCTTCGTTTTCGAGTTATTTTAACTTTAAACTTTTTTTTCTCGTGATTTTGACCTTATGTCATTAAATCGGTCATAACTCCGTTAATTAGCTGTGTAAATTACAATTTGAGGATACCGTTGGAAAGGGCATTAAATTTCCTATCGGATAGATGCCTTAACTTTTTGTTCGGGCTTCACCGAAGAGCCTTCATCTACCTACATCATCGCGTCATTGCTAAGCAGCATCACCGCCGCTCCTCTAACCCCATGGCGCCCTTCTTTTGTCGCTCTCAGCTGATGAGTAGGATTCGTCTCCACTTCGGACTGCAGATTTACGGTATTAGGTCTTTTGCCTTTTGTATCGCTTTGTACATTGTCCATTCTTACTTTTTCTTCAATAAATCTAAATCAAAAGTTCTTTGTGAGTTCCGTGTTATTTGTTCATCAAAAAGGAGTAGTTCGGGACGAAACATTGGTGCCGTGACCCGGATATGGTAGAAAATTCGTCGAGTTAGAATTCCGAGAGTTTTCTCATCAGTTGTGAACATTGAACCTGGTCGAATCATGGTCAATACTCGTCGGAAGAACAAGAACCGCAAAATGTCCCGTGAGTCTGTTCCTTTTACTACTTCTAAACAAATAGATTTTGATGATGAATCAGATAATGCCGAGGGTGATCAGGGAGAAGATTCAGATGTACATTACAAACCTACAGGAACCAAGCCTAAATCTTCCAAATTGCATTATGGCGTCGAACAAAAATTCGTAAGCACCTCATTAGATGCAGAACAATTAAAAATAAATAATCATGATAGTACAGGTCATTCTGACCGTGAGCATTTACGGAAAATACTTCAAGCTTTTTCTGAGTATGAATCCGTTATTTTGCGTTTTGCAAGTTTTGATCCATCCGACCCCAAGGCTTCGATTCGGATCGCAAATTTTGAACTTGAATACCGTACAATTATGGACAGAGGAACCCGCGAAATTTATGATCAAATTTTTAATTTAAATTCAGATATTGATCAAATAAAGTGGTCTGATCGTGCCACAGATATTGTAATGAAGGTACAAGAAGCTTACAGAGAGTACATTTTCCCACATCTTCAAATGAACACCACTCTCCCTGATCATGGCAATTTCGGTGGACGAAATCATGGTGCTAAAGCCATTGAGCATGATTCCGCACACAAATTGAACCAAGAGCTAAAGTTACACGCTCTTTTAATTTCCACTGTACCGATATTCTCTGGTGATATTACTAGATTTCCTGAGTTCATTCAAGCATACAATGAAGCGGTACATGATCGTGACATACCCATTCAGAAAAAAATGGCATCTCTTCGTTCGAAATTAGTTGGGATACCTTACCAACTTATTGAGAATCTAGGATCCTCTGCTTTGGACTACAACAAATGCTATGTCGCGTTGGTTAAAAAATATACCAACTTGTTCCTAACAGTTTCTACCCTTCATGATAGGGCACAAGCAATCACTCGTTTGACTCATGTTAACCTACATTCTATGGAGAAATTTGTTAATGAAACCTCAACAATCTACACTGCTATAGATCATTTAGCCTTGACAGATCCTCTGGATTTTACTCGTTTCCACGACACGTTCAGTAAACTACCCCAAGATATTCGTGATGATTTCCACGAGAAGGTGATTTCAGAACAAGATACTCTACCCACGATGAAACAGTTACTAAATTATTTGAATAAGAAGACAGAAATAATCCAAGCCCGATCGAATGAAAAGTACCCAAAACTTCAAAAACACTTTCACGGCCTGGAAGGTAAACCATCTCAGGGAAGTCCTAACAAATCTCCCATAAGACGATTCCAAGTCAATCACACAACCAATACTAATCGAGTTTTTGACGGGAATCAAGGAGACATTACTTGCTTCTATTGCGAACAATCTCATTTCTTATATCATTGCCAAAATTTCAAGACTTTGTCCAGATCAGATCGATTGCTTTTTGTGAACGAAAACAAGTTGTGTCTGAACTGTTTCTCCCCAAAGCATTCCGTCGACCAATGCACATCCTCTCGTATGTGTAAATCTTGTTCAAAAAAACATCATAGTCTTTTACATGAGTTTTCCGAATCTCAATCACCTCTCAGATCATTCAAGCAACAATCTCGATCCCCTTCACCTAACAATTTTTCGAATAATCGTAGAAGTTTTTCATCAGCAACCTATACTTCTACGAAGTCAGCTCCTCAAGTCCGTGATGCTTTCCAGCCTAGATGGTCCGACTCCCCAGAAGCTGATGAATGTTGTACCGATTCTGTGTCTCAATTGCGAACTATCCCAACTACTGAACGTGCTGCTGATCATTCAGTTGAGTTCAAAAGTTCATCCTCCCAACTTCCATATTGAATTAGTGGCTGCCACGGTGTCTCTTCCCTAGTGCAAGGGCCCCCTATTAAATCTTCAATGTCTGTTCCATCCAACTCTTATATCATTCCGACAGCTTTAGTTGACATTGGCCCTTCAGCCAACCAATGGCACCGTGCAAGAGCCATTTTTGATACGGGAAGTGAAACCAACATAATTTCCATGTCTTGTGCAGAAAAATGTGGACTTGAATTGAAGAAGACTGACGGTTTCATCAATGGGGTAGGTGGATCCCCGAGTATTAAAGTCATAGGTGTAACAAACGCTTACATCAGGCAACCTGGCCATCACCACATCAAACTTGAATTCCGTGTACTATCTCAAACCACAATGCATCTCCCATCACACCACCTACCAAGAAATAGATGGCCTCATCTTGACGTACTTACTCTAGCTGATCCAAATTTCCATGTTCCAAGCTCTGTGGACCTCATATTAGCCTCTGGTGTTCTTTGTCAAGTAAGCACAGGACGTACTCTAAGTTCAACCCACTTATCACCAGTTGCACACAGCACAACTTTAGGATGGCTAATATCGGGGTCATTCTCACCTCATAACCCAAAGAGAATCACATTTTCACCAGAGGTTAAAATTTTCGCATCAAATGACAGTACCACACCTGCAGGGTATTTTGAGTATAACAGTAGTAAAGCTATATTCCCTAGTACAAACCAACTCAAGAAAGGGATTTCCTGTACAGATTTTGAGCTTTCATCTTCGCCTCATACACCTCCTATGAAAATAAATCAATTCCAATCTCCAAAAAATCAACGTGTTTCAGGTCCTGGTTTTCGGTTCAGTACACGGATCTCAACTAAAATGGTCCCACAATGTACAGAGATATTGACAGTCGAAGAACCCACTCTCAAATCTAGTGTGTTCTATGCTAAACTACATGGTTCATCTTCCTGCCCAAAAGGTCGAATTGTCCATTTAACAACCAACTCAGGTATAACAAAATCTTTCCAACCATCTGTCGGTACCATTATGAACCCTGAACCTGAATATGCATCATTGCTGGAAAAAATGTTCCGACTGGAAGCTGTAACTGACGTCTCTCCGTACACACCGGATGAATTGCTTGCAGAGGAATGTTTCAGGAAAAGCTGTTCTCGATTACCTGATGGGAGGTTCTCAGTTGGTCTCCCCCTCTCAAAAAATCCAACCCTGCTTCGACCAACTAGACAGATCTCAATGCGTCGTCTATTCCAACTAGAACATCGTCTTCGAAAAAATTTAGAACAAAGGGAAGCATATTGTGCTTTCATGCGTGATTATCTGGAATCAGGCCATATGGAACAAGTACCTCCTCCGACGCCTGGTCAAATAACATACTACTTGCCTCACCATTCAGTCCACAGAGTAGACGATCCTCCTAGCAAAATAAGAGTAGTGTTCAATGCTTCGCAGGCATCCCCTTCAGGTCTTTCACTCAATGACATTCTTCTGCCTGGACCTCGGCTACAATTAGATATTGGAGAGGTTGTCACGAGATTCCGACAAGATCGTTACGTATTTATGGCTGACATTCGGCAAATGTTTCGGCAGATAGAACATCCAGAATCAGATCGTGATCTATTGCGAATAGTATGGAGATTTGACGTAAACTCTCCTGTCCAAGACTTCAGGCTGAGAACAGTTACTTACGGCACAGCTTCAGCTCCCTTCTTAGCTGGACGAGTTCTGAAAGAACTGGCCACAGAACACCAATATTCTCACCCATCTGCCTCGAAAATACTGCAAAGTCGCACTTATGTTGACGACATAAATGGTGGAGGGGACACAATTGAGTCAGCTCTCCTAGTTAGAACTGAATTACAATCGCTGCTCACGCTCGGGAAACTCGAGCTGAGAAAATGGGCTGCAAATGATCCTAAATTGTTAGAAAATATTCCAGAAGAACATTTGCTCTCGTCCTACTCTTCGATTTCTATGGGTGATGATCCAGACTCTGTTTTGAAAGTTCTAGGGTTGTGTTGGAATCCTCTTTCTGACACGTTTCATTATAGTCCATCTCCGATACTGAATATTTCAACCAAGAGAGAGCTGGCAAGCCAGATCGCCAAGATATTTGATCCATTGGGATGGTTGATTCCTATCACTGTTTTTGCTCGAGCTCTTTTCCGAGATGTAGTGCAAAACTCGTACGATTGGGATGATCCCCTTCCTGTTCACATCATAAAAGATTGGTCTCATCTTGCTCATGAACTTCCGCGACTTTCAGAACTAGTTATACCCCGACACATACCATCTGTTCAAACAAACCAGTACTTAGTAGGATTTGCGGACGCATCCGAAAAGGCATACTCTGCTGTTTTGTACTTGGTGTCCGTCACAAGATCTTCATCAGTTGTAAGGCTCATTTCTGCCCGTGCCCGTATGGCACCTATCAAACCAGTTACGTTGCCTCGTTTAGAACTATGTGGTGCACAACTTCTGGCCTCTTTGGTGAAAAAAACTGCACCCCAATTTCCTGGACTTGATCCACAACATATCTTGATGTACTCAGACTCCACCATCGCACTCTCTTGGATCACAGCAAGCCCTGCACCAGTCTGGAAGGTATTTGTTGGAAACAGAGTTTCAGACATACTTTCCTCTGTACCTGCGCATCAGTGGTTTCATGTCAATTCCAGTGAAAACCCTGCAGACTGCGCGTCTCGAGGGCTACCACCTTCTGAGCTGATGGCCTATGAGATGTGGTGGGCAGGTCCTAAATGGCTTAGCAATGAACCTAAAGACTGGCACTTCAAGAGAATCCGCCCTGCTTTGAATGATGATGCAGTTAGGATTGAAACACGAACTCCTAGAACTGTGGCAGCAACTCAATTAGCCCTGAAATGTGACATCCAATTGGAAGAACGATTCTCCTCCTATCCCCGACTTCAAGCAGTTGTGGCATGGTCTCTTCGCTTCATTCATAACACTCGAAGACGAGGTATACGACTAAAGGGTCCTTTGTCGGCTTGTGAGCGTCGGCAGGCAGATGAAATATTGGTGAAGCGGGCCCAAGCACAAGGTCTTCGAGAAGAAATAGCAGATGTTCAATCTAAACGGCCGAAAATGAGGATTACTAAATCTCTCAACTTGTTCCTTGATGCCGATGGAGTTCTCAGAGTTGGAGGTCGATTGACACATGCTCAACTCCCGTATTCAGTCAAACATCCTGCCCTCCTTCCATCTAGACACCCAACAACCGAAATGATCATCCGTTGGACACACAAATGGTCCTTACATGTTGGACCTCTAGGCACTCTAGCAAACATTCGAGGAAGATATTGGATTGTTAACGGAAAAAATATTGTGCGCCGCACCCTCCAGGGATGTACCAGATGTATTCGAGTAAATCCAAGGCCATATGAACCACCAATGGGAGATTTACCAAAACATCGCCTGACAGATATTGCTCCCTTCTACATCACTGGCGTTGATTACGCAGGACCATTTCTTGTGAAAGCATCCACGCTACGATCTTCCAAAAAACTAGAATGTTACCTTTGCATCTTTATATGCTTTGCTACAAAGGCTGTGCATATAGAAGTGGCAACAGATCTCAGTACTCCATCGTTCTTACTGGCTTTCCAATCGTTCGTGGCTCTTCGGGGACTTCCTTCAGTTGTATGGAGTGACAATGGAAGAAATTTTCTTGGAGCTTCAAATGAGATATCAAGGTTAAAATCCCTTATCAACTCGCCTGAACACCAGAACCTCATTTTTTCTGAAGCAGCCAAATCTTCCATCGATTGGCATTTTATACCTCCTCGCGCACCTCACTTTGGAGGATTGTGGGAAGCTGCTGTACGCTCGACTAAACAGCTCTTACATAGGATGCTCAAGAATGATGTGTTGGATATGGACGTGTTCAGATCGTTTGTTGCTCAAGTCTCAGCAGTTCTCAACTCCAGACCACTAAGCGCTATTTCATGCTCACCCAACGATTTGTCAGTACTGACCCCAGGACACTTCTTGGCATTCCGCCCAATTACAGCTCCACCCATTGACCCAGGAATAACTGAGCGCTGCTCAATTAGAGGAAAATGGCAGAAGGCACAATACCTACTCAAACTGTTCTGGTCCCAGTGGAAAAAAGAATACTTGCTAGATATTCAAGCAAGAACGAAGTGGCAAGATCGTAACCGACCAAAGGCGGCAATTGGTGATATCGTCCTGATTATTGATGACAACCAGCCACCATTGAACTGGACTCTTGGTAGAATCATTTCGCTTCAATCAGGGAGTGATGATATTCCAAGAGTAGCAGACGTTAAGACCCAGCATGGAGTTATCCAAAGGGCAGTCCGCAAGCTGTGCCCTCTTGTAACTGACTCGGAGCCTGCTGATGCGGACGACGATCGAGTAGATGCTGTTTCTCCACAACGTGATCAGTGAGAGATTCTCACCGCGGGGGAGGATGTTCGGGCTTCACCGAAGAGCCTTCATCTACCTACATCATCGCGTCATTGCTAAGCAGCATCACCGCCGCTCCTCTAACCCCATGGCGCCCTTCTTTTGTCGCTCTCAGCTGATGAGTAGGATTCGTCTCCACTTCGGACTGCAGATTTACGGTATTAGGTCTTTTGCCTTTTGTATCGCTTTGTACATTGTCCATTCTTACTTTTTCTTCAATAAATCTAAATCAAAAGTTCTTTGTGAGTTCCGTGTTATTTGTTCATCAAAAAGGAGTAGTTCGGGACGAAACACTTTTTTTTGAGTCAAGGTTTGAGACATAAAAACGTCCTCTAAAAAGAGAATTCTACGTAATTTTGGAAACCTTGCATTTTTTCAATCGCAAATTGAACTACGAGAACCCATACTTTTTCAAGATGCAAGAACAGTGAAAACTGCGCCAGAATCTCAGCTTTCCAATGGTATAATCAAATATATTTTATAACCGAATTTAGGGGAGAATTTTGTGTTTGAACGCGGAAAAATGTGCATTTGTTCTACGAAATCGGCGCTCCGCCTAGTCGATCTGAGGGGTCGGACGATGAGAGTGGGTAGGTCGGCGCCGCAGTAGACCGCGAGGCCTCCGAAAACAGGAGGCCAGAGCGCTGATTTCGTTGAAAAAATGCACGTTTTTCCGCGTTCAAACACTAATTTCTCCCCTAAATTCGGTTGTAGAATATGTTTTGATTATACCATTGGAAAGCTGAAATTCTGGCGCAGTTTTCACTCTTCTTGCATCTTGAAAAAGTATGGGTTCTCGTAGTTCAATTTGAGATTGAAAAAATGCGAGGTTTCCAAAATTACATAAAATTCTCTTTTTAAAGGACGTTTTCATGTCTCAAACCTTGACTCAAAAAAAGTTAAGGCATTTATCCGATAGGAAATTTAATGCTCTTTCCAACGGTATCCTCAAATTGTAATTTACACAGCTAATTAACGAAGTTATGACCGATTTAATGACATAAGGTCAAAATCACGAAATAAAAGTTTAAAATTAAAATAACTCGAAAACGAAGGGTTTAAAAAAAAATTGCTAAGGGACATTTTTTGTTGCAAATTAGTTGTAGAATCGACTGGTACCGTATGGCAGACCAGTTAGGCTTACACCCTGTATACATGAAGTAGGGCATCTGATCATTGATAATATGTTTATAAACATATTATCAATGATCAGATATCATTGATAAATCAATGATCAGATGTTCCCTACTTCAAGAACGTAATATGTTTACGTTCCTCTCAACCGAGGATCATGAATTATCACTTTAGTGCAGATACCTACATTACAACACAATTAAATTACTTAAAAATCACAACTTGAGATGGAATACAAAATAAATAAAATGACTACGCCAAGTAAGTAGGTATCAATTCGACAGAGCTTACAAATTGTGGATTCTATGAAATGAAAGTAAGTTAAAGGTAGCCACACAACTTGGAAAAGTCTGAAAATTTCTTCTGGGAACCTGTCGGCCTGATTCTCGCACTGGAGGATTCGCGAAATCAGGCAAAACACACGCGGAAAATCAGCAAGGCAAAACTACTAGAATTCTCGGTAAAATGTGTCAACCGAGTTGTCATCACATCAGCAGACTGATAAGAGATAACGTAGGTTTTTAGCTCCGGAAGGTTCATCTAATCGTCGCCAGGCAGCGCTCAGGCGTTCCACCACTCTCTCTCCCTAGATGCTCCTTTGTTACAAGGCAACAACACCAGTGTCACTACCAATAAACTATATTGGATTATAATTTTTTATGTATTTATTACATTGAATTGTTTTGTTTCGAAGTTGAATATTTTATTTATCCAATCGAAGTTGAACGTATATTTTTATGTATGTAATCTACCATCTTCGTTATTTTCATGTGGAATTTGGGGCGTTACATTATGTTTTCGTGTGTTCTAATTGTTTCTTTGGAATAAAACAGATTGGAGGAACCTTGCGACGAGTGCAAAAAACCTTACGGTTATCGAAATCACATGGCACTTGATAGTGATACAAATAGATTCGCTGTAAGTCGCCCTCTCGAGCTTGGAAACGAGCTCTTTCAATAAATTAACGCAATGGCTGTTATATCCATGCCTTCTACGGAAAAATCTAAATAACTGTACATATTCTCTTCCGTTTCTACTGTAGTTTTTCTAAATTTCTTGACTTTAGAAGGAAAGATGTGCTATGCGCTTGGACAATGTCGCCTTCGGTGTTGTCGTTGGGTGTGTACGGAAAAGCTTGAGCATTGAAAAACAGGAAGTGTTGGGAAGGAATCGTGTACATTTGGTGAATATATGGATTTCTGGTTTTGGGTTGTTTTTGTGAACTGGACCGAAGCGAATGAGGCATGCGCTGAGTTCAGATATTGTTAGTACTATGGGTACAGGAATATTTCATACCGCGAGAAAGCTTGAATTATTTAGAACAATGGTCGTTTATCAAAATGAATTCAGAAATCCTTATGAATCGAATCTTTTTGAAACCTTTTAGAATCTTTCCTCTCAGGTTTTTTTTAATTCCTATATTTGAATAAATGTCAATGTATAGATAGTTTATCAGCAGGCTAATTCATGAACTTGGGAACAATCGATTTTCTTCATGTATACAAAGAACATCAACTTTGCTTCTTTCAGTAGTTGATCAAGATGACATTCACAATATTTAGGTTTTCAGGTGCTGCGCTACGACTCCAAATCTCAAATGATGGACCGATGATAGATAGTAACATGTCGGAAAAATCCGTTTTTGAGTTTGTTTTATTTAGGCAGGTAGATCTTTTGGCACTACGCAAGAATATAGCTGGGGAGATGATGTAGGGAGGGGCGGCTTCCTCGGACTGCAGACATTGCATTCAAAAGTTTTGTTTCAATGGATTTTTAATATTCAATTCATCAATTAGTCGCTCAAAATGTTGGAATTGCCAGAAAATCTTATCATTTTTAGGGATTTTGAGAAAAATTTGATATTTTTAAATTGAAAATTGACACAACATGTTGACTAACAGAACCGTGACGACTGGATATCGTTGTTTAAAAATCATGCCAGAACTTGACGCAAACATTTTTTTTTTTTGGGGAATTATTGTTGGTGTAAAGGATTTCTTGTGAAGGTGCAAGCCACTTGAACCCTTCTCTCTCTTTCTCGTTCTAAGAGTATCTTCCTTGTCAGGATGCTTTCTGCGTACTCTGCCACTGGAGTCCAGCTCCTTTCACCTTCCAGCATCCTGCTGACAACATCCTCTGGTGTTGAACTCTGGAGAGCTAACTCTGCCATCAGCTGGAGAGAGAGGAGGGAGCATCTGGTGCTCCCTCACCCAGAACTGATTAAACGCCCCAGAACTCAGCCCGAAGTAATTTGTTAAACGGTTCCGGGCTGAGTTCCAACGTGGAAAAAAGGAGGAAAGAAGAAGAAAAAAAGCCACTTGAACAAGAAAAAATGAGGATTTTATTAAAAACTTTCGGTCAGTTACTGGTCAGTTCAAAATAATGGTAAAATCCGTGTATGCAATACGAAGTAGGAGTTGCTTTTTAGAAAAAATAGATGTTATTTTATTCTAGTTTTGCCACACAAAAAATCGCTCTTTCGTTTCCATGCTGAACTCTGCTCTTTTACGAGTCTTGTTCATGGAGGGAATTGACTGTTTCCAAGTTTGTGAATAACCCTGTTAAATCACTAATAGTTGACGGCCAACGAAATTCGTAAGGTTAGTTGACGTAAGGTGTTTAGAGACTGAATGAATCTCAACCTTCACTCAATTCGTCCTTGGCTGTCTAGTTTTTCTTGGTTGATCAAAGTTTCTTTTTAATTTCCATTTAAATACTGCAGATCGTGCGTTGAAACAAGTTTGGATTCATAATGCGTCCGTTTTTAGTTCGTCAGCAAATTGTTAGTTGGAAGAAGACGACGAAGCTTTGGCATTTTGCAGAACCTACACTTGCAATACACCCACATGAAGTTATCGGTCTATGTCTGTGTTTCGTGTTTCGCTACAACCACTTGCAAGCTAATGTGATCATTTATTGAATGAGAATTGCTTTAAATGTTCTCAAATCAGTTTTTTTCCTCTTAGTAATATACACCTCTCTCACTACCTTGTGAGTATCTACAAGTAGTTAATATTATTCGAATTGTATCAACTGAAACTGTTTCCGAAACTTTTATTCCATAAAACTACCCTCACAAATACCCGTTTTATGTTCTTGTTCTTACGTCAAGAAAATCTCCTCATTCCTCATTGACTCTCATGATAGAATAGTCGTTATACCCCTCCCCCCCACATATTCATTCCAAAAAGTCACTGGAGGGATTCATGGTCATGGTATTCTACAGAGATGGGCGAATTCTTATTCATAAATACGACTATGAATACAAATCATATCTGCGACTTTATGATTATGAATACGAATACGAATACAATAGTAATCACACTTTGAATAAGATTTTCCCCCGTATTCGTATTTTGAATACGATTTTATGATTTTTTTCTATGATTTCCCCAAAAATCGATTTTTTTAACGATTTTTCCTGAAAGTTAAACTTTTTTCATGATTTTCTCCCGAACTCTGGACATATTCATAACCTAACATTGTCAAAATAATCAATCAAAATTCGAAATGCTCACTAATTCTTGTAGGATTTTTCACGCAAAATCGAATGAGACCAACCGAATAGAAAGTACGACGAAATTTCCGCAGAAAATCGTATTTTTTAAAACAATTAGCACTGGAAATCATTTAAAAAATTATGATTTTTACCAGACATTTCGTCGTACTTTTTATTTAGATGGTCGTAGCCACCTGAGGTTGGTCTCATTCGATTCTGTGTGAAAAATTCTATATAAGAATTGGTGAGCGTTTCGAATTTTTATGAATTATTTTAGGGAATAAATAAGTACGACCAAAATTGCGGTAAAAATCATATTTTTTATGATTTTCAGTGCAAATTGTAAAAAATACGATTTTTAGCGGAAATGTCGTCTTAGTTTCTATACGGTTGGTCGCAGCGACCTGGGGTTGGTCTCATTCGATTTTGCGTGAAAATCCTACAAGAATTTGTGAGCGTTTCGAATTTCGATTGATTATTTTGACAATGTTAGGTTATAAATATGTCCAGAGTTCGGGTGAAAATCATGAAAAAAGTATGATTTTTTAGGAAAAATTGTTTATAAAAAATCGTTTTCAAAATACAAATACGGGGGAAAATCGTATTCAAAGTGTGAATACGAATGTATTCGTATTCGTATTCATATTCATGCCTGTATTCGTATTCATAATCATAAAATCGCAGATATTATTTGTATTCATAATTGTATTTATGAATAAGAATTCTCCCATCTATTCTAGTATTGTAGTGTATTTTTCGACGCTAAACACGTCTTTTAAAACGGGTGAAAAAATCTTTTTTTTTTGTGATTGTGGAATTATAACTCGAGGGATATCTTTATTCCTTGATGATTCTTCATTATTGAAGGGATAATTGAGGAGTTAGATTCCAAAAGGTACTAACGACCATTTTTATCGAAATTGAGTTAGTACTTTCCCTGGGTTTTAGGGGGTAGTTCTCCACAAAAATGCTATCGTTTTGGAGCAAAAGATAATCTATTCCCTTGAAAAACGAGGGTGAATATTCCGTTTAATTTCAAAAGGTACTATACCCAGCACAATGGCGGTCTCTCATCCGTTTGTTTTCAAAAAGTACTTTATCCACTTCGTTTGATTTCAAAAAGTACTATATCCACTTCGTTTTGTTTCAAAAAGTACTTTATCCACTTCGTTTGTTTTCAAAAAGTACTTTATCCACTTCGTTTGTTTTCAAAAAGTATTTTATCCACTTCGTTTGATTCCGAAAAGTACTAAACGCCACGTTTTGTTTCGTTTTGTTTTGTTTGTATCCATAAATCTTATATTTTAAATCTCGTTCAAAATTATTTTAAACTTTGAACTTATTTACCTTTTTCCAAAGATATTTATTATAATTTAGAAATATATAAAAAATAACATCACTGGTTTATAGCACGTTTTTCAGGTCGCTATGGTTTTTCGCGTTTTTCTTATGTTTGACCAAAATGGATATAGAACCTTTTGGAATCAAACTCCTCAATTGTATTCCTTGATTTTGAGTTATCTAGCGATGATCTAGAAGTGTAAACTATCTCTCGACTGATTAAGAGAAGATCTTGAAAACGGACTTTAAATTCGAATACAGCGTCAAAAGATACCCTCCGTCCTCCTAAGTCCTTCAGGACCCTCTGTTCAAAAAAACAGACCTAACCATTTAAAACCTAAATCCTAATCATTTCTCTTCATTCTTTTTCATCTTCATAATCATTACCTATCAGTCTTTCAGTTTTCGATGTTCTGAAAGTTGTTTTTTCTTGAACTTTGAAGGCATTTTATGCAATCAATTCAGTTTGAGTTGGTACAATTCGAATTATATGGTTATTTTTTGTCATTTGTCGACATTTAACCCCCTTCCCACTCAATAAATGTACATTTCATGTGTAAATAATGCTGGAAACTTAACCACACACTCCTGGGGGCTTGAAATTGTATTTTAAGCAAGTGAAACAAACCTAAGGTGTATCATGATGTTGGTTGTCACATTTTCATTCCTTCCAAGTTCTACCATAATGACAATGAATGTTCATTTTACGCAGTTTGAAAGAGCCTTGCACTAGCTGTGAAGCCCCTTATGGTTACCAAAACGTTATGTCGCTAAGCACTGATACGGATCGTTTTGCAGTAAGTGGAGTGATGAAAAAGACAGGAAGTCTGAACGAGTGTGTTAACCTTTATCCCTCAATTACGGTCCCGCTTCAGTATTTTTGACTCCCGTTCCGACGAATAAAAAATTAATGATATTTCATTCACTGCAAAACAAAATGATTTATTAAATCATAATATTTTGATTAATTATTAATGCTTAATCGATTAATACGAGATGAGTGCATTCAAATGGTGTCTTCTCGCGTTGGAAACCTGTTTTGGAGTTATAAAGAAACTTCAAAAGGTTCCATGAAAGAAAACTTGGTAAACCTCGAATAAAAAATTCCACATTTATGAAATATGTGTTTTTTAAGACACCTAGTACTTGAGGAAAACCTACGTAAATTTAAATGCATTCATCACCTCTCCCCAGTATCATTATAATATTAAATTAAGTTACTTCAACGAAAAGTTCCCACTAAAAATAATAAATAATGAAGAAGAGATCCGCTCAAACCAAGCAAATAAAGAGAATAACTGATGTGTTTTCACTAAAGTCTAATTGAAAACCGAAAGGTTTGAAATTTGGTTTTGAACATGTTTGGCAGGTCATCTTAAATTTAAATGCATTCATCATCCGACAATAATTAAGAAATACTAAATTTTCTCATCGATGAAAGTCGACTAAAACGAAGTTCCCTGTAGAATTTTGTAAATATAGATCTGCATGGCTCTTTGCTTTTCGTGGGGTGAAAAGCGCTACTAACTCGTTTCTGTGTGACGTATACTAACATATCTGAAGAAGTGATGTTACTCCGCTAAATTGTACAGCTCTAACTGCACGTTCTCTCTCGCTGCTCATGGACTTACACATGGCCTTATGTATTTTTATTTGATTAATTTAATTTAGTGTTTGCAATATTTCATTTGTTAAGGGGGTCTCAGTCGATCGCGCGTTTTGGGTTATTTATTTCCCGAAATTAACGGCGCTCAAACTTTTAAAATTTTACCTAAATTTGAAATTTTCAAGGATTTTCGACATTTATTAGCGCAGCAGTTTTAGTAATTGAAAAACTAAAAGATTGCCGCTGGAATCATCAAAATCAAAAAATGGGAAAACCCGTTTATTCAATTAATTTTTTCCCATTTTACTCTGGCAATTATTGTTCGATTTTGATGATTCCATCGGCAATCTTTTAGTTTTTCAATTCCCCAGACTGCCGCACTAATAAATTTAGAAAATCCTAGAAAATTTCAAATTTTGGTACAACTTTTAAGGGGAGTAGTCTAAAATAAGTAAGAAAACTCGATTTTTTCCATTTTTATTTTTTAAATAAAACTGCATAAAATTCTGAACAGTTTGGTAAAAATAAAATTAAAATCGGATCACTGGTTGATGAGTTAAAATTTATTGAAAATTTCGAGTAGCGGAACTGAAAAACATCGAAAAGTTGTTAACAAAACCTGGTTATTGATAACCTTCTTGAAGTACTTGGATTCATGGATACTAAAAAATATAGGCACTGAACATGGAACTCAAAGAAATACTGAAAGTTCCACATGGGATTTGGTTTTGTCAGCCAGGCACATAAAATCAAGATCAGAACTAGTGTGAGGGAGCGCACCCTGCAGTCAGAAAAACAGCTGTCCTGAAAAGTGACCTTTTTCTCGGTAACTACTCGACCAATTTCGTTCTATTTTTACAAGATACTCAAAAGGATGTATTCTACAGACGGAGCCAATGAAATTTCGTTTGTAACTCTCATCTCATTGACACAGATTTTTGTCCCAAAAAACATGCTTAGATTGGAAGGCCACTTTTTCAGTTTCGTTTACTCGGGTTAAAAAATCAACAAACTGTTTTTACTCAAAACCCTTGGCTCAAATGTTATAGGTCTGCCACAGAATGCCTCCCTTTGGCGCATTCTTCTGGAGAACATAGAACTACTTATATCTTATCATCAAGAAGATTTCCGCGCCTACGATCATTTTTCGGGAATATATCCCCTCAAAAGTGACATGATTTACAAGTGACATGACCTACTGCAAATTGAAGTTCGTGCATTTCTGAAATTCAAATATCGTGGCACTACACGAACATCAAATTTCTCATGGCTCCAATTTCCGTGTCAAGGTTTCACCATGGAAGGTTGACTCGATCGTTATAGTTCGTGGATCCGCCACCCAGGGGGCGCCACACAGATGCAAAGTTTCTATGATAGACCTATAGTAAGGAAGGGGAACGTGTGAAAATTTGGATAAGATCGGCTTAATGGTTAGTCAGAAAATGTAACATGAAAATGACCCATTTTTCTACATTAAAAAATAATCTTTGCTTATTTTTCAATGTTTTTCTATTCGACAGGTGTAAAGCCTTATGTGTATTGCCTTAAAATTTCAAATAATTTAGTACGTAATTGTGGGAATTGTGAAAGAAAAACGAAAGGAAGGCACCCGCGGGGCGCTAAAAGCGGACTGCTCCCCTTAAAGTTCGAGCGCCTGCAATTTAGGGAAATACTAACCCGGAACGAGGAACGAACGGCGACCGACTGAGACCCCCTTAATTTGGTTACCTACATAAAGAAATTGAAAATTTATTTTTGACGAAAGTCATTATATTTGAATAAAATTCCATCTTTTATCAAATTCGTATCATTCTGGGAAATCCTGGTAAATACATTATTTCTCTTCCCAGTAATTCAACACCAAGCCTGACTCTTTATTTATTTATTTTTTTTTAATGGTTTAATTAATGTTTGTTTTTCTTCTAAAATTCGTTGTTAAAATGGCATTTGAAATCTTGAAAATGAACTGATATATTTTTTTAGTTTATGTACCTAATACAAACGTTTATTGGTTTGGTTCAGTTGGTTACTTACCTCATGTCTATAAAGCCTTTATTCTGTGTAAATTGCCTCTTCTACAATTCAAATTCCTCTTGCTCAATGTGATTGCCTTCATTTGCACAGGATGAAGTGAAAAGTGCGGCAGTGTCTGGTAACCTGGATGCTCCCGAAGGTGGATTTGACGCAATTATGCAAGCTGTTGTTTGCCGTGATAAAATCGGCTGGAGAGAAAAAGCTCGAAGGCTTCTAGTTTTTTCAACTGATGCTGGCTTCCATTACGCTGGAGACGGAAAGGTGTGGATACTTTTTTCTTCAAATCACGAACTAAACTCTTAAGATTCGTTTTGATTAGGCATCAGGTTGTAGGCCATCCATATGATTTCAAGGCCATGTATTTCAAGGATTAGCATTCTCCATCATTTTAGCATCCTTGATTGAGACTTCGTCTTCGGATACTACTAGTTTTCAGCTTGAAATGTACCAACTCCCATTATGTATGCTAAGCAAAAGATCTGTGCTCCCAGGCTGAGAGGGAGGGTGATGTGCTGGGAGGTATCTATGGGAGGGAATACGCCGTTTTGGGATACATTTGAGAGCTGAAGAAGTGACGGTCATGTTTCTTCATGAATGCTGCGCTGCTGGGGGCAGTGACAAATGTGAGAAAGTTGAGGGTTCTAGCAGGCCACCTATGGATGCCATTTAGGTTCCTGAATCATTACGGCCAGTATCTCTTGGTGAGTTCAGAGGGAACACATTAGCCTGGGTGAGTGGCCTTGTACATCAGTAATAAACCCCTGCTTGTTTGACATCACCCATTGGCCATAGGGTGAAGTCACCAGTAACGGACCACCCCCAAAAACATCCCTAGTAATGGACCACCTACCACAAAAAAGTAAATATTAAGCTTCCAGACAGAGGTTTCACATACAAACTGAGCCTAGAACTTCATAAGAGCCTCATGCGGAATATATCTGAATTGTAGAGTGGTAGTGCTACCTAGTAAGAGACAAGGTGAACTTTTCTATAACCAACACTACCACAGTCTGCATACGGAGGTAAGTTACGTTTTTAAGGGATTTTGTTGTCAGAGGGCTTCATTTCAGATAATTATTATACGTAGAATCGATATCCATCATCAGTTTTGCGATTAATCTTCAACTTTGTTTCATTTTCTCGATGGACTGATATTGTTCCTTTGATAAGATGAAATGACCACTGTTGGACTACTCGGTCCAATAATGGTCTTCAGGTCTATTTTTAGCAGTTGCTTTTATTGAATAGCTTTCACAAAGAACAACATTTCTTCCAAGTTTAATAGCAGTCAGATGGGCAGAGTTTACTTGATTATGCCCGCAAACGCACGTTTTTTAAGCATTAACCCCCCCCCCCTCCCTTCCCCTTTAAAAAGGCAAAATTTGACATTGAGGCGACGTAGTGCACAACTAGATAGATTCCCGCGTCGAATAAAAAAATAAACACGTTAATTTATCTTGTGGTCCGTTATTAGTCCCAAAATGGTCCATCACTAAACCCTCAAATATTCTACCAGTCCATTACTAGTGCTCGTTCGTTTTTTTAAATAGAAAAAAAAACAATTATTTTTTCACTTTTGATGAAAAATTTGAGTCAGGTAGGAGGTGAAATAAAGTGTGGGTATCAAGGGAAACCGCAAAATATTAAAATGTGTGGAGAGATCACTTACCAGGAGCAAGGCAGGAAAGTGACTGAATGCCGAGCTCGTTCCCAGTCTAGGAGAGTAGCGACGCCTCCTAAGGCCTATTCCGCGTAGCAGTTCGCGGAACTGCTACAGAGGTAGGGACCTAGGTGAATCTGTTAGGATGCTTAAAACGGTCCAAGTTCATTAGAGGTCGTGTGTAATGCAAAATACCAGAAGTTTCTTCTTAAGGGTGGTCCGTTAATGGTGACTTCACCCTAGGGCCCGCCAGTATAACTAACTAGAGAACATACATCATCAAATGGCATACTCGGCTCTTCGAATTTTTTAAGGTGACATTCAAACTTAACCCTGTTACATGGCTCCACCCTAAGTGAGCCCACCGTTTCTATAACAGTCGGTTATCTTATGTCCCATTTAGTGCCTCCTGAACACCTAGTTTCAGAAAGAAGAAAAACAGAATAGTAAGTTGTCATAAATTTTTTTTCTGTTTGTCAGCTTGGTGGAATTGTTAAGCCCAATGATGGACAGTGTCATTTGGATGGTACAGGGCTGTACACACATTCAACAACTCAGGACTACCCTTCTGTGTCTCAGGTGAGTGGTAAAATCAATACCAAGCGTACCTTCTGACATATTTTGTTTTCTCATAAATCTGTCTATTCGAAATTAGGTACTTTAATTAATTAATTTTTCAATTCATTATAACATATCCTATATTCTTGAATTTTTTCCCCACAGATAAATTTGAAGGTGAAGGAAAACGCTATAAACGTGATTTTCGCAGTTACGCAAGAACAAATTCATGTTTACAATCGTCTCATGAAACACGTAGAAGGATCCTTTGCTGGTGTCCTCTCCAATGATTCCTCCAACGTTGTTGAGCTCGTAAAGGACCAATACGACGTGAGTAAATTAGATTATTATTAAGAATTCGATAAGATAAATATTTAAGTTGTTGATCGGGTCAACTAGGGTGGCTCCAGAAGTCATTATTACTCCTGATTATTGTCCTTATAAAGTCAAAATACCTGTTGGAGTAAGGCGATACTTATTAATAACGCGTTCCTTAACCGTATTTTCAGAGAATAACTTCGTCAGTCGAGTTGAAAGACACAGCTTCAAGCAAACATGTCAAGATCACGTATTATTCGAACTGTTTGGACCCCAAAGGAAATCTACAACAAACCAGTAAATGTGATGGCTTGAAAGTGGATTCTGAAGTCAGATTCTTAGTAAGTTCTTCAAGTTTTTCAATCTCACATTACAATTATCTTCAATTATCTTCGTGATAATCTTCGGAACGTACCTATTTGAAATTCAAATATTTCTTACTTACAACTTACAGTTCATAACAAACTGCAAACTTGGTGCATATTCTGATGGTTCAAACATTATTTCAGGCTGAAGTGGAAGTTAAAACATGCCCTCCTAATAAGAGAGATTGGATCCAGACATTCCAAATATACCCAGTTGGTATCAATGAATCATTGACGGTCAAACTCGAAATGCAATGCGACTGCCCTTGTGAGAGAGAAGGAAATGCAGTAAGTATATTTGATGTTGTTTCTTTAACATATTTGCTTTGTTATCAAGTGGTCAATCAATGAGGCATTAGCCACCACTAATTATTTAAGAAATTGGTTAAGTGAGTTTGACTTACATATCACTCCTTCACTGCCTGGGGTTGCTATTGAAAAAGTTTCAGGATCTGATGGTTTATACTCATCTTTTGAGACCCCTTAATAATAAAGGAGGATTCCGCCAGCTACTACTTATCGGAGTCATTAAATCTTTTGCTGAGATCAGACTTTTTGCTTCTACCAAGGTAGCGGAAGCATTGTTTTCTCTTTCCAAGGTCGAAAAAAAATGTTCTCCAAAATCAAAATTTCCTCTCGCGATTTACGTTTTAGACCTGAACAATTTTGGTTCCGTGTCTGTCATGAATTCCTTGCCACGACCATAACTTCTACAATTCTCATCTGATTTCGATGAGCTTTTCAGGAATTGTGTGGGTTGATGTGGAGATGGTCCCTATGAAAATCATCACCCCCAAACTGATAGCCCGCCGCGCATGCGCAAACGTGAAATCCTTGCCACAGCCATAACTTCTACAATAATTCTCATCCGATTTCGAAATGAAATTTTCAGGAATTGTGTGGGTTGGGGTTGGAGATGGTCCCCTATGAATACCATGGCCCCCAAATTGAAAGTATTTTGTGCTGTTGCGCAAACGTGATATCCTTGCCACAGCCATGACTTCTACATTTTCCAACAATATTCAGAGATTGTGCTGATTGACTGTTGTGATAGTGGTAGGTACTTAAAGATTGATGTTTTGAGATTAACTACTATTCATCGGATCATCTATACAATCGGGTTATGGGTACGAGGAAGCTATGTGCCACACCCACTTGGCAGACTTTTTATGTGTTTCCATGAAATTTCACTCAATGATGAGCGTTCCACGATGTGGTGACCAAATGCTTCCGCTCTGGATCTTCAGAAATCTGCACAGGAAGTGTTCAGCTGAGTCCCCTTCTTGATCGCATGGACTCATTGGTGAAATACGATTAACCGTGATATTATTAAGTATTTTGCAGAAGTCTTAATGTCCCGTTAGATTGCCTATCATTAGTCCGATAGTGTTTCGGCTTTTTGAAGTCAAACTCTAAGTCTATTTAGGATCATATGAAGTGATAAGCACTCCGAATTGTAAATATAGTTTAGTCGGAAAGATTGGAGATCGATCCCCTATCTAGAGCATTAATTTTTGATGATACAACATGTACTATCGGTTTCTTTAGACGATAGTATGTTAAGGTTTTGAGATTCCCATTGTTTAACCTCTTCTTTAAAAGCGTTCTTTGAAACGTCAATCGCTGGTGAGGGACCCAAGGAATTTTGTCCTCGAACCAGGGTATCGGCGTGTTCATTTCCGGGCTGATTGGTATGTCCGGGTATCCATTTTATGGAAATTTTTTCCCCATAATTTGATTGCTTGTTTGCCTTTTGTTTCCAACACCAGTTTTTAGGAGTGATGCAATTTTGGAGGGCTTATATAGATAAGTTTAAAAAAAAGTTAGCCTTAGTGCAAAAATGTTGATTTTTCTAATTGCTGACGCTAAGATTTGTTACTGTTGATAATGTTTGTTTAACATTCTTTAAAGTATTTCCGTCTTGAATACTGTTGCGTATCTGTTAAGGCTACATGAGTTAGAGCCATATATCACACCATAACGTAAACTCCCTCAGAACTAAAATCTTTCTAACAGGCCTTGTCCTAAGTGAACGACCAAAGCAGGTGAGCAAGCAATCAGATTACATACTGGATAAATAGAAAGTACCAGGTGGCAGCCGCGACTGAGCGACCAACAGGTTGTTTAGTAGATACACCAATGGGTTTTCTGAAAATATTGGGCTTCTGAAGCTCTTCAACAGACCTACGATACCCAATTGTAAAGTATGTAGAAAGGATCAGGGGACAGCGGTGTCGTTAAGTCGTCATTGTTTGGCGTTGGACTTTAAACCAACCTCTGCGGAGATTGTGGGTTCAAGGCTCATCGCAGGCAGCTTGCGTTTTTCGCGGGCCGGGACTCTCATCGCCCCCCTCGTTCCAACCCAGGGCGGTGAGGCAATGGGAAACCATGAGCGAAATCATCAGAACAAATTCTGATCTTCCTTTTGGAAGACAGCTCATGACGACCGCGACGCCATGAATGGCAGTCGGACGAAAATCCAACCTGAAATGGTTGTTTACTTTACTTTTTACTTTATGGAAAGGATCCTTAGTCTTGAAATATAGTAATTAAAATAATTCCCTATTTCAGAATTTCATCCCGAATGCTGCCCAATGTAAAGGTTACGGCGACTACAAGTGTGGAGTGTGTGAATGCGACAGCTCACATTTTGGAAGACACTGCGAGTGTGATGCTCAAAGCACTAAGCAGGATGAGTCTGGAACAGGCTGCCGCCCGGACAATATCACCAACATCGACTGCAGTGGACGGGGGACATGTGCTTGTGGCCAGTGCCAATGTGATAATCGACCTAATCCTGAAGAGGTAGCGTTCTTTCATTGACCAATTTCCCATAATTAGTGTATGAGTGGGGACAAGGAAGTTGAGGTAACGATGGTTTATTGAGTTCATGGGATAAGGTGACTTCACTCCCTGCTACTGCTGAGCAGTTCATGAAGATGTGAAGCTTACAGGTTTGACTACAAATATCGTCGTCTCATGACACCGAAAACATTACCCCCTCCTTCGCGCCTACGGCGGTTTCGAAGTCGGTAAAAAATGAAGCTGAAGTCTTCAGACTCTTGAAGAACATTTCCTCGAATGGTAACTCTTTTAGTACGTACCTACTTATTATTTGAAGATA
Organism: Apolygus lucorum; assembly: GCA_009739505.2. Classification (NCBI taxonomy): domain Eukaryota; kingdom Metazoa; phylum Arthropoda; class Insecta; order Hemiptera; family Miridae; genus Apolygus; species Apolygus lucorum. The sequence goes on from CM019180.2 coordinate 28,603,205, forward strand.
TCCCTTTTTAACCAGTTAGGTATCTATTATTTATTAAAAATGAATTAATATATTATGACTGTTATAATTAGATAGAGGCTGACAGGTCATCTCTAAACATCCCTCGAAGTTGCAAATCATCACTTCTCAATTTCCAACAAATCGAACAAAACTCGACTGTGGAACTCAGGATGTCATAACCTGATGGTTGCAGCAATGATCGAGTGTTTCAGTTAAGCTTACTTATACGCTACCTTATGTCACAACTTCTTTACACAACTCGGAGTCTTGAAAATTCTCTTCTTCTTCTTTTGATCTTTGCTCAATAAATCTACCATAACTCCTTCAATTCAAGAGTTAGATCAAATCTAAAAAATCCGCTGGAAAGAGCGTTAAATTTGCAATCTTTTTGATGCCCAATAACATTTTTTTATGGAGTTGGAATTTGCAAATAAAGTAAGAAAAACAAAACTCGTCTACATCTTGAAATCGCTTGTTTTTTCAGTCGCCTGGTAACCACATCAATTCTTGACGCAGAATTGTGAAACTTCCCTAAAAAGTGCGCCAAAATCTCAGCTTTCCAACGGTGTAATCAAAAACGCTGCAAATCATTGCTCAAAGGTTTATTATTTTCTGTATAGATCACCCTTCTGTATAGATCACTGGTTCTCCATCAATAGCACCTACCACCATCTGTATTCTCCCTTGACCTTCCCTCTCAAATTTCAGCTTCCTGCGTTCAATAGGATTGAAAATGGCTTTGGAACTCACTCAGCTGATCAGTGATCTGAAGAGTGAAGATGATCTTCTCGAATGCTGGAGACGCCTGGAAGAGCACTGATCAGCTGAGTGAGCTCCGAAGCCATTTTCAATCCTATTGAACGCAGGAAGCTGAAATTTGAGAGGGAAGGTCAAGGGAGAATACAGATGGTGGTAGGTGCTATTGATGGAGAACCAGTGATCTATACAGAAGGGTGATCTATACAGAAAATAATAAACCTTTGAGCGATGATTTGCAGCGTTTTTTACCTACCAACATTTTTTTTGCCTACCAACTTTTTTTACCTACCTACTATTGGTAGTTACTTCCTACCACACCATACTGACTTCACACCTTCACAATTAAGTTTATTAGAAAGAACTAAACGCTTCACACTCGATTCGAAAAATAGAAAGCTTCATACGGAAATTTGATTACTGGTTACGCAGAAGGCAAAACTGTATACAAATCGAAGAAATGAACAGCGATCGCATTTTAGTCCGATAAAATTTGAATGGAGATTAGACCTCTTTTGCGATTCACACTCATGATTCTGTTTTATCGAAGGAAAACCTTCAAGTACTCGTAGGGACCGAACGGTTTGTCCTACAGAGCTCCGGGTGGTCTCAACAATTTTTAAAAATTCAATACTATTTAAAATTGGTGAAAAAACGATACCTTTATTTCGAGAGTTTTCGAGCTAGAGCACTCTTGAAAATTTCAACCCTTAATTTTCACCCCTTAGAAGTGACTGACATCAACTAAAAGCATCGCGGCACAACTAGACCCCAAATGGAACCCATATACCAAATTTGAACCAAATCGGTCCAGTGTTGCTAAGAAAAGTGCCGCGTACGGAAATTTTTTTATTCGATTTTCGTATTCTACGTACCTTGAAACGTAAAACATCAAATTTACACCGTTAGAAAGCTGAGATTTTGGCGCAATTTTTAGGGAAGTTTCACAACTCTGCGTCAAGAATTGATGTGGTTACCAGGTGACTGAAAAAACGAGCGATTTCAAGATTTTGACGAGTTTTGCTTTTTGACGTCGTTTGCACATCTCAACTCCACTTATAAAAATGTTATTGGGCGGGCATCAAAAAGATTGCAAATTTGAGCTAACTCTTAAATTGAGGGAGTTGGTGTTTTTTCTCGTGTTTTTCATCTTTGCTCAATAAATCCACCATAACTCCCTCAATGTAAGAGTTAGCTCAAATCTAAAAAAAATCCGTTGGAAAGAGCGTTAAATTTGCAATTTTGTAATGCCCAATATCATTTGTTTAAATGGAGTTGAAATGTGCAAACGACGTATGAAAAGCGAAACTAGTCTAAAATCTTGAAAATGAAAATCTTGAAAATCTTGAAATCGCTTGTTTTTTCAGTCGCTTGGTAACCATATCAATTCTTCATGCATAATTGTGAAACTTCCGTAAAAAGTGCGCCAAAATCTCAGCTTTCCAATGGCGCAATCAAAAAATATTTTATAATCGAATTTAGGGGAGAAATTTGGGTTTGAACGCGGAAAAACGTGCATTGTTGGCAACGAAATCGACGTTTAGACGGGAGGACTCAGTGCTTCGGAGGAGCCGCAGCGGAGCAAACCCCGGAGTCTTCCCGTGAAACCGTCGATTTCGTTGCAAACAATGCACGTTTTTCCGCGTTCAAACAGTAATTTCTCCCTTGAATTCGATTGTAAAACATTTTTTGATTACACCTATGGAAAGCTGAGAATTTGGCGCAATTTTTAGGGAAGTTTCACAACTCTGCGTCAAGAATTGATGTGGTTACCAGGTGACTGAAAAAGCGAGCGATTTCAAGATTTTGACGAGTTTTGCTTTTCATACGTCGTTTGCACATCTCAACTCCACTTATAAAAATGGTATTGGGCGGGCATCAAAAAGAGACTGCAAATTTGAGCTAACTCTTAAATTGAGGGAGTTGGTGAAATTATTGAGCAAAGATCAAAAACAAAAAAATTTCAAAGTGAAAAAAAAGGCATTTACCTAAGTGGGGATACCGAAAAATGTCAAGAGGCACCTTTTTTCGGAAAATAGTTGTAGAACACGTGGGAGAAAGGTCGTGAACCACTCGTGTTACACCCTGTATTGGAGGAGAGTAGAAAAAAAAATCAACTAATTTGAATCCTATATTTTACAAGGCAATCAAATAAACAGGTTGACTCGTGTGTTGAAACAGACAGATTGATTTGTAGACACAACATTTTTCTAGTTCGTGTCAATATCCTCTAATCTCATGTTTTTCATTCTTGTGGATTGAGATTCCCCTGAGCCTCTCAGTAACTATTACTCCGTATTTTGCAAAATGCATCTACGAGTTCAATTGTTATTAATAATGCTTATTTCACTTACGCAGGTCATTTCGGGAACTTTCTGCGAATGTGACAACTTCTCCTGTGACCGTGTGGATGGTGTGCTTTGTTCAGGACCAGAACACGGAACCTGCGTGTGTGGTGAGTATTTTTGTTTTAATCGTCTATTGAACAGGGTGCACTGAAATACGATGCAAACGAGAAAACATCATGAGTATAAATCAATCATTGAAATGCATATAAATCGTACTGAAATACGTGAAAACAGAAACTTCCCATAATATAGCCCATATTACTGAAACAAAGCATAAGGCTGAGAAACTTTCCTTCTAATTCCACAAGCTCTTCTTGGGTACAACGAGCTGAGATGACTTTTAAGAATCTTTCTAAAAAGAGCTTATAACGTGCTCCATATTGAGTTACTGTTACCAAGATATCTTAAGCTCATAAAGTCTTCAACGATATTTTACCTGTTCTTCCCGTGATCAATATAAGCGACCCATATTTTGACTAGAGACGTATAATAATGACAGAGTTAAGTTGAAAAGGTTTGGAGAGATTAGACTAGAGAGTTTTTGCTAGCCAATAACGTGCCCCCGTGGAACCTTTTCACAGAGCGTGGTATCCACGGAACCTGTGATCTTGACGAAACATTGCTTGGTGACGATCCAGCTGCCAATTTTGGAGGAGTCTGTTCAGAATCCCTAGACATGGCTGGCCCGTGACTAACTTTCCTATTTATAACAGTAGATTTTTCGAGTGTCAACTTGCATCAATATTGTCATCTGAGGAAACAAAACTAAAACTGTGTACCTCCAAGATTTGCAGTAGCTCGGCTGCCCATAAACCCGATGTGCATGTTAGTACCTAGGACTTCCGTCAAAGTGATTCGGAGGCCACAGAGAACCCCCTCGACCAGTCCGTTCCGAATCTTTCGAACTGCTGTCAGTCAAGTGGGCCGCTCCCAGTTCAGCAGTTCCCAAACCAGTTCAGGTCCCCAGTTCCCACCGTAAATTGCACATCAAACAGCTGTCAGCTAGAGTACGTTCTTGGACCTACAAGTACGCTTAAAATGGAACAACCCCAATGGACCTTCCATAATAGGAGACCTTGTACTGACCATGGACGATGATCACCCTCCGTTACGCTGGCCCAGAGGTGTGATCTCAGGACTGTTACGTGGAGCTGATGACACAGCCTGTGTAGCCCAAGTACGCACTAGTTCAGGGGACATTAAACGTACATTAGTACAGCTCTGCCCTTCACCCAAAGTACAGATATTCAGTACTGTGGTTCTTTGGGGGGGGGGGGGGTGGAGGATGTTTGAACCGTTCCCCTCTAGTTCAAATTTTACGCGCTGACCGGCGCCGTTTTCCTGGACCGTTAGTGCTAGTCAGTGCCAACAGAGCACTGAGCGCCAGCCCCGTTCATTCCTCGATTATGAATTCAATTTCGATCTATCATAAACCGGAAATGCAGAACCAGTACGAGCGAATACAAGTACAGTTAAAGATCCGAATTAGTACGGCAGTACAGTCATTTTTTCACCGAGAGCACGTTTCAGAACGGTCCAAAAAGGCCCACTGGTTCCCTGCCCGCTTATTGTTCTCTTCCAAATCAGCTCTATACTGTTATAAAACCGTAATTTTTTTTGGTTCGCTGTAGTACCGCCGATTATTTCAAGTTAATAAACCAACTAGAAGTGATTTTCGTGCTTATTGCTCGCATACCCGAAGTATAAGTTTTACAAAAACAAAGCGTTGCTTTAGCAAAAACTCTATTAGGGAACTTTATATATTTCAACAGCTTGTGGTGTGTTTGGAAAAAAATCGGTGCTCTTTTTCTCAAAACACTGATTACTCACATGCGCCAACTTGCCCCTTCCTCCTCTTGTATTAAATAAACAGAGCAGAAGATATACACAATGAGACAATATTCTGAAATGTTTGATTTAGGTAAATGTCAGTGTCTTGACGGCTGGGAAGGCCAAGACTGCTCGTGCAGCACCAACAACAACACCTGTATGGCGCCTGGAAGCACTGAAGTTTGTTCTGGAAAGGGTGAATGCAGCTGTGGAAAATGTTTGTGTAACTCGGAAGCTGAGGGACGATATTCTGGAAAATACTGCGAAAAGTGCCCGGTAAGTTTGCTTGTTGAAACGCCGTTAGAAGGGAATTATTTGTAATGGATTGATGTAAAAAAGATGTTTTATCTTCTATTCCTCACTATCTGAGTAATTTAATTTTATTGTAGCACAGTGGTTTTGTTAGCTGGACATTAACGCCGCCATTGACAACGAGATTTTACCCTATCTTATTGCTGCAGATTTGCTTTTATATATGTCATTGAAGAAATGGAACATTGTTGGTCTTCCAAAGTCAGACCTTCCTCTTATATCTTGGATACAACCAACGGCCGTTAGCTGGTCTAATGAACTGGTTCCCGCGAGACCACGGAAGTTAATGCCAGTCGGCCCGGGAGATTATCTGGATTAGTGACCGTTCAAGGTCGGTATCGCAGATCTTGATAATTTTTCGGGTTGGACCGTTGGTGAACCCTTTCCTTGGGCGTTATACCACTGACCTCCGTCGAGTCGGAACTGAAAAGGAGGGAAGAAAACGTAAAACGAGATTGACCACTGACCCCAACTGAGAAAAAGTGCAGTGCGAGAACCATGAGCCTGATTCCAGGAGCCTCTGAACGCGGGTGGGGACTTTCAAGTGCATAATAATTACATATTTGTGTTTCAAAAATGTCTCGCGAACGGGGAACGATGGGTTTGCGCTGAAAGAAGAAAAGTTGAACCTTTCTGCCAAGCCCATTTGAAGGTAGAGCACGGCCAACTAACTTTCGTGAGTAATTCTCACAACCATCCACCTAACACTTGCCTCTCGTCTTCTGTTTACTTCCGAATAAACAGAAGAGCACGTATGAATCGTGTATCCAAGCTGTCGTTCGCTAGTGTCAAGAGCTCATTGGAAGCGTGTGTGATGGATTTTGAGGAATCTGCATCAACCTCCTCGTTGTATCCTCTGGATTACGATGATAGCTCACAAACTACCCTGCTAAGGGGGTCAGTAGCCATCCAATATTTAAATAATGGGGGTCAGTGACCATTTGCTTTTGTCAGTGGGCCGGGGGTCAGTGTCCAGACAGCTGATGACGTCCGTGACGCGACGCTAGGAATGGCAGTTGGTCGAAAATTCAACCTGAGATGGTTGTTAACTTTATTTTACTATTTCTTAGATACTGTAAGGACCAAATGATGACTCGGCCATCCTAATTTAGTTTTTCCTTTATACAGGGTGTCTCAAAATTTGTTCACCCCCCTGCTAAAATCGTCCAGAAAGTGGTAAATTAATTTTTTTTTTGAATCTTCATGATTTTTCCCAAGGATCTCAAATATGACCATAATATGGTCATATTATTGCGCATTGCGCAACGCACACCAACTTCGTTATTTCAAATGAGACCCCCAATTTTTTATTGCAGATTTGGATTCTACGCAAAATTTCATGAATTTTAAACCCTTCACTTGATTTTTTTGGTTGCGCGCAACCCGTCCCATGAGCGCGCAAAGTCGCCCAACTACCAAATTGCGCAAAATATGGATTCACGTTAACCCCAAGTGTGGCACATGTTTTTTCATTATTTTTCGACGCTGAATCACGTGGTGGTATCCGTTTTTGAATTTGATTGGAATTTTCGAAATGGCGGTCGAAAATTCGGTTGTTTTTAGCAATAAATCGCTCTTTTTTGAGAAGGTCAGTTCGAGTTTACGCCGAGCGGTTCCCGGATAGGCGCCACCCCAACAGACAGACGATTCTGACGTTGCTTCAAATCGTTTCTGAACTCTGTATCATAACAGTTTCCGAACTAATTAAAATCGCTTCATAACTCATAAGGACGAGAAAAAGAGTGACTTTTCGCTAAAAACAACCGGCCGCCATTTCAAAATTCCAATCAAATTCAAAAATGGATACCACCACGTGATTCAGCGTCGAAAAATAATGAAAAAACATGTGCCACACTTGGGGTTTACGTGAATCCATATTTTGCGCAATTTGGTAGTATAATCCAAATCTGCAATAAAAAATTTTCAAAAAAAATTCTCATTTGAAATAACGAAGTTGGTGTGCGTTGCGCAATGCGCAATGCGCAATATGGTCATATTTGAGAGCCTTGGGAAAAATCATGAAGATTCAAAAAAAAAAAAAAAATTTACCACCATCTGGACGATTTTAGCAGGGGGTTGAACAACTTTTGAGACACCCTGTATAAAGGAAAAACAAAATTAGGATGGCCGAGTCATCATTTGGTCCTTACAGTATAATAAAAAATGGGGGGTCTCATTTGAAATAACGAAGTTGGTGTGCGTTGCGCATGATTTGCGCAATGCGCAATATGGTCATATTTGAGATCCTTGAAAAAAAATCATGAAGATTAAAAAAAAAAATTTTTTTTTAACCACTATCTGGACGATTTTAGCAGGGGGTGAACAACTTTTGAGACACCCTGTATACAAGGTATTAACTCGAAAAAGTTTTGAAATGAAATGAATTGTGCCAGTTCTTAATTAGGTGAGAAAGGTGTACAAAAACAGAAAACCAGTGTTACCAAGGAGTTATTCCTCCACATTGGGGTTAGTGCTTTAGTACGGTGTAGGTAGGAAATAGCAAGCCTTACCAGGGAAGTACCCTGCTCATTCTTGCTATTTAGGTATTAGGTTCGACTCAACTGGTGTTACCAGGAATAAATTTCTGCACAATTAAATTGAGTAGCGAGAGGTTGGAGTTGGGTTTGATATTCGGCGAAAAGTGTTCCTACTAATATCAACGTGGTTAATGATATTCAGCTAAAACTGACTAATTTTTATTTAAGAGCAAATATTTAGCGTATTCGGTCACTAACAGTCGGAGCAGGTTTAAAGCTTGAGAAAACAAAATTTGAGATAATATCGTGGCTGCCTCAGGCTTCCCACTTGACTAACTGCTTACATCTTGCCCGTTCGGTTATTGATGAGGGCTGCCCCTTTTTACCCTATCCACCCTACCTGGAATCCCCGGACTTGGTGGGTAGTTCTGGGGTTTTTACCCTATAATGATAATAATTCTATATAAAAAAGGGTAGGTTTCCTTGCAGATACCTAATTTTCAATCAAACCTTACTTTTACTAATTCGGTTCCACAACTAAGATTTCTGACTAGCTAATGGACAAAGATTGTTTAAAACTTGAAATGCGGTCTGACCATTGAGTTGTGGTAGCAAAAGAGCAAAACTTTGCACCTTTTATATGCAAAAATTTACTGCGAGTATCTTAAGTTCTTTTCTCTTTAGAAATTGTAAGCTTATCTCCGAAATTGGACTCTTACGAAATCCAATAATGTCAGCTTTAGCTACTGGGCATGCGCCAAACTGATTGTTCAAGAACCTGTTCTCTGAACCTAAAATATGATTCGATCCTACTCACATGGTGAGGTGACTGGTTTCGGTGTGATTCTACAGTCTCCAGTAGGGGCACCTCCATATTAGGGCACCTCCATATGAGCCCCTGAAATGCCAAGTGGCATAAGTAATGGAAATCTGTTTTTGAGATAAAGCATTTGTTGCGTCCAGCTTACTGAAAAACTCCTAAATTTATGTTGCCCATCGAACTTGTGATGCCTTCTCTTGGGCTATTCTCGAAGCGCTAGACTTATGCCACTAGGCCAATAAACGAAGCTGAATGTTCTTATTACGTTTCCGCACTTATCTCCGTTTCATCCGAAATTTGACTGATGCCACTTGGCTTTTCAGGGGCTCATATATTCTTATGTCAACGATCCAGACGAAATTATGGAAATGAGGAATCTATCTCCGTAACCCTCTCTCATGGGGGAAGGTTATTCTTTAGAATACTCGGTGAATTGGTTTTATACGTTAAATAATCAAACTCCCTATTTACAGACTTGCCCGGGACGTTGTTTAGAATTGAAAGACTGTGTCCAGTGTCAGGTTCACAAATCTGGTCCACTCACAGAGGAGGAATGCGCTACTAACTGTACTACGTTCGTTCCCGCCATTGTCGACGGGACAGTTGAGGGTAAGAAACACGAGTTAACCCAGAGTTTGTATGGACATTATCTGTAACTTAACAGCTACCTATGAATTGATATGTTGTTCTCGAATATTCAGAGGCCTGATCTTGTCTGATTGTTCTCAATTTACTTTTTCCAGCTGATGAGTCAAAAGATGAAAATTTCTGTGCCTACTACGACGAAGAAGATTGTAGATACACCTACGTGTATACGTATGATGAGAAAGGAAAACTTCTGGTCAGGGCCCAAAAAGACAAGGAATGCCCTCCTGAAGTCTACGTTTTAGGTATGTTCAACTTATCCTCACGAAAAGTTGTGAAATTTGACCATGTGATCAAAGGAAAACGTTGTGTTTTTTTAAATTTCATAGTAGGAACATTTTATGAGCTGCAAAGGTGTCTACTCGAGTATAAAATAATTGGCACGTTTGTCGGTAATCTATCAACAAAGGTTTTTGTTGGATAAAACCTTTTCCCCGTATTCGTATCCTTGAAAACCACAAAGGTCTTTGGAAAAACACTTGCGGAGGTTATTCCATTATTTTCTACGCTTCAAAACCTAAGAAACTGAAGGAAAAAAGCGAATTTTGAGCGTTCAGGAACCACACCAACGAACGGAACTCAATGGGGATTTGTTATGTTGCTGACGAGTGACTCATGGATGGCATCAGACCTCCCCAAAGGAAAGCCACAGTTACGCCCGATTTGTGGAGGGTTTACTATACAGGGTGTTTCACGAAAAGGTTACACCCCCCTTCATTTTCGCAAAATACAGCGTAAAAAATTCCGACCAACGCAATTCTTCATGATTTTTTGTGAGGATCTCAGGAAAAATACTTTTGCGCAAAAAAGTTGCGCGCAATCGTGCGCAATTGACACTAACTTCATTTTTTCAAATGGAACCCCCCCCTTTTTTATTACAGATTCGGATTCTACGTCAAATTCCAACCTGGCTTTTTGAACGCTCTAAGTTGCGCAACTCCACAATTGCGCAAAATTTAGGTTTTGGAGAACGCCAAGTGTGGCATATGTTTTTTCATCATTTTTTAACGCTGAATCACATGGTGACATCCGTTTTTCAATTTGACTGGAATTTTTCAAAATAGCGGCCAAAAATTCGGTTGTTTTTAGTGAAAAAATCGCTCTTTTTAAATCGTTATGAGTTTTTAGGTAATTTTATTCAGTTCAAGCATGATCGTGCTGTCAGTTTTTATTTTTAACTCCACCGTAGACGGCCGCAAGCCCGTGGTTCAAAAGGAGGTGAGAAAATAAAAAATAAACATGATTTCGACCTCAAAACTGATGTTTTCGTGAAAGAAATGTTAATTTTTCCTCTTAAATCTTGGTTTTTCTCAAAACGGATGACACCCTGTGATTCAGCGTTATAAAATGAGGAAAAAACATGTGCCACACTGAGGGTTCTCCAAAACCTAATTTTTGTGCAATTGTGGAGTTGCGCAACTTAGAGCGTTCAAAAAACCAGGTTGCGCGCAATAAAACAAATCGATGTGGGTATGAATTTCTCATGAAATTTGACGTAGAATCCGAATCTGTAATAAAAAAGGGGGGGTTCCATTTGAAAAAATGAAGTTAGTGTCAATTGCACACGATTGCGCGCAACTTTTTTGCGCAAAAATATTTTTCATGAGATCTTCACAAAAAATCATGAAGAATTGCGTTGGTCGGAATTTTTCACGCTGTATTTTGCGAAAATAAAGGGGGGTGTAACCTTTTCGTGAAACACCCTGTATGTATACTTCTGAATTAGGGTCTCGGACTGACTACTGCAGGGAAGTCATGAGTTCGAATCTTGCCACGGAGGCGTGTTTTCGTGCGTCCCGGGCTCCCCCCCCATCCAAACCCAGGTCGGTGAGGCAATGAGAAGCCAAGAGCGAAATCATCAGTAATGATTCTGATCTTCCCTTTGGGAGACAGCGGTAATATTTACCATGTTGAAAAGACGGTTCAGGAAGTAAATCCCATTTTAAAATGTGTTTTGAAGTTAACCATTTATTATCTAGGGTAATGCATCTATGAAACTATAATTTTTTTGGGAGTTACTTAGGTGAGGAATTCTTCAAGATCTAGTTGTTAATGATCTCTGTAAGATATAACCAGGCGACCTTCAGATTATGTGGGATTCAAACCGCACTAAAACCTCACCTCCGTTCCCACGTTGGAATTCAGTCCGGAACTGTTTATCACATTACTTCGGGCTGAGTTCGGTTGCCTGCTTTGAGGTCGGGTTCCTCCCGTCAGTGATGCCAGCTGACAAGCACGCTCATGTAACATCTTATCTTGAAGGATCCTTCCAACGAATTTTGGTATCTTCTTTTAAGAGCCTTCTCAGCTCAGCATCCTACCGATCAGCTCCTCGAGGGTCAAGGGTATGACTACGTTCATCTCTTCAGTGGTCAGTTGTCTTTCGTTTAGTCATCTGTCAAGTTCAGAGAAAGTTTTAAAAGCGTTACGCTCAAAGCGAGGACAGTGAATACAAACTGGGGACCTCACTATATTTGTTGTGTACAGATTCCCATAGAACAGCACTGCCGTGTGAAGGAAGAACGAGTCAACTCGAAAATGGTCGAAAATGGGGTTTTTCCGTATCCTCTCTAATTTCTCCCCCACCTTTCCGATGAACGAGTCAAAATTTCGAAATTCACCCCGGAAGGGGTTGAAATTCGTTAGGGGTGTAATTTGAAAATTGCCTAATTTTAAGCAAAAACGTCTCAACTCCATGCTTTTTAGGAAAAACATCTCAACTCCTCGATTAAAACTCCCTAACTAGCTAGATTTGCTATTTATTTGTGGAGAAAAAAAGACTCAACTTGCTGAAAACGCCGTTGAGTTGTTTTTCCTCCACATTGTTGGCTTCAAGATCGGGTTGAGGAGTCTCGTATGGTTGTCCATATTTGACTCGAATGACACGAATCGATTGAAGGTACGTGTGTAAAGAGGAATAATAATTATTACAGGTACAAGGTATTAAAGGTATATTATTAATAGGTACAATTATTGTACCAGTCGATTGAGTTGAACAACATATGAGGTCTGAAAAAAATGGGGTCACGGGAGTGATCTGGAGTGAATTTATGGCGAGTTTTTCTGAAAAACTTCGACGCTGATTTCTGGGATTTCAAAAATTTTGAATTGAGTCGATTTCCTTCAAACGGCAGAGCACGTGACTTAGAAACTGTGAGGTATAGGTGTTTCCTATCATACCAGGTACGGACGGTTGGCATCAGCCGTGACCTCTCCTTGGGCATAGTTTATTGTTAGGTGTTGGTCGCAATTTCAGGTTTTAGTACTACATTAGGTTGTCGAGTATTCATTTTTTTAAGCTAACACGGTCTTATTACAAAGTGCCAATTTATGTTTTGCAGGTATCGTATTGGGAGTTATCGGAGCCATCGTGTTGATCGGTCTGGCGCTCCTGCTCCTGTGGAAGCTTCTGACAACGATTCAAGATCGACGAGAGTTCGCCAAGTTTGAGAAGCAGACTATGATGATGAAGTGGGAAAGAGTAAGTGAATGATAGCCCGTTTAATAACGTACTTCCCATCACTCTCGAGTCCTGAATATCTGATAGTGACACCTGTGATAGACTTGCCTGTAGCTCCAAAAATCTTGAACTGGGGTTACAATTGGAATTGTTCATTCTCAATGTGTAAACAATCGAAATAGTATTCGTTTTTTCAGAAAATTCTTCTTAGATCAGATTCGGTCTTCGTCGTTAATCTCCCTATTATAATCTTGTAAATAATCATGTTTCCCGTATATAATCATGTTGGTGAACGATCTGAATAAATTACTGTAGAGTAGGGAATTGTTGGTTATCTTGGAAGTTGTAGGAATTGACTCGTATTAGAGATTTTTTTCTCAATTATTTTACTCAGCAAAAAAGTGCAAATTACTTCTTAATAGCTTGAAATAAAGAGATGATTACCATGAAATTTGAGACCTTACGTTAACAAAAATTTCACGATTCATTTTCCAATTTGTTGGGCCACTTTTTACTGCAGAGAAGTCTGAGTGATGAAAATATTTGAAAGCTAAATTAGTGGATAACTGAAAATATCGAAATATCTTGCCTCTGTGGCTTTCCTGGAGAGCAGATCATTCAAAATGTCAAAATTTAATTTTTTCTTGCAAAATTACCTGTTTTTAAAATTATTAATACACAATCATATTGGAGGTATGGAAAGGTAAGATTTGAGGGTTGCAACATTTAAAAAAAATAAATAAAAATGCTTGTACTTATTTTAATGAAATTTACAGGATTCTTCACAAATATAGTAAACTATTTTCCTACAGAGTCTCCAGCAAATTGTTTCTCATTCACGAACTCCTTCAATTTAGTGAACAAATGGAAGTCAGATGGTGCTTAAGGGGCTCAGTTGGTCGCAGTTGCTTCCTCGTTGCACGTTAGTCTAATCCCTTACGAACTGGCGCTCGGTTGTCCTTTCCCTCCATTCTGAAGGAGCAACATTGCCACCTACCACCCCCAGTGCTTCCCCCGCCCACTGCCTTTTCATTGCTGGTCGGTTTTCATCAACAGTTTTCTCAGGAAATGATCATCCAATTTTCATGTTTTTTGTGGCATTCTTCTTATTTTTACACACATGTAAGGTTGCCTCCTCTGCGGCTTTGGCGATTAGGTATGACTTAATTTTCGGCCTACTCGTAGATTCGGGGGTTTTGAAAGGACCTTCCTGGTCCTGCCTAGGCCTAAGTTCCCTAACTGGCTATCGCCGGAGATCGGGTTGATCTGGGGGGCAATTGCCTCCGGATCTAAGACTTTGTTTTCATTTTTAATTGTTTGGGGACGTCAAGAATCGAACGCGCCTCCACCACAATGTAAGGTTCGGGGTAAGTTGTGATTTGGTGTTCGGACTGACCTGATCCTTTCTGATCGAGGTAATCTCGGAGATTTCGTCCCTGGGCCTTTTGAAGCAGCAGCGATCCACTTCCTCCCTGGAGGCGGCAGGTACTCTCGGACCAAGTAGACTGTGGTGATACAGCGGAAGGCAGCAGATTTGGGTGCGTCTCGGATGGGCACTAGGTTCCAGATGCTGATGCACGACCTCGATTTTGGCAGCGCGTCACAGTTTTGTTCAACAGCTAGGGGCGTATCTTCGGGCATATGGGCGGTCGAACATTTTTGTTGATTTTTCTTTCAGTCCTTCCACCTCTCCCCGCTGGTTGGATGAGGAGCTTTTCCTGGGCGTCGATTTACCGCGGCTGATTATCGAAAGCTTAGATTTCCACTAATCAGGCCGCGGTAAATTTTACCGTGGAGGGGACTCCACGTGCCGTGTTTTTTGGCCACGTGGGCTTTACGAATTGTTTTCCCTGGGAGCCGTCGATTTTCCTTTTCCGGAGTCGAATTGCAATGATTCGGTTTCCCAGGGAGAAACATGAGACTTTGTCAGCGTGAGCGTCTGACACACTAGTTTAATGGGGTATTTCAGTCAATTTTTTTTTCCAAAAGAGTGAGGCTCTGGAATAACGGTAATCGGGTCTGTTCGTCGAGAAAATGTTTTTAAAAAATCAGAGAAGCTAAGGAAAGTTGAAGATTTGAATGGTGTGACGTAGCTAGCCAATCGTGACGTAGCTAGCCAACTGTCTTTGAGAAAAGTATCCATGCACAGAAACCCTTGGAGGACGTCTTGGATACTACAAAATATTACTCACACAGGCGCGTGGCGTAGTCTGCGGCGTAGTCCTTGCCTAGTTTGTGTGCATTTATAGCGGCCCGCCTTTTTCAAACGTGTGATCTCTTTAATTAATTTTTCTACCACATGTTATAGTATCATTGGGCTTAAAGTTGGATTCTATAGGTTTTCAAGGGTGCTGAATCCCAATTTGAGGTCAAAAACCTGAATTTCCCACCCACCGAAATACCCCATTCCAAAAGTAAAAAGTTGTACCTAAATTTGAAATTTTTTAAGGATTTTCGAAATTCATTAGTGCATCTAGGGGATTGAAAAAACTGGAAGATTGCCGCAGGAATCATCAGAATCGACCAATAATTGCCAGAAAAAAGTGGGGAAAATCGTTTATTCACTGACTGAGATCCCCGTAAGTCGGATGAATAGGAAGGTTGGTTGATGATGTCCTATCCAAACTAAGTCAAAAGTTCTTGAGTGACTCACTCTTGTTGACCCCGTCCCCCTTGCTGCGGTTCCAAATCGCTTTTCTAGGGTTTTAGTTGGTATTGCAGTATGTTCACTGAATTAAAGGAATTTGTGGGTGATAACCTTTTGCAGGCGATCAAGAGGTCCAGGAAACTGGTCTGTGGCAGATATCCATAAAACTGGCGTAAAAATGCTGGTACCCAGGTCACAGAAATGTCTCAAACTTAAAGGGGAACTAGGTGGAAAACACTAGTTTGGCATATTCGTAAAGTATTCTGTTAATTTCATTGAAATACAAGCATTTTTCGATTTTTAAAAATCTTGTAAACTTACTTTCTGGATGACCCTTGTAATTTATTGAATTCTGAAGTTGCTAAAAGATGTTTAGGCAGTTGAAACCCTGTATTGTATGTTTATAACTATTGTTGTTTTGCAGGGCGAAAATCCTCTCTACAAACAAGCAACTTCGACGTTCAAAAATCCCATCTACGCTGGGCGGGACTGAAAAACTCGCTTCCCTGAAGAATCCTACAAGTAATTAATAGATGTGCCCTTGAGCAAGCCTCGTCGTTTTGATGTTACGATTTTAGTACTTAAACAAATCCAGAGTGATAAATTCGATAACGAATTAGGTAGATGCAGAAAATGTCCCTTCCAGAACCTTGAAATAATGTGCCTTAATGGACTCGCCTCTGTACAGCATTCTAATGTACTTATCAATAACTAGCTGCCTTAATTAAATATTCTAATGCACGTAGAATTGATATGGCTCGAAAGAACGGTAGAAAAATCGTTTCAGATTTATGTTATGATGCTGGATGAACGTTTCATGTTAGCACTTCGAAATTACGATAGTTCCTAAACTAAACCCGCGGTGATTTCTCTGGGTCGATCGTTTGATTCGCTACTGAAGGGAATTTAGTACTAATACTATTCGACTACTTATGGCGGGAGAAAGTGACAACTGGTACCTTCAAAGTGGCTTAGAACACCACCGACCTCCATCTGAGGTAAGGAAATCAAAACAAATTTTTTTTTTAAATTCCGGTAGGGTCGAATCGTTGAGTTGTGCAGTAGATGCTATTGGAATGATAAAAACATTTGGAATCAAGGCTTTATTAGCCTAGTGATTTAGCCTATTGATCATGGGAAACAAATCATACTTAATGAATTTGACTAAATTCTCAACTAGAGATCACCACATTCTTCCCTCCATCAATTGAGAACAGCACTCAGATAGCTGGGTTTTGATCTGATTCTTGAGCTTCTCCGGGGAAACAAATCATACTTGCAGAATTCGACTTAATTCTCAACTAGAGATCACTATAGCTTCTCTGTAGCGTTTGGCGTGTATCATCCATGCTATTCTGGTATCTGCGCTATATTCTGAATGTGCTTGCGTGGGCTCGTGTCTTGGTGGGTCATCAAGGATACTGGCAGTTGGACATGTGACAACAGGATGCTTCATATTCTGTCCATCGCATGTGCACTGCTAATAGTGCTGCTCCATCGTAAAATAATGGATACTCCGTCCGATACATCTGTCCAAAACAAATTGAGCCTTGCACGATTGTAGAAAGAACCCACTGTGGTCTGGCATGGTTGAATGGGAAACTGTCAAGTAGCAAGAGGCACTGAGCTTCCTTGACAAGTAGGTAGTCTAGCAGTCAAAACTGCGAAAATATCCCCCTCACATACCCCAAGTTGGATTGTGAGTGGCTGCTGTGAGTAGGCTGCGTTGAACCTACTTCATTCTTACCTTCCAATTTTGTGTCTTGGGTTGGCATTTAGGCCCGTTTCACATTTGTTCGGTTTCATTCGGCGCGGTTTAGATTCGATTCGGTTGCGACCTGATAAGTATGAAGTGATAAAAAGGCTCTTGCAGGAACCTGATTAAAACCATTTAGCACCGAGTGCCCCCCCTCCACGGTACGAATTGGTTCCATCCGTTTTGACACAACAGCAATATTGGGGTCCATGGTGCACAAATGCCTTCACAAGGTTCAGTTTCGGTTCGGTCACTCACCAGTGACGGTAATTTTGGTTCATTTAGCAGCAGAAGCTTGAATTAAAAAAAAGTAAACCGAAAGATGTGGTTGACGGAGAAAATAATTGATAAATTTCTCTCAACTCCCGGAAAGCCCTTGAAACGCTCCGAATTCTACGTTTGTCAAGAATAGGATGGAACTGCTCATTTCTGTTATTTCCCTTCCTGTCCTTGATGACAATACTGGCGATGGCTTCTCAGGCAACTTGGTGAGGTTCGGATGACCCATCGATAGCAAACCGAGAATCCAGACAGTACAAGTGTGAAACCTGCCTTACTCAATGTCGGATTCGACGCCAACTAAAAGGCGCCCAGAACTGAAGGCTCTCACCAGGCCCATGATTCTCACCCCAACTACCTACTATGGGGCATCATCGATAGCACTAAGTCAGTCCAAAGCCATGACATCCTCCAAAGTCCTGACATCGCGATTATTCCATTACCAAGTACGAATTCGAACAACTACGAGGGTTCAAATTGTCAAAAACAGCGCCAAAACATGTTTTTAATGGAAATTATAATTTTAAAAATAAATATGAATCAGCGTATAAATGTCTTTTAAAAATAACTTCTTGAAGAATAATGAAAACCCCCGATTTAAAAAATTTGAAATTGATCATAGTTCAAAATGGCTAAATGTTAGTTATGCTGTTATTCCAATTTTATGTTCTTCTATCTGTACCTCGAGTTTTGCTTGGTATCACTCTAATTAGGAGTGTAATGTTCCGAGGAGGAACGAGAAATCAATTAAACCAATTAAGAAATCAACTGGGTTTATTCGCTCACAGGTTAACACTTTCCACGTGGGTCCCAAAACGGCGATTTCATCACCAACGCGGATCCCAAACAGGGTGGTCTTCCCGACATTGCGGGGTGCCTACCGGTAGGCACTTTTTCGCTGCTCTACTGCCATCTGTTTCTTCTTAGTTGAACCAGTTGGTAATTTTTTTTCAACAGGATTTCTCCATGTGATTTCGTTTAGTAATACCCGTTCTCCACTAGGTTGCGTTTGGGGTACAAAACGGGTTGCAATTTCGCCCGAAATTAGTAGTTCATACAACGTATAGAAAGTGCTCAAAACATCAGCCGCTCGGGGGGTGGGATTTTGTTTGCCTACCAGTAGGCAATCCGCACTGGCGAGAGAATTACTTTTGCCTGCCAGTAGGCAATCCGCGTGGAACGTGTTAAGACTCGAGACCAGGGAGTGGTAGGGATCAGACTGAAGGGCGAGAGGTGTGTGGGGGAGTGATGCTCCAGGCTTACCAACCTTCAACCTAAATGTCTGTATTCTGTGGGCATTACAAGGAGCATCACTTCTTGAACAACTTCATCTTCTATGAGAATCTGACATTGAAATTCCTTTTCAACTATCGATGTCCACTAGAAAACTATGGTGGCGAGTCTGTAAAAGCTCCGATTGTTTAGAGGGGGTGAGATGAAGTAAGAATACATGACGTATAAAGTTTCCACATAAGGGAGCGAGAGGGCATTTCTCAAAGAGTACACGCATTTAGCATGGAACATGCTTTACCCTTGGATTAACCACCCGAACTGTTAAGCGAGAGGGGTGTCACGCAGGGGTTATTCCCCACCTGTCCATCCCATCCCTACTCTGCCAGAAAGCACGGCAGAAGCATGTTCCATGTTTCTTGAATTTTAGCCAAAGGCTCTAAGCAGTAAGCGAGTTTTTCTTCTCCCTCTTCTACCCACTTCCGTTCATCCACTTCCCTTTAGTGGAGTAAACTTATCTCTCCCTACACCTTGTTTTGGTCGGTGATGTGCCACTTGTGCCCTTCCATGGGTAACCGGATACTATTTAAAATGTTTAGGAAGTGCCAATAACTTGATACAACTCGAAACAAGTCGAGATATTCGAATGTTTTTTGTCCAATAATTTTCGATTTCACCGTATCGTTACGGACAGAAATATAATTATGAAGTAATTTATGAATATTTTACGTTGGGGGCTGTCCTGTTTGTGCATGTCTTCAAGTTTCGAGTTCCATTTTCTGGAAATCGATAACCAATTTACATGCTTATCGTGCGTGTGAGGCTTCTCATTACCTTTTTTGATGCGTATTAAAAAAACACGTAAGTGGGGTGGTTTCGTACTCCGAATTTTTGAAGGAATCTAATTGTTAATGAGTTGACCCCTAAAACTGCCATATTTCGTTTTTTTAATGCGCTGGAAAATAGAGTTCTCGTTATTTTCAAGTTTTGTAGATATTTTAGGTCGTTGAGGATTGTTCTAATGTAGAAAAAGTCTTGTTTATAGCTTTAATTTTCGCAAAAATAACTAGGATCTTGATGGCTGGTATTGGTTGGAATTTCATTAATTTCACGAAATTACATTTCTCAGTAATTATTTCAATGCATAATTGTTACGTAATAATCTTATGTCGCATCCGTTGTAGAATGGGGTTGGAAGGAAAACTTGATTGTTTAGTTGGTTTTTCTGTCTTGCAGATCCGGTTTTACATTATGGGTTCATTTTCTTGTGTCTTTCTTTTCCAGACGACGTATTTTAGATTGACATCAATGTGAAGTCAGTTACACAATGCGTTCACGAAAGAAAGAAAATCAGAACCGAAAACCAAAATTAATTCAGCGGTGCAGGTAAAAAGCCGTTAATCTTTAGAAAAACCAAAATCAAACAACAAAACTATTTTTTTTCTGAAAATTTACTAGATTCCAAAATTGTTCGGTCTTGTTCCCAAAAACGACTATTTTGTGCGTGCTTTTTGAATTTTATCATTATCAACACGTAGTGGACCGATGGAGTCGTAAGACCCATAGCTGCTTTAGTAATGGAGGGTTCGTTCAACGAAACGTCTGCCCTGGGCCGTGGTCAGTTCTTCAATGCGGGTCCCAAATTTGTGTTAACTCCACCATCCTGAAATGGTTTCAATTTTCAATTCAACTGGCGTTTTTTCAAAATCTCTTCCAAAAAAAATTAGGGGAATAAAGGCAGTGATATTTGACTTGTTGTGATCAGCGACCTCTTCGCTACTTTAGCTCATGTGGTAGGAGCTCTGATTCAGAATCGGAATGATAGGAGATTGATCCCCGGTCGAGGGAAGTTAATTGTTGATGACTCAACAGTGTCAATGTGCCCCCCTCGTTAGGAAATCTTAGGTACTCCGTTACCTAGCCAGGGAGGCAGCTTTGGCCGGCGTTTTACAACGCAGTGAGAACGTGTATTTTTTGGCTGGCTTCGGAGTTTTTGTTATTGTTCCTTATTGACGGGGCGGGGGATCTGCTGACCTTAACGTTTAGGCGGTGGCTCGACTCGTTTCTTGGGAGGAAGTTGTTTTGATGACCTAATCTTAATGAATTATTGTTTCTCTGAGAAATGCTGAGGAGACCATTCGGGTTCAACTGACTGCGCCACACTGTTGTCATCAAAAATTAACTTCCCTCGACCGGGGATCGATCTCCTATCGTTCCGATTCTGAATCGTAGCTCCTACCACTTGAGCCAAGGAAGTGAATGGACAGAAATGCGAAGAGGTCGCTGATCACAACAGACCGGTCTGTTTGATTGCTGTTTTCAATTTTCAATTCAACTTGAGTGCATTTTTTCAAAATCTCTTCCAAAAAAAAGATGGAATTTATGGAAAAAAGGCACTGATATCTGACCAGTCTGGTTGATAGCTGAGCTCATACTGAAGGCGAAAAAATGCTAATAGCTTCCCATGGGCCTCCTTACGGAAGGTGTTGAAGAAACGGACCTGTACCAACACAACTTAAACTGAGATGGAATCCGAAGATTTGATCTGAGTCTAATTTTCCTTCTGATCTAAAGCTGCATCGTTCCATACAATTCTTCGTACAGTTACTCCTAGATCGGTCCATCCCTGGCCATAACTTGTGAATGGAAAGTTAGTTCAGAAATCCTTGTAATCCCGCCCAAATATTCATTCGAGTGCGTGATCGTTTGCCGACGCGTTTCGGGGCCGAGATGAGAGCCAATCTCTGCGGAAAAGATCGTGAGTTCGAGTCTCGGTCACCAGGCGTGTTTTCGGGCATTTGCGGCTCTCTCTCTCCCCCCCCCCCCCCCCGTCACAAACCAGGGCAGTGAGGCATTGGGAAGCCATGAGCGACTGCTCCCGCCCGCTCAGCGATTGATCAACTGATCCCCCTGCAATTTACGGCGATTCCTCCCGATGAAGTGAAAGGCGTAAAGGACTAATTAGTGGTTGGCAGGAAAGTACCTGTATATTGATAAATGTACACGAATTAGATAATCATCCTAACATAGTGAAACAAATAATGATATCACAGTCAAATTATTAAAAAACAGCCCTTATGATATTTGTAATGGCGTAAGGTCGAAAACGCGAAAAAACTGGTAAGTTAAAACTCGGCGGTCCGCGTGTTTCATTGAAACAGAATGTGTTTTAGCTCACGCGTTTCACATAATTTCGCTACTTTTCTCCTACTAAATCGGAATCTTATTACATTCAAGCATAGGTTACGTTCAAGGTAGAGTAATGGTTGACTAATACCGGTGACTTTCCTCCCACTAAATCAGAATCTTATATAATCACCGCATCATAAAAAAATATCTCATAGGTTACACCAGGTTACACGATCTGGTACTTTCGCATTATACGGGCGCCACTACATTTTTATGATTTTTGGTACTGGAAATCAATTAAAAAAACACATATTTATACAAAACACAATTTAATAAACTTACGTACGAAATCACACAAAATCAAGTGGAACGGTTTTGGCGTTCTGCCTCCCAGAAGGCACCGATGTCTGCGAGGATGGTGTTGAAAGCGTCACTGCCGCTAGCCGCCACACCCGACCGCCACATGTACTCCACCAAATACGTGTCTAGGTGATGACGTGCAGTTCCCCTTTGCTTCTTATTTCGCCATTTAGCACTCCCCCACATACGTTCAACTTAATAATAATAAATCACTCGAGACACTGACCCAATCTACTTCCTTATCTCTACTCAGATAACAGGCAGTGACAGGTGATGCAGCTGCCTGGTCAATGACCTGACATTTGCCTGCTCGGGAGGGGTTTGACTCATCGGGTATAATTTGATTCGTTACGAAACAAGGAAACTCCTAGGAACATAATTACGATAACCTAACCGCCGCAGCGCGCTGTATATAAGTGGCGCCCGTATAATGCGAAAGTACCCACGATCCTTTCCAGCACTCGACCACCTCGAAACGCACTTCAACCATGAATAAAGCAATGGGTTTGGGGAAACAGGATAAAACCGCACCGCAGGATTCCTGCACCGCACCTGCCCATGTGATACTCCTAAATAATGAAGGAAAAATAGTACCTTTAAGTATTGCGGCAGTAAAGTACGAGTATTTATTCGATCTGAAACGGATGATTAATAAATACAAAAGGTCACTCATGCATGATGGGTCCAGGTTGGTAGATATCTCGGTACGCAGTTATAGGTACGTCGTCATTCTTCCTGTGAAAAACAAAAAACATCTGCCAAGTGGGTGTGGCACATAGCTTCCTCGTGTCCATAACCCGATTGTATAGATGATCCGATGAATACTAGTTAATCTCAAAACACCAATCTCTAAGTACCTTTCACTACCCTCATAGGGGACCATCTACACGCTAATCTGGACATTCCTAGAAAATTTCATCAAATTCGGATGAAAAAATAAGTGAGTAGATGTATGTGATAGGATCAAAAAAATGTTTAGCCTCGGCTGGGATTCGAACCCGCGATCCCTGGAGCACAAATCAAGACTCTGTCCTCTGAGCTATTGAAGCCTTGTCATGTATAAGATTTGAGATTCTCACAGGAGACCATCCTTCTATCAATAAATCCCTCTATGAAAAACAATTCTCTATGATTTTCATAGGATACCTACCATCTAAACACTACTCTGTAACATCCCTGAAAATTTCATTGAAATCGGATGGAAAATGTAGAAGTCATGGACGTTATGAGGAAATTCACGTTTGAGCATGCGCAGTGGCTACTATCAGTCCAAAGGTGGTGATTTCCATAGGGGACCATCTAAATACTAATCTAAATCTAAATACTAAATACTAATTTTTCTTCCATGTACTTGTCCCATAGCTCGTGCAGCAATACCAGGTTATCCCGAGTTTCCTTTCTTGGGAATGCTTGAGAATGCAGTAAGGTGAACCGTGACCCAAAACCATTGCGAGTCCGTGACGGGCCGATTGCAATCCTTTTCCCCAAAATCAATGTAATGACATTTCGTCATCCCCACTCCTCGACCGGTTTCCCAAACCCATTACGCTCTTCACGCCACCCACCAATTCTTTATGAAAAGTAAATTTATAATTTAAACGGAAAATGATCGTCCGATTTCTTTCACTTCACTCCGTAATGTAATGCGTGTTAGGGTCCATCGTTGAAGATCCAACAAAGTCAACTAACTAGCTCGGTGAACCAGGACCGTCTCAATCGCGTCCTTATCGCTGTTGTCACCAAAGGGGGGCAATCGCCGAACCTCGCTCGGCGATCGCCTGTTCCACCGGGATCAATCGCCACTTTTGAACCGTCGCTATTGGAACTTTAACTTTTTTCCGAGGGCTATCGCCTGTTGCCCGCAAAATCATCAGAACCAATGCTGATCTTCCCTCTGGAAGACAGCTGATGACGTCCGCGACGCCATGAATGGCAGTCGGACGAAAATTCAACCTGAAATGGTTTACTTTACTTACTTTACTTATTAATTCGAGTGACAGAAATCCACCCTATTCTGCGACGCGTGCCTCAATGCTTACTCCAGTGATCTTGTCACAGAATATTGACTTGCTTAACCACAACTACTACTAGCCATTATTATTGTTTATAAATTACCTAAAGTATGTTGTCTCAATTAACAAGACTGTATTATTTAAACCTTAAGAACCCACCTCTCTAAGAATCCAAGAGGTTTAAGATACAACGAAAAACTCCCGAGTAGTGCCTCCTTCTTGAGTGATTTATTTTGTACATAATACGGCAATTTTTTTAATGTTTGTGTCATACTTAATCGAGTGTTCATGAATTAAAGTATTTATATTCAGTACATTATTGATTTTAGATTTGGTTGTTCTTAACAAACTGTTTAGGTTATAGTAATTCATTTTATCAACTCAAATTGTGTGATTAATTAGTCATTAACCGTTCTCAGACGAAATTGAAATCCAAAATTTTGATTTTGGTTAATTGTTATGTCGTGTAAATTTTCTTACCTTAAGTATTTTGTAAAAAATGAAATATTTAATTATGTAACCAATACTTATTTATTAAAATAAATAAAAAAATCATTAACATTTTTAATATTTTGTTTGTTTTTTACGATTCCTAATGGGGTATTTAAGTCAATTTTGGGTCTATTCGTCGAGAAAATTTTTAGAAGAAATTGGGGAAGCAAATGAAAGTTGAAGATTTAATGATGTGACGTAGTAAGTTGTTGTGACGTATTAACACTTTCAGTGCGGATCATGTCATATGACAGCATGAAGAGTTTCGTCTCTGGCGGGTGTGGTCATATGACATGATGGGCCTCGTGCTGCTCGCTTGAGTCTTGCATACCCCGAGTCTTTGCCGAGTGATGGGTCATGTCATATGACAACAAGCAATAAAAACAAAAAAAAACATTCATTTCAAGTAGTACATAAATAGCTAAAAACTAAGCTCCAATGTCGAATTCCAGACAAAATTATCTCCCGCCGGATGGCCAAAGTAGGGTGTTCCTTGAGGTTGGTCGCCGTTCGTTCCTCGTTCCAGGTCAGTATTTCACGAAATTGAAGGCGCAAAACTAAAAAATTTGTACCTAAATTTGAAATTTTAAAGGATTTTAGAAATTCATTAGTGCATGGGAATTGAAAAACTGAAATAATAGAGAGTTACAGCAACATTTGGAACCGTTCAGACGTGAGAAGCTGCTAGGGCGAGCATCGAGTGGATGCTAACTTTCCGACGTGAGTCTCACGTCCATCCTGTGATGCTCACGTGATTGACGTTACTTTAGATTTTTCAACACTCCATAGGTAACGTCAACTCAATCCGCTGTTTTTGTTTTCGTTGAACCGATAAAGGAAAACAGGAAGGAAAATATAAGGAAATCAATGAAGTACGCTCGTTTATTACCCAAAATAATCGTAAAAGTATAAATAAATAAATGCAAAATGAATGTGAGTACCTAATCGTGCATTTCAGTCCATCCCCTTGTCTGAGGAGTAGATGACAGACAACCGAATTCAACGAGATTGGTAGTTTATGATCGACCTCGGACTAATCAATCTTTTCGTATTATATTCCAATGTTACCTTTTCGAAGTAGAACAAATACGAAGTTGGTCAAAAAAGTAGAGGAAACTTGCCTTCAATGGGGAAGAAATGGGGTATTTCGGTGGGTCGGAAATTCAGGTTTTTGACCTCAAATTTGGATTCAGCACCCTTGAAAACCTATATACTACAACTTTACGCCCAATGATACTATAACATGGGGTAGAAAAATTAATTAAAGAGATCACACGTTTGAAAAAGGCGGGCCGCTATAAATGCACACACACTAGGCAAGGACTACGCCGCAGACTACGCCGCGCGCCTGTGTGAGTAATATTTTGTAGTATCCAAGACGTCCTCCAAGGGTTTCTGTGCATGGATACTTTTTTCAAAGACAGTTGGCTAGCTACGTCACGATTGGCTAGCTACGTCACACCATTCAAATCTTCAACTTTCCTTAGCTTCTCTGATTTTTTAAAAACATTTTCTCGACGAACAGACACGATTACCGTTATTCCTGAGCCTTACTCTTTTGAAAAAAAAAAAAATAAAAAAAATTGACTGAAATACCCCATTGAGATTGATCGTCCAAATGATGTCATTAAGATAGAACATCCGCCATCCACACTTCAGACGCCGCAACAGACCAAAATGTATAAGGGAGCAATATTCACTTCAAGTGAAATGTATAAGGGATCAACTCTTCAATCTTCAATTCACTTTACCGTGACCCTGAAGATAAAGAACTCGCAAAAGATTCACCGAAACTCTTCAAAAGTTTTGAATCAAAACGAAAGAAACAGAATGATCAGCTGATTGACGGCGGCCATTAGCTCAACCACAAAAACAAGGAGTTGATCTAGTAGGTTATCTCACGTCGAAAACGCGAGAGGGCTGAGTCAACCGTCTTCTGTGAGCCAAAAGTCATGCGCGAGGCTCGCGTTTTCGACGTGAGTCTACCGATATGCAGCTATGATTTTGTTTACTGGTTGCAGCGTTGCATTTTTCGTGGAAAAAAAGTGTCACAAAAAATTCCTTGAGCCCCACCCAGCCAAAAGACATATCCATGTCGAAACAAAAAATCTTTAAATTGAAAAAAAAAACTTGATAAAACAAGGTGTTAAAACATTGAAAAATTGGATATTTTACGCATTATGGATGAACTTTGACAATCTTTGGTAAACTTCGTAACAAACTCTCGTCATTTGTTCACAGAAAGTTTATTGACTCGGTCTCGTTTATTGACAAAACAACTAGAGGTGTGTAAGACAAGGTCATTTGGGATTCGAATCCCAAATGGTCACTCATTACAGAGACCAGGTCTTTTGAATCCGTTCACCCGTTCACTCACAATACAAACAACCAACCAGTCAGAAGTCACAAAAACGAGCGAGTCTGTAAACTGAATGAGTAGGAATAGGTTACGAGAGGAGCATCTAGACACGGCCCGCAGGGGTTGCGTGCGCTTCCTAGCGACACTGCGGCAAACTGCTTTTTCGTGTTATTGACTTGACTAAACTAAAATGGCCGTAACTACCTTAAATCACACGCCAATTCAAATCTTATTGCACCGTTAAAAAACGCGTTAAATTTCCAATTTTCATTATTTTCACTTTCATTTTCATTATTTGTTTTTCATTATTCATTTCATTTCATTTCATTATTAGTTTGTCTTTGTTTTTCATTATGTTTGCTCCAATTATCGGTAACATCCCAATGAGGAATTTCACCGATTTCTGTTTGCATTTTTCCTGAATAGTTAATGGTGTGGGATAGATGAAAATCGGGCTGATTTCGGAAAATAAGTCTCCTGTTATTTTTGGGAGACAATCAAAATTTTTAATTTCAAAACTAACCGGGAAAACAGACGTGCAGCAGGAACGCTCGCTGATTGGGCTGTTCGGATCGCTGTCTCCTCCCAGTGTTGCCCATTGGGACAACGAAATCGTGTTTTCTAAGAAAAAAGTTATCAAACAAAGCAGAGGAAACCTAATTTTCCCCATCTCGCTTTTTCTATTTTTTTCTTCGGTTTTTCGATTTCGAACTTTACTGTTTCGTGAAATTTTGCATCTGGGGACTATGGATTTCTCGATCTCAGCGCTTCAAGCGGCCATAAATGAACTATTCCAGCATGATGTCATTTTCCCGGGTTTTTTTAACATTCGTATTTTCTACACTGTTTTGTTTATTCTTAAATTAGGAAGTTCGGGCTGAAAGTTTGCCTTAGGGGGTTTTTAGAGGTGCTGAATCCGATTTTGGGGTCAAATATAGGAAATTCCGACATGGTGAAATTCCTCATTATCCTGCGCTCCTCGTGGGGCCAGGGAGAACTAGCTCCGGTATGAAACCTACGTCTAGTCATCAGAGAGCATTAATTAGATAATTGAGAGATTCGCCGCTGTGTCACTAGGAAGCGCGTACAGCACCTGCGGGCCTCGTTCTAGATGCTCCTGGTTACGAGTAGGCGATTTGAAAGAATCGAATGTGCTAAAAGACAAAAACAAATGAAAGATCGATTCGAATCGTATGAATCAGTCTTTGAGTGTGTTTTGTCTTTTTAGTCCTCAGTCCATTCTTCATTGGATGATGGAAGGTTTTGCTTAGAAAACCACTTCCATCTACTTCTTTCTGTTGATACTTCCATGTCATTTTCACACATTAATGATCCATGTACAAACATGCATGTATATAAATATACATTATACATCCATATTGCGGGCGATTAATTTGTTGGCCTTCTGCCATTCTCGTAATTTAACCGGAAAAAATCGATTGGTAGGTTGATGAACGAATGACCTTGTTCATTTTGATTCATTTTGACCCGTTCAGTTCTGACAAGGTCATTTTGAAGATAAGGTCTTTTCAATACGTTCACTCCTGACCAACACACCACTAAAAACAACCAGAATCATTGTTTTGCTTCTGCGTAATCGCATAATCATTCAGCCATGTGACCGCTGTTTTCTGCATTACGCACTTTCTGCATTACGGAACACCCCCACTTCTCTTTTTGCGCATTACGCATTTGTGATGACCCTACATTTTTACGGGACAAACCAGTTGGTTTGTTCCCAATTTGTTGGAGCTACGCCTGTAGAGATATCCGATTCATAGAGATATGAATCAATATCCTCTTCGGGCCGGCTGATTAATCTAATCACTGGTCTGAAGGGGTAGGGTCGCCACACCCTCCTCTGACTAATTATGAGCAATAAGGTGAATTTCATTCTGGAATTCATCCTGTATTGTTACATGGTAGCAGAGCGTGGTTAGGTGGAAATGCACTGAATTTATTTCATCATTTCCCCTCCACTTTTTCTTGGGTGTTCCAGAAGGAATTACCCAAAGAGATATCCAGAAGGAATCTCTATATTATTAAATTATATTATTAAATTCAATCCCTTATTAAACTTTGACCAATCCGGCAATTAATTCAATCTCTTGTTAGGCTTTGCCAAATTGGCATTTTATTAATTTCAATTACGTTTTTCTTTTATATAAGCCTTTTCTAAGTTTGCCTTTTCAATCATTACACTTGAATGTTTCGCCGTTCGTATTCTTTATTTAGTTTGCTTTCTCCTCAGTTCCATTGATTTATTCTTTTATGTATAAATGGCCCATTCGTGGCATAAATGACCCATTCGTGGCATTCTTCTCTTCTTCTTATTTTTGAATAGTACCATTACGATGGAGGAATTCCCTTGAAGCTTCCAGACGTCCTTTCCTGGGCTTCATGCTATTTTCAGTCCTTTTGACTTCTTTCAACATACTTCTGTTTGAAACCCAGAAGTATGTTTTAGGGAGAGGAGTGTGACGACCCCTACATTTTTACGGGACAAACCAGTTGGTTTGTTCCCAATTTGTTGGAGCTACGCCTGTAGAGATATCCGATTCATAGAGATATGAATCGATATCCTCGTCGGGCCGGCTGATTAATCTAATCACTGGTCTGAAGGGGTAGGGTCGTCACACCCTCCTCTGACTAATTATGAGCAATAAGGTGAATTTTCATTCTGGAATTCATCCTGTATTGTACACATTACGGACTTCACGCACCCATGTGAACCCACCTTAACCCTGAAGTTATGCCAATCTAAGTGTAGACACCTCTGAAGATGATATTTCTATTTTTCTTAACCATAGCTTTGAAGATTTCTTTGAAATTTCGCTCATCAACTCATGCTGCATGAATGGAATTTTTTCCATTTCAACTTGAGGAATGATCAATCAGGTGACGAGGGAGGATCTATGAGAAATCATGGTCCGAAAATGCGTTAGTCTTTTTCATTTATTACAATATTGTAACTGATTTGGTTGTGTAGAATACTTATATATTTATTGGAGACTAATAAGCTTAGGCTAAAAACTATTCAAGTTATACGAACTATACCAGTTTCATAAACTTTTCTCAAATTAATAAAAATCACAGAACAATTTACGTATACGTTAACATATGAATTAGGGCTGTGTGATAAACCATTGTATCAGTTCAGGGCGTTAATGTAACAATGAACAAGTTTCCATACTAGAAATCCAACGTATCGCTTAGAACTAGACAAGGTACGTTATTGGATCGAATTACTGTGCATTTTTCATACGAGATTCATAGCCACACCCAGTTCTACGAGAATTATCAACGCGAAAGTTTCAAACGTGCGCTTTTCGCGCCACCAATGCGTTCGTAACTAAAATAACAGAAACACAAAAAACAATCACAAACAAGTAGCCTAATTCACGCGTTCTTCTCACGGGGGAAAAGACTCCTATCTACCAAAACAGACTGTCCAACGAGCACGCGTCTATTGAATTTATCATACAGCCCTACTGTACAATCGCTCGAAAAAAAATAACAAATCACTTCAAAAAATTCTCGTTCCAACGCCCTGGCGTCGTTCCATCAGGACTCATTCACCACCCATAATAAATCTAACATGATGAAAACAGTAAACGTTCAAATGCATGTAAAAATTAAATAGCACCAATTCGAAAGAAAACGTACATTAAATATAATCGCTTAACATCGTACAAAGGATAACCGTTTTTATAAATCTAATTTTAAACGGGGTGGGTTTTACCGCAAAGGTTAATAAATATAATACAATCTTAATAATAAACTTCGCTATGTACAAATATCTTAAATAGACTTGCTCAGTCTTGGGAATAAATTAATAATTAAAAGATGCTCAAGATTTGTGACGGTCCAAAATACAAAGTGAAATAATATCGATAAATTTATTGTGAAACAGTGTTGAATGTCTCTTGTGGTACCCTCAATCCTGGAATCGTCTTATACACCTACATAGAAATGGAAAACTTACGATTACCTAATATATAGAAGTTATTCTTTGGTTAATGTGTCCGGTTTATTTTGATCTAATACTGAAGCTCATCTACAGACAGTGGGAATTTCATATTGTGAAAAATTCTACACGTTGAGTTCAGCTTCAGTGTTTGAGGAGGGGAGCACCAATTTTGCTTCATGGTTGTAACTAGGCGGTATCCGTAGAGGAAGTGGAAACTCCCGCTAGGTGCGCTGGTGGTAAAAGTAGTTTCTCGTGCGTCCAATAGAGTGCTCTGATTGAAATTACCTTGGAGAGATCACATCAACTTTTACCATTTTTCTGTTGGGGGTGAAACGAGTGGGTTTTTGGGTCCTTTTTGTAATAGAAAAAGAAGACATAATCTCATAGAAGGACAATCATCCAACTCAAACAACTAAATGTTGAAAATTATCAATGACACTCGAAA